>OX453313.1:18264256-18864256 GCA_949710035.1 Crambus lathoniellus | reverse complement strand
GTCGTCGAAAGCGCCCGGCGACGTGATGTTGGCCGGCCCGTGCAGCAGAAAATGGTTTGGAGTCAGCGCCTCGGGATCCTCGGGGTTCACAGACACGTGTGTCAGCGGTCGGCTGTTGACGGTGAGTTCGGCTTCCGCGAGCAGTGTGCTTAGGACTTCGTCGGACGGACTTCTCTCGTGTAGCACGGCGTTCAAGGCGGACTTAACGCTCCGCACCAGTCGTTCCCAGGCACCACCCATGAACGGCGCGCCCGGCGGAATGAAGCGCCAGCTGATCGATCTTCGGCTCGCCTCGTCTTGCGTTGCCGCGTCGATGGCTCGCCGCAGCTCCTTGTCGGCGCCACGTAGGTTGGTGCCGTTGTCTGACCATATCTCGCTCGGGCAGCCGCGGCGCGCGATCATGCGGCGCAGCGCCATCACAGCCGAGTCGGTGGTGAGAGACGGGGCTACCTCCAGGTGCACGGCGCGCGTTGTGAGACACGTGAAGAGCGCGACGTATCTTTTGTGGTGGCTTCGTCCGACGGTGACGGTCAGTGGGCCAAAGTAGTCGACCCCCGTGTAGGTGAAGGGCCGTTGGTGATGAGCGAGGCGGCAGTGCGGCAGGTCACCAGTCGGCGGCTCCGGCGGCGCGATTTTCCTTTTCTTACAGGGCAGGCATCGATGAATAATCATGCGTGTGACGGGGCGCAGGCGTACGACCCAGTAGTGGGCTCGACACTCGTTGATAGTACATTCGACTCCGGCGTGATGCAATCTTCTATGTACATATTCTATGTATAACTTTGTAGCGTGGTGATCGCCGTCGAGTACCGGAGGCCGTTTTTGCTCTTCTGTTACGTCGTACGCAGCGTTGATTCTGGTTTTAATCGATAATATTCCATTTATCGATTCTAGCGATAATAAGCGCAACTTGTCGCTTTTAATCATTTTTCCTTTGTTTCCGACGTGGTTGAGCTCTTCCCCGAAGCTATCTTGTTGGCAGACTCGTACTATCAAATTTTCAGCTTTTCTAACTAAGTCGCCGTTGAGTGGTAGAAATTTTCGTATTCTATTTTCACCCTTCTTCTCTAGGGGCTTGGGGTCATTTTTCTTTGTTTTCCAGTCGGGATCGCGAACTTCATTTTTCTTATTTCTTTTATAGTTGATTTTCGTCGTTTTCGTTCGACGGAGTTCGATGAACTGTAGTACTCGCGCCGTCGCTCCGATCAGCCGCTCCCACTTGGAAAAGCGTTCTATTTTCGGCACGGCTTCTTTTATGTTGCAGGTGTTTTTGACGGTGATGTTGTTGACCTTCTCTTCTCCGGTCGGCGTGGGCAACGTAGGTAACTCGGACGGCCATGTTGATGACGGCTCGTATAGGAAGTTCGGGCCGTGGTACCAGCGGTGGGCTGAGTTGAAGTCCGTGGGCACGTCGCGTGTTGCATCGTCGGCGACGTTGAGTTTGGTCGGCACCCATCTCCATTCTTGTAATGTACTATTTTCTTCTATGGCGGCGATGCGGTGAGCGACGAACGGGCGATAAGCTCTCCCGCCGGTTTTCAGCCAGGTGAGTACTGTTTTGCTGTCTGTCCAAAACGTCTTGCTGCTGGGCTTCTTATCGTGCTCTTCTATAATAGTCGCGGCCATGCGACTTCCCAGTACGGCTGCCTGTAGTTCGAGCCGTGGTATCGACGTTAGCTTGAGCGGTGCGACTTTTGCTTTCGCGGCGATCAGTGACGTATGTACTTGTCCGTCAGCTGTTTCGGCGCGCCAATATATAGCGGCGGCGTATGCGAGTTCACTGGCGTCTACGAAAATATGTAGCTGTATTTTGTCGGCGTCGCTGTAGCCGTTGTAACATCTTGGTACTGCGGTGTGTTGCAAGCTTTTCAGGTGGCGCGTCCAATCGGCCCACTGTTGGGCCAGGTCGGCGTCTATGGGTTGGTCCCAGGCGGTTCCTCTTCTCCATATTTCTTGTAGTATTTGTTTCGCTCGTACTGTTACAGGCGATGCGAGGCCGAGCGGGTCGAACAGCGACATCAGTATTTTCAGTGTTTCTCTCTTCGTGGGGTGCGTTTTTTCGAGTATGCCCGGTGGTAGTCGCGCCAAGTTGAGGTTGAAGCCAAGTTCGTCGGTGCGTGGTTTCCATATGAGTCCCAATATTCGTTCAGTCTGTTCGGCGTCAAGTTCGACTTCGGTCTTCGTTGTAGCGCCCGGGTCGAGGGCGTCGATCACCTGCTGCGAGTTCGATGACCATTGGCGTAGCTCGTAGTGTGCGGCGTTGTGTATCTTGTGTACTTCGGTCGCTATGGCAACGGCGGCGTCTTCAGTTCGTTCGCTGTGTATGAAATCGTCGACGTAGTGACTTTTGATGACAGCTAATCGGGCGTCGGCTTGCCATTGTTCGGAGTTCGCGTTAATGTTCTTCACGAAAATAGCGATGGCAGGTGAACACGTAGCGCCGAATATTAGCGACGTCATTCGGTACTCTTCTGGTGGCTGATCATCACGGCGGCTGCCTCTCCATAGGTAACGTAGCGCGTCTCTGTCTTCTTGTCTGACTTTCACTTGCATAAACATTTCTTTGATGTCGGCCGACACGGCCACTCGGTGCTGACGAAATCGCATGAGTACTCCCGGTAGTGATTGCAGTAGATCGGGCCCTCGCAGCAAGTGATCGTTGAGCGAAACTCCTCTTGTTTTCGCTGCGGCGTCATGTACGATCCTTATCTTGTCGGGCTTCATCGGGTTCACCACGGCGAAGTGCGGTAAGTACCATGTTCGTTGTTCGTTCTTCGTTTTCGGAGCGGGTTCGGCGTAGCCTTTTTCTATTAGCGCGTTCATATTTTCTTCATATCGTTTCTTCATTTTCGGATCGCGGTCGATTTTCTTTTCAACGGTGAGCAGTCGGTTTAACGTGTTTTCGTAGTTGTTTGGCATGTTGACGTCATCCGACCGCCATAGTAGCGGTGCTTCGTATCTTCCCTCTTTGTTTAGTCGGACCTCTCTTTCTAGCGTAGCTAAGGCGCGTGCGTCCGGGTTGTTTTGCGGCATGCTGGGGTTGACGATGAGCGACTCGAGTGCGAAGTAGTTCTTCAGTTGTTCATCCATACTGTCTTCGATTTTGTTGATGAAATTAACTCGATGCGTTTGATGCCCCAGTGTGCGTGACTGTGTCCCGTGTAGCACCCACCCAAGCGGCGTTAGCGATGCGACGCACAGAGGAGTATTTCACCTCAAAAGTTGATCAAAACTATATTATGGTTTTTATCAATTTTTTATGTATTAAAAAAGAAGTAAAAGGTTTTAATTTTCTATTTTAGACTTTAAACCCCCATGAATAAATGAAAATATTATGTTTAAAATAATATTTATTATTATAATTATTAATTATTACATTATTAATACATTTAAAATAATTAATTATTATTAATCTGATTCGCCATCGCTAGACACATCGCCATTTTCAGTTTATGTTATAGTTTCGTCCGATGTGTCTGGTAGCAAGAGTTCTAATGTCTCACTGGAGAAAGGCTAACTCTTTTTCTTGGGCCTTAGTCTAAATACTGCTCAACAAAGGATCAGAACTTAGTAGAAGTCTATTTAAAACATCCCTATTACATTCTTCTCGTGAAAACATTCTTGAAAAATGTTGCCTGTATGCACGGAAATGTTTGTGGCACGCTTCAGCCGCCTCTTCCGATAGTTGACCAATATGCACTATCGCGTGGTCAATTACAGTGGCTCCATGCCTTAAAATTTTGTGCATGGTTGGTGTCATCGGATGTCATTCATACAATTCTACATAAAGTATCGCTACTTGATCTGCAAAGTTATAAAAAAAATGACATCGATATGGTGTCCACTTGATAACGTCTCTAAAATAACATTGCATTTTTTAATAAGATTTATGTCAACTCCTGTGATGCGGGATGAAAAGATAAACGAAGAAGGGATTCAAAAAACCTGATCCTTGCGTGCAGTATCGATAATCCGAATTTAAGGGCATCAGGGTTTTCTGTTTGTTTTTCATTTAACTTTATTAAAGTTTTTTGAGGTCTGCCCGCATATGTAGCATCTCATAGTTGATGCCGTGTTCATCGCAGCATTGCAAACCTTTGCATCGATCATCATGAAAGCGAAGGAGTGCTTTATTTGAGCTTTTATTATACCCCCCATCGATATCGATATTTTATTAAGAAAGTTTTCTAAAAACACAAATTTGTCATTAATTTTCCTGTCCAAACATTGTTTTAAGACTTCGTAGAGTAATTTTCTAGTCGTCTCCATCACCATCGGTGATGATTCGGGAATAAAAATATAAAATAAGACTTTTTTCGAATAAAATTTGTTTTTGTCTTAATAGATACAACTATTTTTTAAAAAAAATGGCGGGTACATGCGGAACATTTTTGCTTGAAAACATTTGCAGCAGAATATAAGGTATACGTTTCACCTAAAATTGTAAGTTAACCAGGCTTAACTCATATACAAAAACACCTTTTTACGTAGTGGTTACAAAAAAAAAGTAATTATTTTTTATGTCAAACTTTAAGTCGAAGATACATTAACTTAATCATGTACAATAACAAAAATAAGCATTTCTAATTTACGTAGGTACCTTTCTCTTCAATATGCATAATGGTTGTTATTAAACTCCACCAAACACAAACACAAGATACGGATGAAATATCACATTTTAACAGTAACTTTTAAAATTCAAGACAGTGTATCGCAGAATGTCTGGGTTCCGACAGCAGTCACAATTAAAGTTAGGGAGGGTAGTTACCAATATGACCATTTAGTGATGTAACCGTTAGTATACTTCAAGAATTAACGATTTTTAATAGACTTTAAGCTAATTCGAGTTTTCGACTTTTGATCGACTTTTATATAGGACATACTCCTCTGTGCGACGGGTTGATTGTGCTGCCCTTGACGCATTTCTTCAGTCAACAGTAGGTGCCAATTGTCTTGACCGATGAGTACTTGTGGCTTCGCTTCGACGTATTTGAGAAGATTTTCTATGTCGCTGAGGTGACCGCAGCCGTGTAGCTATTCATCGGTGATGGCTTGTGGCGATAGTTGCATGTTCGAAATGGTGCGTGCGCGGATCTCGAATTCTTTGTTGGACGAGCCGCGTAGCGATAGTGTGACGCGGCGTGAGCGCGCCGACGTTGTTTGCTGGTCGCCGATAGATTCGATGCGTAGCGGGTCGAATGGGCCCCTGGCGCCGGTTGCTGTTGCTAAGTCGTTGTCGACGAGTGTGACCGTCGAGCCGTCGTCCAGTAGTGCGTAGGTATCTACTCCTCCCGCCGGTCCGGAAACGTGTACAGGTAGAATCTTCAAATAAGATACGCCTCTCGCAGTCCATGTTGACGCGACTGTCTCGCTCTTCTGTATAGCGCTATCTCGCTCTGTTTCTTGTTTCTTCGCATAGTGAAGTAGTTGATGATGTGTTTTATTGCAGTCGTCTATTTCGCATCTTTTTCGTCTGCAGTGGTGAGTTTTCGTGCGGTATCGTAGACACACGAAGCAGAGTCGTTGTTTCTTGGCAGTATCCCATCGTTCATCTGTAGTCGCGGCCTTAAACTTGCTGCATTGCGTTATGTTGTGGCCATTTTCGTCGCAGGCGGCACATTTCTGTTGAGTGGCGCCGGTATGTCTGTCTGTTGTAGTGAAGGCGCGTTGTGGTCTTCGTAGCGGTGCGTGTTCGCTGTATATGTTTTCAGGCGCTGCGTATGGGCCGCAGCGTTCGGCTTCTCGTTCGAGGAATCTTGATAGCTTGAGTAGGTCGGGTTCCTCTTGAGATTGTTCGGCGGCGAAGTCGTACCACTTGTATTTGAGTACCGGCGTCAGCTTGTCTACCGTTGATCTGATTGCTTCTGGACTATATAGGTAATGTTGACGGTTGAGTGCGCGTAGCGTAGCGACGATGTTCATTATGCGGCTTGCGAATATGCAGATTTCCTTCGGGTTATCGGTGAGGCGCGGGAGGGCGCGCAGTCGTTCCAGTTCGGCTATGGCGATGCTATCTGGACGGCCGAAGCGGGCTTCTAGTGTTTTGAATATTTCTTCAGTTTTCGCATTGTAGATGAGTAGGTTCTCAACTGCTTCTTTTGCTCTTCCTTTCAGGCTGCGTCGTAGTCTTGACACGTTTTCTAGTTCTGAGAATAGCGGCGCGGTTTCGATGTATGCTGCTTTGAACGACAACCATTCTTGATGCGAGCCTCCGTACGGCGGTAGTTCAGTAGCGAAGCGAGGAGTGTGCGGTGTCCCTCTAGCAGCGAGGGCGATCGCGGAGGCCAAATCCTTCAAATCTATTTGTTGTGGGCACGGCGCGATGTCTCCTATCATCTTCGGTGTAACGGAGTCTTTCTTTTCTTGGTTGTCTTCTTTCTGTACTGGCGTCGGATGCGACAGCGGCGGTGGTCGCAGTGACGGCAGCGGCGGCGGCGGTAGCAGCAGTGACTGCGTCGGCGGCGGCGGTAATGTCGCCGGCGGCGGCGGCGGCGGCGGCTTTTCTATTCTCTCAGCGGGCTCTTCAGCCGTTTCGGCGGGGCGGGGCTGGCTTTCGTTTAGCCAGTCGTCGACCTTCTTCGTTGTGTCGTGTTCGGAGATGGCCGTCCCTGCGTCGCTTTCATTATCAGATTCGGCTTCGAGGCTTGCGACGCGGGCGGCGGCGAGTTCTATCTTCAGTTTCAGTAATTCTTCTTTGGCGCGAGTGAGGCGGGCAGCGCGCCGTGGCTTTGAGGCACTCTTCGATGGCGCTGGTTTCTTCGTTTTCTGTGTGGTCTCCGAGCCTTCTTCCGTAGAGTTTTCTGTGGTTGCTTCCGTTGACGTAGTTCTTGCAGTGGATTCTGTCGCGGTAGCTTCGGACGCCGCTTCTTCGTTCGGCGGCGCGGTCGTAGGTACGGTTTCGGTTGATGGGCCCGGGGCCGGGGCCGGGGCCGTGGCCGTATCTGGGGTCGGAGTTGGGGCTGGAGAACGTCCCTTCGTTGATCTGGTGACTCGCATCTTCTTTTTTCCTTAGTGACGATTTATCCGGCTCGAAGGACCATTAATGTACGGGACGGCCGTACATTTGTTGCTGGGATTGTCGTCAAAATGAAACGCTGCCTTTGGTTGAATCAGCCAGAGTTCTTGAGGGAGATAGCTTCGAGTTGGTTGTTGCTTGTCCGAGCGCTTGCTGAAGAGTGCATGCTCCATACAAATCCGGCTCGTTATTTATACTCTCGCGGCTATCGCCCTCTCACTCTTACATTTTTATTTCTCTCTCTTACAATTTTATTACACTTGTTACGAATTTCTTAATTGTTATGTTTTTAAACTGTTACACGATTAGCTTATGTCTAAATAATACAATAGTAACGTTATTGTGCCTGTGGAATATTCATTTTGTGAGAAAAAGTGGAAAACAGGTTTTCGGTATAAATATACCTCGCCCCCCGCTTCCTCCGTACAAAACTCGGGCGCACGGGACGCGCGCCGCTCAGTCGTGTGCGGACGTCGTGGCGTTAGGATCTAAGTTTAGGTCATAGACATATGACTTAGGTCATAGACATATGACCTAGGTCTTAAGTTTAACGGTCCTAACTACCTAACTTTATCTTTTATCTAGCTTTATTTAGTGTCTAGGTCTCTATACTATTTGTTTACTTATCTGAATGTCTATGACCTAACTAGCCTACCTACCTAAGTTTCCACAGGGCTTTAATGAAAAGGCAATCAGAAAGTATCTTTATTAGATACGAACACAAGTATACATTTCAAAACTTACAAACGAAACAATTATTTACTTAACTATTATACTAAATACTAACACGATTATAACTGTACAAACTTTATAGACGGAATTTATCTGTCGTCCGGAACACCAGCATTGTTGTGTTCCGGCAGTTAGAGGTAAGATAGCCAGTTTTCCATTGGATTCCGGGAGTAGTGCACTTCCACCTTCAGCCTTTGTGATGAAGGCTAAGTGCTACGCCGTAGTATATACTTTTTTCATTTTTTTTTTTATTTTATATACTTACAACACTATCGGTCCACCTACAATAAGTACTAAATTTTAGTTGCGTAAATTTTATTACCTGAGGCGCCATATTAGTTAGGTAAAAAGTCTGTTCAACATGCTTCTGCGCAAGTCGGTGATTGCCGGCCGCAGCCATGTGCCCGCGGTCGAAGCCCGATCCTTTGTAGTCTTTGTTTTGGGACCTGTAAGGAAAAAGCTCTTCTAGGAGATCCAACAGGGTTAGAAACACGGCCATAAGGAAGAGAACAAAGGTAGTAGATGCTCTGGAATTCGCAATGAAACCCAAATGGCAATGGGCAGGACATGTTGCCCGCTTCACTGACGGTAGATGGACCTTTAAAACTGCGGAGTGGAAAGGCCCTTCAGGTAAAAGAGCAGTGGGAAGACCTCGAAGGCGCTGGAAGGACGATATTGTCAGTGTTGCGGAAAACAAATGGATGGTTGGAGCCCAAAACAGAAATGCGTGGAAGGAGATGGGAGAGGCTTTTACCCAGATGGGTTCAAACCCTATAATATATGTATAAACTCTTTTTTAGTTGTAAGTTAATTGTAAAAAAAACACTTAATTAAAGTTTGAAAAATAAAGCTTTATTATTATAAGGAAAAAGGTGTATTAAATTAGATGAAAAACCCGTGGTGCACTCGGCCTGTGATATTTGATGTCAAGCCACTTGCATAAAGGCCGGTCACGAGATAAGTAATCAAAATCTATAGCATGCTTCAGATAGCATGTAAAGCTGTTGGTCTCAGCCGGGTTAACACATGTTAATAGCCACCAATCCGCATTGGGCTTGTGTGGTGGGTTATAGCCACTGACCTCTATTATTACACACTGGACTGGCTGTCATAAAATATTTTTGTGCCTATTTGAGTATCGCGATTTTGGCGCTGTAGGCCAAGCTGAAGGCAGATACGAGTGTCCAAGTAACTAAAATTAGTGATGTTCCATTGTCGACTGTGGTAATGATTATGTCAAAATTAGTTCTCGGGACACTCGTAGTGGTGCTTCAAATTGCCACACAAAATTAGTTGTCATTTGTATGGAGACAGCCTGTCCAGTGTGTAATAATAGAGGTCAGTGGTTATAGCCCATTCTGCTTATCCACTTATTAAGGAGGTCTGTGCCCAAGCAGTGGAAACATTAGATGGCTGACGATGGTGATGAAGTGGATATTTTGTAACACAAATTGGTTACTGAATACCCTATATTACTAAGTAACTTACCTAAAAAACGGGTGAATGCTTTCATCAGGCATAAAATCACATTTGCTCCTGTCAACTTGATCATTTTTCATCATGTGAGCCTTGGTCAAGTGTTCAAAAACCCAGTGAGGTACTCTGTTACGACGGTCATAGGACAAGACATAGTCATCAAACGATCTCACGTTATCTAATCCAGGGAAGCCATATTTCATGATTTGTGATATCTGTAAATACATAGGAGATTCTTTTACATAATTAAATAAACCAAATCAAAACATAGGGGGTTCCCGGGTTACAACTACTAGAGGACGAGAATTAAAGAAATGTGTAGATGCTTCCCAGTTGCAAGTATATTCTACTGGAGAGCCCACCTACTGGCCAACAGACCCCAAGAAAACACCTGACCTCCTGGATTACTTTGTAGCTAGAGGTATCTCGGAATTATACATAAAAGTGGAGTCTTGCTTCGATGGTTCTTCTGATCACACATCGGCAATATGCAACCTTAGTGCCTCAATTATATATCGAGAACCTCAAGAAACTCTCTACAACAGCCGAACTGACTGGGATGCTTTCAGAGCCTATATTAATGAAAATGTTAGTCTAGATATCGCTCTTAAAACCCCCGATGACGGTGAACATGCTGCACGCTATTTAACCAACTTGATTCAAACCGCTGCATGGCTGTCTACCCTAGATATAAAATTAAATACGCTAGAGAAAAACTACCCTGTGGACATAAAAAATCTAATATCTGAAAAAAGAAGGTTAAGGCGGCAATGGCATACCAGTAGAAATGTGCAAGATAAACGAGCTCTAAACAAAACGCAAAAGATTCTAAAAGAGATGCTCAAGGAAAGTGACAATTCAACACTCCAAACACAACTCAAACTGCTATCACCACACAGAAAAGAAGATTACTCACTGGGGAAGATGACGAAGAAACTCAAAAGACCTACGGAACATATGACACCTATAAGACAGACTAGTGGTAATTGGGCTAGGAGTTCAGAGGACAAAGCAGAATTGTTTGCAAACTTTCTTGAAGACATATTTCATCCAAATGAATCCAACTTGTTGCAAACAGAAGATGACATTGATGCTGTCATTAACAGTGACCAACAGATGTCGCTGCCGCTAGAGCTGGTTAAACCTAAAGAAATATGGAAACAAATTGGACAGCTAAAATCTAAAAAGGTTCCCGGGTTTGATCTTATTACTGCAGAAGTTCTAAAGCAATTACCAAGAAAAGGAATTGTGTTAATAACAATAGTATTTAATTCAATGTTGCGATTGCAGTATTTTCCACTGGTCTGGAAAGTTTCTGTCGTCAATATGATTGCAAAACCGGGAAAACCTGCCACGGAAGTATCCTCTTATAGACCTATTAGTCTTCTTCCAGTTCTATCAAAGCTATTCGAGAAACTTTTGATAAAGCGCCTACAACCAATACTGGAAGACCAAAAGGTACTACCCGACCACCAATTCGGTTTCCGAGCACATCATGGTACAACAGAACAAATTCACCGAGTTGCCCACACTATCAGACAGGCAATGGAAAGAAAGGAGTATTGCTCTGCAGTGTTCCTCGATGTGCAGCAAGCATTCGACCGAGTGTGGCACAAAGGCCTGTTGTGTAAACTCAAGCTTTGCCTGCCAAATACAGCATATATGCTCCTAAAATCATACCTCGAGGACAGACTATTTCAAATAAGAGTGGAGGAAAGTATATCTACTCTGAGAGAAATAAAAGCGGGAGTCCCGCAAGGCTCCGTGCTGGGACCTGTTCTGTATACGGTGTACACATCTGATTTGCCCACCTCAGATAATGTAGTAACAACAACATATGCAGACGATACAGCCTTGCTTTCATGCAGTGCAGACCCTCACATAGCTTCAAATAACCTCCAAGAGCACTTGAACACTGTAGATGCCTGGTTGAAAAAATGGAGGATAAAAGCTAGTGGAACTAAGTCTAGCCACATAACTTTCACGATGAGGAAACAAGACTGTCCCCCCGTCTCACTTAATGGTACTACCTTACCCCATCAAACAACAATAAAGTACTTGGGAATGCATTTGGATAGACGACTAACTTGGAGAAACCACATAAAGGCCAAAAGGGACCAAGCCAACAGAAAACTGAAAGAAATGCATTGGCTCATCGGAAGACAATCTGCTCTCAGCTTACAAAATAAAGTTCTTGTTTACAAAACCATAATTAAACCTATATGGACTTATGGAATGGAACTCTGGGGTTCTGCAAGTCACTCCAATGTGGAAATACTTCAGCGTTTTCAAAACGCAGCTCTTAAAACTCTTTGCAATGCTCCATGGTTCACAAAAAATATAGAGGTGCACGAATACCTACAGATTCGGTACATCAAAGATGATATAAGAGAATCATGTGTGAAGTACAAAAAACGACTCGATCATCATAAAAATCAACTCGCTACAGGCCTGCTTAACACCACCCACACAATTAAGCGACTTAAGAGAATGCCACTGGCCAACATTTAGCTGGGGCTTAAATCGTGGGACGACATGTCGTTGGATGTGTGATGTCCTAAAAATCATTAGCAAAGTAACCAATCTGATTATAGCCGGGAGGCTGATCGCAGATAGAGAAAGGAGACAAAAAAAAAAAAAAAAAAAAAAAACATGTACCTATGAATCAAAAATAAAAGATGAGCTTTTTAGTATGATTGGGCTAAGTAAGTATATAAATTATCAAAAACTAAAAAGGGGGACAAAATGTTCTTCAGCATTGGTATTGAGGAGTTTCTAGTAAGTAATTACTTTCTATGCAATTATGATTTTAATTACAAGCTTTTATTTAACTTGCAGTGTATGTATGTATGCATGTCCGTTCGTCAAATCTTGCGAGCTAAATTTGACCCACTTTCCAATGTCCGATTGAGCTGAAATTTGGAATTTACCTTTAGTTCCGATGACAATGCAATTAAATATATAATCAGTATAGTTATCAATTCAGAATTCTTGGAAATTTTCAAGTACTATATTCTTGTTTTGTTGTGATGGTTACTTGACACGTGCTTGACCAAAGCCATCTTCTATCTCACTCGTTGCACTTGTAACAAGCCATGCTCCTTGGAAAAGCGGCAACGTTGCAGTCGATTACGTCAACGTGTTCTGTTCCGGTGGCCAAAACTGGAACTAACGTGTTTTGTTCATAATGTTATTTTACTGTCAAGTAGCACTGTCCAACCAGCGCTGCTGTCACCGGAACAGAAAAGATTGTTGATCTATACACTTTACTCTTTGTTCTATATAAACAAACAATCGTGTAGTGTTGCCAGGTTAGGCGATAACTCTAAAATTATGTGGAAGTAAAAATCAACGAACACTCAAAAAACAGTATAGAGGTAAATGCTTGGAACACAATCCTTGACTTTGTAACTTTGTTTGGGCTAATAAGGAGGTAAACATAGCAAAAGTCCCCGCCCGTAGCCCTTAATCCGGGGGGGGGGGGGGGGGGGGGGTTTGAAGGTCTAATTTTTTTTTCAACCCGATTTTAGGCCAAACTAGTTCATCGCGTTGACATTTCAGAGAGCGACTTTGCCTCGGAAGACCTGTAGATGTAGAACATGACACAAAAAAAAATAACCACCATTTTAACCAATCACGTGTTCTACAGGACTTCCGAGGCAAACTCGCTCTCTGAAATGTCAACGCGATGAACTAGTTTGGCCTAGGAAAAACTAGTTTGTCCTGAAATCGGTAAAATATATACAGTATTTTAAAAAACTTTTAGCCCAAACAAAGTTCCAAAGTCAAAAATTGTGTTCCAAACATTTCCCTCTATATCTCTTCGTTGACTAGGCTTAACTTGATATAATATATTAAAAAAAAATAACTTTCGCCGTAATTCAATTCACATCTTAGATTTCTGCGCGAACTGTTCATTTAAATAAAACACTTTCTCGGATTTTGCACGCATTTATTTAACAACTTGTTTAAATTTGCTTGTTACAAAATAAAAAGAAAAATTATTATTTTTGCACATTTTGGATATTTTTTTTATCTGGATGTGGCAAGTCGGAATACTCTTTGGTCATGTCAAGAAACGTTGCTGTTTGATTTTCTTGATTGCTGTTTGGGTGTTTTAATACAATATCTATTGTATAATTAGTGCATATAAATACGTGATCATTGTTGGAAATTACATATGAAACCTTGGATCTCGAAAGATTTGGATTCCCGAAGGAGGAACACTGCGTCAGCGATGGATTCGTGCGATACCTCGAACCGACTGGGAGCTTACAACATCGTGACTGATATAGTTAAAATAAAACAACCCTTAGTTATGTACGCGTATTATTTGATTTTAAGGCGCTATAATCAGGAAATCATTTCATCTCATGCATACAAGAAATTAGGATTACATTTTACTCCCTAAGGACTAAAGTGGTTATTTAGTCCCGCTTCGTAGGGCTATATTTGCGTACTTTTAGAGCATGAGAATTGAAAATTATTATTATTTCTATTAAAACATTAATTTAAAGTCCCTATACTTAGGCTTTTTCTCAATTACTTACTTAAAAAATTTACATTTAATTAAAAGTTTCCCTGTCAGTTACAGGCCACTCGAAATGGTTTTGAAGAATTTTTCGTCATTCTTTTGTGACAGGTACCTACCGTTAAATTTTTTTCAAATCCAAGACCTTTTTTTTGTTTATAGGTCTTTTTCTTTATAAGCCCGTTGCATTGGCAAATCCAGGTGATTTCTGTGGGTATTTGATAAGAAAAAGTGATGTGATACAAGGCCTTGTCCAGTGATGTGATACAAAGCCTTCGCCAAGGCCAGATTTGGTGTAGCTTTTTTGATTTTTTGATTTGATTTGATTTTGATTTGGTACGAACGTGTGTAGCACGGATTACCTATATTTGCTTTACAGCAAAGTTCGTCCGCACCAAATCGGCGGTTAGGTCTGGTCTGGACGTGTGTAGCGGCTATAAGAACTAACGAACGAACTTTAAAAAGAAGCAAAAAACGCGAAGTTGCTTTAATCAGACCCTACTAGGTGTCACTTCACTACATAGTATATCACTACATAGTATAAAAACAAAGTCGCTTTCTCTGTCCCTATGTCCCTTTGTATGCTTAAATCTTTGAAACTACCTACGCAACGGATTTTGATGCGTTTTTTTTAATAGATAGAGTGATTCAAGAGGAAGGTTTATATGTACTTTTTATCCCGATATTCCCACGGGAACGGGAACCACGCGGGTGAAACCGCGGGCGGCCGCTAGTTGCACATAAATAGTTCACTAAAGTCAACGACAGATGGCTCCAAGTTAATACAACCATAGTCTACCTACAGAAAAGAAATATCCTTTTTTTCTTTATGTAAGTACTATGTTTATCAACTTTGATAGAAACTTAAATGTGTCTTGTTCTTTAGTATTTATTTTTTAAATACTTACTAAAATTTACAACTGAAAATCAGCGTTTGCTTGCGTTGCAAGACAAGTAATATGACGCTGAGCTGCGACCATTGAGTAGGTACTGCTGCGGCACGGCACACACACATTTTTATTTGGAACTTTTTGTCTTATTGAGTCTAATTTGTGTTTTCTATTCTTGTTCGTAATACAGTGCTACCTTCTCTTATACCTATGTGAATATGCCTTGTATTTAATGAATACTTATGTGTGTGTCTATAGTAAGAATCTACAATCTCTATTTGGTGGTAAAATATATATAAGGTCCTTCCTAAATAGTGCACATAATTTTAAGGGGTCAATGTACTCACGCATACAAAGAGTTATTACTATGGTACCAACATTGGAAACGCGAAAAAAAAAATCAGCTGTTCCATAGAAAACTTTAAATCGAATAGATCAAAATGTATAGAACAGCTGATTTTTTTTCTGAAAAACTGAAACATGTCCAATAACTAAAAATACAAAAATAAATTATATTTAAAAAAACCTTTTATTTAAAATCAAGCTTTTATTCAAATGTCCTAAAAATAATAAAATAAACTGTGTATCAAGTCAAATCCAACAAACTTATTACATTAAACAATTTATATGTTTTAAAAGCTTGTCGCGAGATTTTATTGTTACTGGGCTTGCACTAAACACAAATGCTTTAACTTATATTTGACATATGAAATTAAAGCGACAAGCTTTTAAAACATATAAATTGTTTAATGTAATAAGTTTGTTGGATTTGACTTGATACACAGTTTATTTTATTATTTTTAGGACATTTGAATAAAAGCTTGATTTTAAATAAAAGGTTTTTTTAAATATAATTTTTAATTATATGCATTCACAATGCAATTCTGTAAGTATAGCAGAAAATGTATTGCTTTCTTGATATTAATTATTATTAGAACACACAGCAATACTTACCACACAATATACATATTTGACAACAGTTACAACAAATTATTTTTAACCCGAAAGAAGCCCCCTTTTTGCAAAAAGAGGGGTGTTATAAGTTTGATGTGTCAATATATATGTCTATGGCATCATAGCCCCTGAAGAACGAATAGACCAATTTTGATGATGGTTTGTAGTATAACAACTGGGGGTAGTTGTTTAAAAAATTTAATTTAATTCAATACACTTTGAGCTTAAGAATATAATTAAGTATACTTTACCGAAACAGCAGGACATAATAATGAGTTGATGGTATTTTAGCTCTAACCTAACCTAAGGTCTTACCCTGTCTTTTGCTGTACCACCGTCAGTATAGGGGGCAGCTGCAGACACAGTGCCGAAGATAGGTAAGCCGGGCATGTTTTTGATAGTCTTCCCATCGACTATTATGTTATTTTCATCGTTATTATCACCTAATTTACCTTTATATTGTCCTACACTATAACCAGCAAAACCGACAGCACCCAACTGTGCAATATATAATATCTTTTTGCGATACATTGTTATGGAATTTTAAGATAATATTTTAATAGAATTTACTATTATGACATGGTTTTATTTCACAATTTTATTATGCAAGCAAAACTCGCACTAAAATAGGTTATAATCTGCTATGTGCTATATCAACAATATCAATCAGCTGATTGTCAATGTCATTGATTGTCAATTGTCATTTTTAGAGCCTCGCCATTAGATTAGAAAACCTGTCCGAATTAAGCCATGAAAACCATTATTATAATCTATTTACCTTAAATCAATGGCATGACTCTCAACGAAAAGACAAACAACTTATTTAACAAAAGCCACAAACTTTTTAAAGCCTCTTTATCATATTAATTTCGCTTTATGAATTTAGTTTGCACTTCACAAAGCCCTTTTTAAATATATAGTTAGTAAATTTCGGACTGGTTTTTCAAAACTCGGCTTGTTCCTTTCACGTTCACGTCACGTAATATTTATAAGTTCGCACCCTAAGAACCCGATAAGGACCTTAAGGTCCTCCATATTCCATATTGCCGTTCCGTCAACCCCCGTAAGGACCTTAAGGTCCGCCACAGACTTGGCACAGATTACATTTTTTTACTCCATGAAGGAGTCTATGCGTGTATGGGACACTTGATTTTATATGGAAGCTGCATACATTGTCTATAGGCTGTAAAATTCATATCCCTCTGCATGTTTCGTTCGAATTGATATAGACATCGTGATGCAACTTCGGCCCCGCATGCAGACACTGATTCAACGACACTCCGGTTGACGTGGGCGCTGAACCATCAAAGACCACGCGGATCTTCCCATTGGAAGTCTTCAAAACAGCGTGGTGTGGCAGGAAGTAATGTTCCACATTACGCCAGTCCAACTGCGAGATGGACATGTGCCCAAGGTCCAAATACTCCCGCATGAAGTCTATATACTTCTCCTTGAATGCGGGGTCCCTGGCCATCCTACGCTCCATGGACAACAATCTCTTCTCGGCCATCGGTCGGGAGCTCCCTAAAGGAGGGCGAACCGCCAAGAAGGGCAAGCGGGTAATCAAGCGACCCGAGAGGAGGCGCCCAGTGTTGTTCTGGTAGAACAATTCGCACTCCTCCGCTAACGGATCCAACCGCTTGGCAGTGGGAGGTTCCTCCACCTCCCAAAACTTTTGGAGAACGTCGGACAAAGTAGAACCGACAATGGTCTGGCGGTCTACCGACGGGGTCTCTGGTGTCTGTGGTACCTTCCCCATCACCACATGACCCAGCGACGAGGACAAGGCGACAAGATCGGCTGTCTGCAAAACTCGCTTGCTTCCACACAGTACACGACCGAGGACATCCGCACCAATCAACAAGTGTATTGGGCCCGGTCGGTGGAAGGAAGGATCAGCCAAAGCCAGTCCAGACGTCAGCTCAATCGTGGATGGCGGCACTCGCACTTGCGGGAGTGGTCCAACCACCTTATCAAAAACTATCGCCGAAGCACCGATCTTCGGCCTTGGCGTGAAGTGGGGGGGAGAAGGAGAACTCAACTCGACCAATCGGATCAGGGATCCGCGAGTCTCCCACCCCCCGTACCGCTTCGTGATGCGGCACAAGCAAAAGACCCAGCTGTCGGACAAGCCACCTGGACATTATGCACCCCTGGGCACCTGAGTCCAAAAGGGCACGCACCGTTACAACATTGCCCTTAGGTCCCCAAACATTCACGGAGGCTGTTGGCAACAGCACAAGCTCCGGAGGGGTGGTTGGGTCCGACAGGGGCGCCATTAAAAATTTTGGGGGGGTACTTGTCCCCCTCGCGCCTGAGTCGGCGCGCCAAATGTGGGGCGCTCGTACCGGGCGAGCGGGTCCCAATCGGGTACATACTGGCCCCGACCAACAGCACTCCTAGGTGCAGGGTAATACCCGTGTGGGGCGTGCCTCGGTACATAGTACCCCAATCGAGGCCTCTCCATTAGGGGGGGGGAGTAGCAAATAGGGCCCGTGCCCATCGCCACCGTGGCGTACTCTTGTGGTACCCCCCTACCCCCGCCCGTGGCGGGGGCGTCTCTCCTATAGTTCCCCCTCTCCGGGGGGGACTGAACGGGGGGGCTAAGCCCCGCCGAATCTCTAGGGGACCGGTTCCGGGCTGCCGGGCCCCCGCCCGTGCGCGAGGAATTCGAACCCCGGTCGCTCCCGGCGTCCTTGCGGTCCAAACAAAGGAGGGGGTGGGTTATTCCACTTATCCCCATCGACTTGCCCCATCAATGGGGGATTGTGAACTTTTCTTCCACAAATCCCCATTCAGTACTAAACAAATTGACAATGGGGATTTGTGGAAAAAAACAGTTCACACAACCCCATCAGTTTAAAAAAAACCGATTTATTATAATAATTAGATAAACAATAATGTTAATTACTTAAATTGATGTTTGCTGCTGTGTATGCATTTAAAAACATTTTAAACACTTAATAAAATGAATAAATATATTTTGACACTCACATCAATTATATCCAAATTTATTTCATGTGTAATTTACACGTTGTCTGGAAATTGTGCTTTAAATAAAAAAATAAAATAAAATAAAATCATGGATACTAGACAACGGACGTTTTTAATTTTAATAGAAGTATAAATATTTGAAAATATACTTAACCCGGCGTCATGGGGGTGGAAAATTGTAACAAGGACGTGGGGGTTGGGTCATTATTACCCATGTAGATACTTTTAAAGTCAGTTTATATTTAAGAATATAGTAAATATTTGTTTTGGGCCTCATTTTAATTTTATTAGGGCAATAAAACACAGAAAAAATAAAATGAAGACACTTTATACTATAGGAAACAAGGCTTTGAAACAAATACTCTAAAAATCAATAAAGTTTGCTTCATCTAGCTAAATCAAAGTTATTTCTATAATAACCAAACCAGTCTTTGAATTTTTTAAGTGTTACTTTTATATTTTATTCTTATATGAAATACATTAAATAATGTTATATAAATAGTAATAAAGGTATTCTTTTATTTTATCATACAATGCATATGTCGCAGGGATTTTGTCAAAGTGGTAGCAAATTTATTATTTCCTTTTTTTAAATACCTTTTTATAATACTGTAATTTGTAACTGTTTGTTTACTCAAATAAAAAAAAAAAAAAAAAAAAAGTCGTGACATTATAATTCCACTAGTGAAATTATAATTTCGCGTGATATTATGAACAGACATTACAAGACCGTATGCACACGGCTGTGAGCCTCGGAAGTCATATAGAACACGTGATAGGTTAGAAATTTAAAGAAGAAATTTTAATTTCGTGGTTATTTTTTTTTGTATCAATACAACTTATGGATTGTTTCATTGTCTATTCATAATTTAACTAGTGGAATTATAATATCACGTGAAATTATAATTTCTCTAGTGGAATTATAATATCACGACTTTGACAAAATCCCTGCAACAGATACATACATATCAGACATAAAATTATTTTAAATAATTATTTTAATAAACGTTTTATCTATCTATCTATCTATCTATTTTAATTTTTAGTTTTTTGCATTCACAATGCAATTTTTATTATTGAAAAATGGAAAATGAAGTAATTTAGAAAAAATCGACCCGTCTCACAACCAGCTCTGATGGGACTCGAACCCACGACCTTTCGCTTTCCGGGCGACTGCTCTAACCACTGAGCTACGGAGTCGTTACGGGAAGCGTCGAATTTCACTGCATAGTATAAAACAAAGTCGCATTCTCTGTCCCTATGTCCCTTTGTATGCTTAAATCTTTGAAACTACGCAACAGATTTTGATGCGTTTTTTTTTAATAGATAGAGTGATTCAAGAGGAAGGTTTATATGTACTTTTTATCCCCATATTCCCACGGGAACGGAAACCACGCGGGTGAAACCGCGGGCGGCCGCTAGTATCCAATAATTCTTACGCGCTGTATAGTCAGCGTTATTTTCATCAATTTGGAGATATTACTACCCTCACACGCGAAAGAAATACCTTTCCAGGTATTTGGCAATCGCTAAAGATGAAATTACTATTGCGAGTTATTTTAATTTTTAGTTTTTTGCATTCACAATGCAATTTTTATTATTGAATCGACCCACGACCTTTCGCTTTCCGGGCGACAACTCAGTGGTTAGAGCAGTCGCCCGGAAAGCGAAAGGTCGTGGGTTCGAGTCCCATCGGAGCTGGTTGTGAGACGGGTCGATTTTTTCTAAATACTTCATTTTCCATTTTACTTTAAATTAGTTTTATGGAGTAACTGTTTCGTACAGAAATTGTGGTACTTATTGTCATTACCTTAAGATCAGTATTTCAAAGTGTCGCTACTTTATTTATGACATATTGTTACGGGTGGGCCGGTATTTTTACCTGTTATTATTACAGATTATTATTTTGTGTGAACGAGTCATGGAAGTTTATACAAAGAAATAACTTGGAGTTAGCTAGATGAAGCAAACTTTATTGATTTTTAGAGTATTTGTGTCAAAGCCTTGTTTCCTATAGTATAAAGTGTCTTCATTTTATTTTGTCTGTGTTTTATTGCCTTAATAAAATTAAAATGAGGCCCAAAACAAATATTTACTATATTCTTAAATATATACTGACTTATAACTAGAGATCGGATAATCGGATGCATATTTACCTAAAGTTGAGGTGTTTGCTATTATGGAATGCACTTTTGTATCGAAAAATCCCGGGATTTCGGAATGGACAAATATAGTGTTTTGGTTATATAGAATCAAATCTGGTATTTACTTATATTCAGAGGTTGGCTAAAATGGAATGCACTTTTGTATCAAGAATATATATAAAAATAATAACTCCTTTATAGTTTTACATTTCTTTACATACTTTTTCATGTTCTTTAGAAATTATAAAGACAAACCAGTAGGTAGTACCTGTAGCCTACCTATCGTATTAAAGGACTAAGTAAGTTGAATGTTTAGGATACACAGTATCTATGTAACTTCACTGCCTCCTACCACAAACGTAACTCATTGGCATACTTAAAGTTGCAAGTGCGTACGTACCTAAACGTCATATTTTGGTGTACACCTGTGAAATATACACCAATCAACGGTGTTTTCCTGTGTTTTTCTCCATTTTCGGACTACTTGGCTATTTTACAACGGTTTCTGATGTGCATTGTGATACGGATTTTGGTTTTACTTGGAACAACGACTGTGCTACGAATCTTGGACCCTGACATACTTGGACCTCTTATCTCTTTTTATTTACAAGGTAAGGATTGTTTATTTTTACAAAATAATTTAAATGTATCGATATATATTTGGAAAATGTAAAGTTTTACATTACACTGACGTAAATTTTTCACTTCTCTGAATCTTATAGTTCGTACGGGCTAAAATAGACAATTTACAATATTTTTATATAACATTTTGAACATCGTTCTGTAATTTTACCAAAATCGTTTTGAGATACAAATATGGCCAAATCTTCCCCAGATTTGGCCGTATAAGTATTTATTAGTATAAATGCTTGATACAATGAATGTCATTTAAGTTTACAGTTATTTATTTTATTGTTTTTTTCAATTAAAAAAAAAGACGTAAGTTGTATCCGCAAATATGTTAAGTCATGTAGTTTTTGCATGGAGGTTCAATATTAATATTGAAACAAATCTTTAAATAAACTTAAACTTGGCACCATAGCAGAAACTAGAGCTAACTTATTATTATTAGATTCATCCAAATAAACATCTACAAAATATTACACTTATACTAAGTATATTTATGTTTGGTACCTTATTTTTATTTATGTTTGGTATCTTGTAATTATGTGAAATAAAGTATTATTGTAAGTCCTTAATGTTTTATTTAAACTAACACTCACTACTCTTCCTCTAACACTCTACATACTCATAAATCGCATTGGGAACTTAACTAAACTTCAAGTAAATACGTATGAATAGTTGTGTAAGTAAACCCGGAATCCCGGATTTTTTAAAAATAAACACCATATGCTTAAGGCTTCGTTTTTACACCATGTTACAGACTATTTTTGTATTCCCGAATTTTCTGGAATCCCGGGATTTATATTTAAAAAACATATTTTAAGAAGCCGCTTCCATAGTTAGTTAGCCAAAAATTAACTTTAGGTAAATATGCATCCGATTATCCGATCACTGCTTATAACAGTATCTACATGGGTAATAATGATCCAACCCCCACGTCCATGTTACAATTTTCCATCCCCATGACGCCGGGTTAAGTATATTTTCAAATATTTATACTTCTATTATGATTAAAAACGTCCGTTGGCTAGTATCCATGATTTTATTTTATTTTATTTTTTTATTTAAAGCACAATTTCCAGACAACGTGTAAATTACACATGAAATAAATTTGGATACCTAATTGATGTGAGTGTCAAAATATATTTATTCATTTTATTATTTAAAATGTTTTTTAAATGCATACACAGAAGCAAACATCAATATAAGTAATTAACATTATTGTATATCTGATTATTATAATAAATAGTTTCTTATTTTCAACTGATGGGGTTGTGTGAACTGTTTTTGTCCACAAATCCCCATTGTCAATTTGTTTAGTACTGAATGGGGATTTGTGGAAGAAAAGTTCACAATCCCCCATTGATGGGGGAAGTCGATGGGGATAAGTGGAATAACCCGAGGGGGGGTGATGCCTCCCTCCGCAAAGACGACAATCCTCTGTCTGGGGACACGCCGACTGCATGTGTCCCCCCAAACACCTATAGCACCATTGGCGCTGTCTTGCGACGGCCCTCCGTCCCTCTGGGCGGAGGCCTCTAAATTTGGCACATTCGTGCACCACGTGCCTATCTCCCCTGCAATACCTGCACCGCTCACTCGGTGCGGGGGGAGGGGACTGCTGGAAGGCAGCATAGCGATTGGTCGGGCGACGGGGCTGTTCCCTCGCCGCCACCATACGACCAACACCTGGAACCGGGGCGGGCTCCAGGTGGTCCGTCACCCTACATTCGTCCTCCAAAAAACGAAGGAGGTCCGCGAAGGGCGGGAGATACGAGGCGCTGTCGCCTCCGTACCTCTGCTCGAAACGCCCCTTCATTTCAGCGGGCAATTTGGCGAGGACTATGTGCAGCAGTACAAAGGACCACTGATCCACCGGCAGGTCCAATCGCCTTAGGGAGTTGACCGCTGACAGTAGCGGGTTCAGCAACTCCCTCCGTAACAGGTGTACCCGCGTGATTCGCGGGAGGGCCAAAATCGTGGCCACGTGGGTGTCCGCCAGTAACCGGACATTCTGGTACCCGCTAACCAGAAGCTGGCGAGCCACCTGGTAGTTGTCGTCGCTGATGAGCAGGTGCTGGATTACCGCGCTGGCCTCTCCTCGCAGGGAGGAGCGCAAATAGGCCAACTTCTCGCTAGGGGATAAGTCCCGTCGTGAATCCACCAAACTGTCAAACAAATTAATGTAGCCCATCCAGGCTGACAGATCCCCATTAAAAGTGGGAATCTCCAAAGTAGGCAATCGGCCTAGCAACGCCGTCGGGGTAGGTTTGACCTCCCCGCTCAAAACCGGCTCCCCCTTCCGAACAGCCAGGGCCCTCTCAGCCGCCTCCGTGAACTGGTCAGCCAGCTCATAGGCCTGGGCTACATCCTGCTCCAGCTGTTCCGACACGGCATCATCAGCTGGGGGGTTTTCCATATAATACGCGCGACACTCCATGGCGTGGCGCTCCAGGTCTTGCAGCCGAGCTGCCAGCCCGCCATACCGAGCTAGCAACGCGCCTACCCGGTCGGCTCGGTCTATTAATGTGACCGCACAAGCAAGCCAACGCAAAACTCCTTGGATGCCAGCCCTGGATACGGCGAGCGGATTCGTAGGAGCCATTTATAATCCGTTTAATAACAAAGCAAACAAAGAAATTTAAAAGTGGTAAACATCAACAAAAAAAAACAATAGAAATAGGTCGCGTCACGATAATATAAAACACAATTAAAATTCGGACGACATACACGGACCCTACTATTTTCATAAATTATTAACAACTTACCAATTTCAAGGGCTAACAATATAACGGTATAAACAAAACGTATAGGATTAACGGTATGGCATACACGGCACGGCCAAGTCAACCTCGCAAATCAACTACTAAACCGTTATCAACAAACAAAAACAAAACTATTTTTAATAATAATACTCGTAATTTAATACTACTAATAATTAAAACTAGTTCCACTTTTTTAACTAGGCAAGCGGACTCGGAACAAACACTAGTATGTGGTACTAATAAACAACACTTTCGAACGAAACTATTCGTCAAATAAATCCGGACACACAAAAAAAAATATACACATCTAGGCGAGTAAACTCGTATCAAATCACTAGTATGTGGTACTAATAAACACACTTTCGAACGAACTATTCGTCAAATAAATCCGGACACACAAAAAAAAATATACACATCTAGGCGAGTAAACTCGTATCAAAACACTAGTATGTGACAACAATTATATAAGTGTCTATCTATTATCGGATCCACCAAGTGAGAAACATTCGCTTCGAGAATTTACTAGAACAATTTCTTCAATCGTCTCGGAATACCCTCGAGATTTCAACAAAAAAAAATAATTTTTAGGTACGCTTTTTAGGTACGCTTTTTATTTTTACTATGAAATTTTATGTAGTTAATTTTAATATGAAAATTAATTATATCAACTAAGCTCTGCTACCAAAAATATGATCACGCACAATTGTGATGACCATCGACTGTGTTCCACAGTTTATTGAAACGGATGTTTCTCATGCAAAATTAAGTAAATTAAGAACTAGCCCTACCTTATGGTAGAAGGTACTGTCCGTAATCCAGGGGGGCTGATCGCTGTCTCGCCGGCGCGCGCCTGGCAAAACGATCTTCACGCAACCCCCGATGGGAAACTCTTATAGCTAACACTCTTATAACTACACAATGCCCTAATAGGCAGCTAAAACTTTCCCGGCGCTTTTCAAAGCGAACACACACGGGTCACAAGTGGCGAGCTGAGCGCGTTGTTGCGCGGACGGCTGTTGGCGGCGCACTAAACGAATGAAAAAACACCCGGCCCGAGCGCATCGAGACATTGACAATGACAACTGTCCGCTCGCGGGCGCGGCGTGAACAGATGCTGTCTAAAAAACAAATTGCCCTCCGCAACACTGTTTTTAAAGTTGAGAAGGTACAAATGAAAGATGCAATTTTAAAGCAAGCCAGACTTCGAGGAGATAACTAGGGGAAAGAGGTTGAGGCTCGTCTCTGAAGGCTTTGACATTGTAGCCATGGATTGGGGAAATTGGGAAAATTCCAACATTTTGGAGAAAATAGTGAATATTGGGAACCCTGTATCGTGTGACCTATTAGACCTACACAATTGAATTAGGGCTCAAACTGTCAGGAATTTTGTACACTTTAAATAAGTAGTAGTGACCTTTGTCGTCAGTGCCTTACCAATGTCGTTTTTTTGGCACAAACTTAAAAAAAGAGGTGGTTTTTCAGCAACTACTTAGCGCTCGAAAATTTCAGACTGCTGCAAATCTGGATTAATACTATCCAGGTAGACCCAAACTACATACCAAAAGAGCAAGTTTACGGCAATTATTTGTATTTCAGCCTTTTTAGTTGTACGATATGACTGGCCTATAGTATCTAGAAGCATTTTTTGTGGAAAATAAACCACCTTCAAAACAAAAAACTTACTTCCCAGAACACGTAAAAATGAAAGTAAATTGAATCATTCTTTTGTCTAAGTCAGTGTTGAGCCTTAAATAATAATATGTAGGTATTTGATAGGTTACAATTCACATCACTCCGCGCATGGGAGCAGCATTTTATTTTTTATTTATTTTACTTATTTAGTTTCTTTTTTAGTTTTTTTTGCAGTTTTTTGTTTTGAAGGCGGTTTTTTTAATTTGTTTATTTTTTCATTTTTAGTGTAAGTAATCTACCTTAAGAAACTACATAATGAGCAAGTGTATCGCAAAGTGCAACGATAAAACTCTGTCCAATGGTTGTCCATATCTAAATTAGAACACCAATACAAGTTCAGCTTTCCAACACTTAACTGTTATGCAGTTTAACCTTCCACTGGCTTCCACCATCAGCTTACCTTAACTACTTGAAAGAATACAACTAAAGGTCTATTCGTGTATGTGGTACTTAAGAAACATGCTCTTGCTCCTAAGCATTAAGGAGTTTTTCCTATCATCATCAGCTCACCTAAATAACCATAAATATTACAACTTTACCTCAATTTTTTACGTTTTATCGATATTTAAAAAAACATCCTCCAACTCTTAACCATTGAGGAGTTGTACCTTAGTTCCATCACAAGCTTATTATCATGAGATGATGATTACCAGATGCAAATACTTGAAAACCTAAAAATAATATGTAAAACACGTAAAATACCTATAAAATTTGCGAGGTTTCCTTAATTTCCCTTGGAATTAACTATCAGATCTTGACTTTGTTACAATGAAACCACCTCAGGAGTATACTCTTTCGAACAAAGAAAGAATCATCGATATTGGTTAATAGTTCGCGAAGATATTGTAGCGTAAAGCAGGAACTACCAAACGACATCAATGTGTTTTTTCAGGATTCTGAAGAAACTTCTGAACCGACTACTGTACATTTTTCATGGGACCAAATTGAAATTTTGGTCTATCACATCAAAAAGAAATTATCAGAATCGGTTCACAACTGGCGGAAATATTGTGGAACATACAAAAAAAAAATTAAGAATTTTTGAGAACCTCCTCCTTTTTTGAAGTCGATTACTAAAAATTTAATTTCTTTATTTATTAGGCTGATGCAACCAATTGTAAAGTTCTGACACAGGGTGAGTCCGCCTGTAGAAATCGTGCTACAATTTACATATTTGTAAATTTGTAGTTATTACAATACAATTCTGCGTTTAACGAAACGGTTTTCCTTATAAATTTGTAAATGGTCGCCTGTAAATTGTAAATGTTGGTTAAACAGAAATATATAGAATTATATCTACAATTTACAAATTTGTAAATTTTCCACCATAGTAAACTTGTAACTTGTAAATGTTGGTTAAACAGAAACTTGTAGACTTGTAGCCTGTAAATACAATTTACAATTTGTTAATTGTAATTTTGGTTAAACAGAGCCCTGACAACTTTTGACTGTATTGTATGCACTGACTTCTAATATACCTACCACAATAGAGATCAGTGATTGTATGGCATCTGTCCTTTGTTTATTGCCAAAAAATAAAAGGCGGATGACGCGAATGGAATCCACAGAACAGTGACTGGTTCGCATTATGGGATGAAAAGTGTTTTTAATATCGATAAAAATATTTAATAATAATTATACCTATCGAGTACCAGATAAAAATATAGGTAAACGTTTGATAATACCGACAATTTTTGACGATAAAATAGATTTTTACCGAAATTTTGAGATTTATAAAATTCTAAATTAAAATCATAATATCCAAATTATGAATATAATACTATATGAACGCAAATATGTTGTATGCAACGAATTTTTGTATCCACTTACATTTCAATGCCTTACTGTGAGTCGAGTTGGAGTGGAGTCGACGTGGGAGTCGATGTAATATGCGATGACCTTCACAAGTCCTAATTTGATTTGAAGAATCTAGAATCGAGAATCTTCTCGGTTCTCGAATGGCGACCGCGTACCGGACGACGTTCCGTGGGCAGGCCCCCTACAAGGTGGACCGACGATCTGGTCAAGATCGTTGGAAGCCGCTGGCTGCAACGCAGGACCGATCGTTGTGGAGATCCTTGGGGGAGGCCTATGCCCAGCAGTGGGCGTTGTTCGGCTGACATGATGATGATGATGATGATGATGATGAATCTAGAAAATAAACAATAAAATATAGAATGCAAATATGCAATGTTCAGATAAAATCTCAAAATGTTTGTTAAAATTACATATCCTTAAACACATCTTAGATTTCTGCGCGAAATGTTTATTTAAATTTATAAAACACTTATACGGATTTTGCACGCATTTATTGAACAACTTGGATAAATTTTTAGTTGTTTTTAAAAGGATTAAATTAAAAAATTGCCAGTACCACGCAAACATCACAGAAAACGCACCAAAGCAGCCACAGTAGAACGTCAACCTGCCATTCTACCATAATTGAAAGGTGTGACATTTTTCAAATATGGTAGATTGGAAGGATTCTGAAGCGTGCTTCGATTAATACTTACTTCAGGCCGCCGAAGAAGAATAGCCAATTCTTACCACCAGTCAAGTGTAATATCCCCTTTCAAGTTGCAGGCGTTTACAAACTAGATTTTGACTGTGGGCTCTCTCTCCTACATCGGGCAAACAAAGAGAAGCATAGGCTGTGGCATAGGGATGTGCGTTACAGAACAAGTAGCTGACATTAAACATAAGTAGGTGCGATAATAAGTCTGCACAGTGTTTAAACATTCATTTGAGGGAACCAACCAATAATATGTATTGTTATATTGGTGAATTGTAACTTTGTTTATGAAATAAATTCTTTAATTCTTTAATTATATAAGGTTTGACAAACCGCAGATCGCTCTCGTAATAATTCGTGCGTGTACCTACCTACCGCCTAACTCGATAAGATGACTACAAGTTCGAGTAGCAGTAGAAAATATTGTAGTGTTTAAGGATGTCTGAATAGCGGTTTGTTTTATCCAGAATTGTCTTTCTTCGCATTACCTAGCGAACAAGAACAGTGAGTACAATCTACCTACTATAAATTAAATATTTCTGCTTCCGATTTCGTTGACCAGATACTAATAATTTGTAGTGTAATTTTTAAATAGAAAGAAAGAAGAAAAAGATTGACTATGCATTTTTGACGATTGAATAAACTCTAAGCGACAGCCCTACGTGTTTAGCCTATTATCGCTCGCTTAGGGCTCGAGTCCGCTTACTTATATACTTTTACTATGACGTTGCGTCGGCAGACACTGCGATTTTTTAAGGCGCGAGGATTCGATATGTCGTTCGCAGGGAAATAGTAAAAAAGTAATTTAATCAAATCCCGGGAAATATTAAATCTAATACTTTATTTTATTTTTTTACTAGCTTTCCGCCCGCGGCTTCGCCCGCGTGGACTACACGACGTTATCTCGAGGGAATGTGATATTATTCCGGGATAAAAAGTAGCCTTTGTTCCTTTCCAGGCTTTAAAGTATCTGTATCCCATATCCCTGTGGTTAGTTGATATGATTTTTAAAAATCCATTTTAGGACATCTCCTTTCAGCCAAATCCGTTCAGCCGTTTTGGCGTGATTGAGTAACAAACATCCAAACATCTAAACTTTTACATTTATAATATTAGTAGGATAGTAGGATGTTACATAAAAAGTAGGTAAGACAAAATGAAAGTCCACACTGTAATTCACTGTTCTGTCTTTATTCAATAAAATCCAATCTCACAATAACTTAATCTTTCAAATAAACTGCAATGCAACATCTTTGCATTATATTGAAAATACCCTTTCAATAAAATACGTAATTATTACTGAATTTAGAATAAAAACTACCCTGTCCATTTGTAATAGGGTCTAAAAAATACCGTGTGATTCAATCCTTCGTCGTGAAGTTAGCCACTATATCGCAACCTCATCCCTCCAACCCTCTAGATTGTGTACAATCCGCGTCGCGAAAGATGCATGCGACTTCACAGATCACGTGGTTCGATTTGTGCAGTAGCACAGCCATCTCTATCGTCTTCTACGACGATAGAGAAGGCTGTGGCAGTAGTGATTTCTTATAGGTAAAAAATTAAACATAAGAAATCGTCTACTGCGCAAGTCAAATCAGTACCCCTGCCCTAGTGTAAGTTTTTATGTCAAAAAACGCAAACTATCGCGAGTCCGTATTTATGTCAATTTGTATGAAAACTTTATCAGCGCCTATAGCGGCGAGTAGCACGCTTATGCAGTTTTCATACAAATTGACATAAATACGGACTCGCGATGGTTTGCGTTTGCTTTACATAAAAACTTACACTAGGGGGTACAGTAGTGGTGTCCCAGGTCTCATCTGTCGTGACGCGGATTGTACTGCGTACCTATTGTCTCGCGCGATGTTCCGTCCGACCCGCCAAAAAGTTTGAATCAGACTATACTTGCGTAACAACTCAAGAGTATAGGAAACTCAAAATTAAAAACAGATTGTTGCAGCCATGTTGAGTTTCACACCAAACCCTTTTTTTATCAATGATAGTAAAAAAAGGATTTTATTGTGTACAGTCACGAACAATAATATGTATACAACATAGGACTTTCTCATAAGTATTACAATATTGAATGATTTCTATGACACTGATCGTTTTCTTTCGGAACGCCTCAATGTGACAAAGTTGTATGTTGTATACATATTATTGCTCGTGACTGTACACAATGTTTACATGAACACTTCCACAGACAAAGAACATCCAAATGTGATGTAAAATGCTTAAATTACAATATCTTTACATTACACCCCAAAGCCGAGAAATGTTTCACATATCTTGCTTACTAACAACAACTTATAATTATATCACAGTAGAAACATACAGATACAATCAAAACCTTTCAATCAGTCTGCTACATTCATTTTTATATTTTATCCATAAGTGACACTATTTACAATGAATTTGGTAACTAAATACCTATATGTATAAAGTGAAGAAATTTTATATGATGGGTTCGTCTCAATATCAAATACCTATTGCATGAGCAATGACTTTTATACACACTGTATGAAACAGTTTAAAAAAATACCGAAACGTGGTTATCATAATACAGTTAAATTCTCACTAAGTTCAGACACTTTACGAAAATTACTCAATTTTAGATTATCTGAAATAGAGGATTGTTTAACCCCTATCCTCTTTGTCTTGGTGATATGGCTCATAATAAAAAATGATAAAAACTAGATTTCAATGCAATACTTACATCAAGGAAACTTTACTTTGCAATCGAGTGATTTCGAAAACTGAGTACCTACCTAACGCTGTCGTTTCGGTATTTGTAAGTCTATAAAATAAAGAAAATCAAAGTAACGAACTAACGAAGAAATAACAACATAACCAGTCGTGACAGGTAGGTATAATATCCATTATACTAACTAATTATCATAATACCTCATCTAAACACCGAGTATGCAATTATCGTCTGAAGCATCATCTTCGTGATCAGATAGGAAAGTTATTTCCGCACCGATCACATTTTCATCATTATTTTCATCGTTTTTGTCATCAATTCCCATATTTTCAACAGGAATCTCTTTGCTGCATTCCACAACTTTCTCTGTGGTTTCTAGACGGTCTGTATTAATTGGACTCTTTTGAATATTTTCCTGAACTGTATTATCATTAACTTTCATACGTTTTGATAATACAGCTAATGGTTCATCATCTGAAGAGTCTGAAGACTCATAATCAGATACATCATCAGCACGAATATTATTATATAAATATTGATCTAACGAGTCTGAGCTTTCATCCGCACTCAGTGTGAAATCCAAAGATTGTTTTCTTTTTCTTGGTTGCACTTGCACGGTTGGCTTCGGGGCATTAGCCGAATTCGGGACATTAGCCGAATTCGGGGCAATAGCGGAATTCGGGGCATTAGCGGAATTCGCGGCATTCGAGAGACTAGTGGCAAGTTTCAGTCTTTTATTAAATATTTTAAGCGGTTTTGCAGCATTTGGTAAGTGGAAAGTGTCTTTCAACAAAGATTGAGTTGGTTTAGATATAATAAATCGCGGAGGGTCAAACTCTTCATCGGCTGGAGGCAGATCGTCGGTGTCGGTCAAATCTATTACTGACTTTGGATTACCTAGCGCAATCTTACGTTCTAATGGTTTAGTAGAAATACTCATATTTTTCTTTATACATATGCTTATTGGTGTTATAGCACTCGTGTCCAAATCTAATTTGAAAAAATTACCGTTATTATTATAAGCATGTTTTAGTTGAGCGATTGATGTGATAGAATTCAATTCTTTTATATTATCGCTTGGAGACGTGATACTTTGGGTCTGATTAATTGGTACTAGTGGTGGCGGTTGCGCTTCAAATTTTTCGTTAGGAGTTGTATCTTCTGCAGATATTCCTGACATTTCCATTAAGTCAGATAAAAGTGTGCTTCTGCTCGAAGCCGTTGTTTCTTTGTCTTTATTATCTGCTTGATTTTCTTGTAGAACAGAATTACTAACAACATTTTCATTGGAGTTGGTGCTTTCCTCGGCAGTCTTTGTACCTTCAACTGCGGTCGTTTCGATTGCAGGTCTTGATACAGCACCAGCAATGGAATCTTCTGAACTTTTCATGCTATCATCTTTTGTGTTCGGTTCTGCAGTATTTCCATCCAAGCCTGGTGATATAATGTGATTGGTAACCAATATATCACTCGCTCCAGTAATTATATCATCGTTTGTTTTATTAACAGTGTCCACATTTTCCAAACTGTTATTATTTATATTATTTGCTGTACTACCTAAACTTTGCGTTGTATTAGAACCTGCAGTTGGTGTTTCATCATCGTCAAGATTAACAATTTCATCCGTGTTTTGTGGTGCCAATAATTTGGTATTTTCTTCATTCGTTAGAACTAACTGCTGTTGTATTGCCGCTAATATAGTTGGTAATGCAGCTAATTGTTCAGCATCGAGTTTGGCTGAAGGATCCACCTGATAAGTGAGTTGACCATCCGGTTGAAGTAAAAATTGAACGCCTTCAGGCAAAGTGAGTACAGATGGCTCGGGTTCCGGTTTGGACACAGGATAGGCTCTTATTTTTATGGCTGGTTCATTTATATTAGACGGTATCTTCTCGTCTGTCAACAATATTTTGTTGCGCCCTAAAAATATAGGACATGCCGTTACTGCCTTAGTTTTCTGTTTAGTATTTAAATAAATTAACTTTTCTCTAACATCTTCGTTACTTTGATTTTGCATACCTATCGCAGACTGAAATTTTGGCAAAACTTTTTTTTGAAAGTTATAGTTTAGATTTGATATATTGTTACGCCTTATAGTGATTAGTGGCTTTTTAACAGGCGTTAGAGTTTCTTTAACAGGAGTAATAGTTTCTTTAACAGGAGTTATATCATCTATAGTAGGAGTTATATTCTCTTTACAAATCAAATCTATATCTACTATGGGAGGTTGGCTAACCTGTATTTGTTGGCGTAAGGGTTGCACGTCTTCACTATCATCAATCTCTATAATGTTTGATAATAAACGGTATAAAATATTTTTACTATCGTCCGTGCTAAGGTCACATTGTACAGAGACTTCTGATTGTTCTGTCGTGGTCGTCGGTTCGGTTGTTTCTTGCGACATTGTACAATATTTTACGCCGTATCCTCGCGTTTTACTTACAATACTTTCAATAGTATCTGAAACATTGTCAAACTGCCTCAATCTCGTGTCTACTAACACCTGACTGCAACAACACGCACAAATACGAGGACAATTATGTTTCTTTTTAGTATTAGGGTTAAGAATTTTATGTCGTGCCCAGCAACATTGTACATTGATTTTGGGTCTACCAATGTTTTTTTTGTTCATTTTGTCAAGCGTTTCAGCCGCAGTAAGCGATTCCGATAATTCCGATATGTTCGGTGCTAATGGTTTTTTTTTCTTACCACCTCTATATTTTTTCCCAGGTCTTTCCTCAGTTTCATTATCTTTTTTCCCAGGTCTTTCCTCAGTTTCATTTAATGTATTTTCGAAGTCTTCCACTTTATCTTCCAGTTCTTTTATTTGTTTTCGTTCTGCTGCAAGAATTTTTTTCTTTTTCTGAGTATACGGTATTACTATATCATGTTGTATCAAAAGTAACATTTTGTTTAACGTGTCTATCGTTAGTAACGCGTCATCGTTCTTTACTTCAGCTTTTTTATTACTGAGCCATGAATTTGTCGTCGGTCTGGAAGGTGGATTTTTGTTGAGTATACAACCGAGACTACCTATGCCTTTTGGTCTCACTGGTCCGCACCCCCCCCGCCCAAGCCCCCTGGTGCCCCTCCCCTTGGTGCCCCTCCCCCTGGCGCCCCTCCCCCTGGTCGGCCATCGACCAGTATGCTGGTTTTCATCAAATGCTTGGCCGCTTCCATAAAGTCCTTCGCCTATACCACTTTCATTCGCTCCTTTGGGCGTAGGAGCGTCTAATTGATTACATTGTGTATTGACTACTCCCATAGTATTACTAGCGACATTGGCGTCATTTCTAGAAATGTTATTTTTGTTCGTTTTATTTACAGACGGCGGTTGTAAATGCGACGGGACCAGTTGTACCGGTGGTAATGGTGGAAATATTTCATTCGGACCCCGAACCTTCATCGGAGTTATTTCTGCTGTGAACAGCCTTTGGTTCATTTTACGAACGTGGTCTAAGGAAGGTAGATTTTGAACATGATTCCTTTGAGGAATGGGATTATCCCTCACGAATTGATTAGGGAAACTTCCAGATGTAGCCGGTTGATATACTTCTTCCACTAAAGCGTTGATTAAGCTTTGCACGGGCATCGCCGAAGGTACGACTGAAGTGGATTGTGCTGTATTTTCATCATCTTTATTGATAACCTGTTTGGCTTCATCCGTTTGTAAGTACATTGTACCTTTAATAAGTTTACCTTCGAACGCTTTGCTGACGTCGATCGTCATCGGCTTAAGTGTTTTCAAGAAATATCGGTTACGAGTCGAACTAAGGAAACCGACGGTCAGTCGCTTAAGCCTCGTGTTGAAGTCAGGGTTTTTGCATAATTGTATAGGATTGTAGCTACGACTTCTTGGTTTTTGTAAAAGGTAACTAGATAATTTAACGCGTTTCTCAATAACCACATCTTCTGATTCACTCGTTTCACTTTCATCGCTACTCCCGTCGCTTACATTTGATTCATCGTTTGTGATATCATTAGAAATTTCGCAAGATTCTAGATTTTCTTTTTTAATTTCGTAATTTAATTTACTGATAGGTTTACTTTCATTGAGGGCAGTTTGTATTACGTTTATATCACTAACGTGGTCTATTTCGATATTTTTAAACGTGATCATGTGATCAAGCTTGGTGGTGAACACTACAGGCAGCATCAGGAGTTTCAAGTCAAATTTGGTATTTTCTTCATCGCATTGATTTTCTTCTGGATGGATTTCTGAAATATAAAAAGAATTAATCAAAATAAATATCACTCACAATCACATACATTGTTCTAGTTCTGAGCTAAGTCGCTTACACCCGAATACTCGAACGCTACTGATCTCAACTCAAGGAAAATCTCCCTGTCGCATTAAATGTTCAAGGTATGAAAGAAATGCCATGATTTTTAAGACGCTTTCGAGAATTCGGGTGTTAAACACTTGTATTACGAAACTCAAAACCAACGAAGATATTACAAAATGTAGGTACAGTCACGAGCAATAATATATAAAAACATAGGATACTACCTATGTCATATTATAATATTAAGGGCGACTTTCATCACTGATATTTAAACGTGATTAACGCTAAACGTATTTAATACATAGTTCTGTCTCTGTCATCTGTTTGAATGTGACAGGGACAGAAATACGTTTTAAACACGTTTAGCGTTAATCGTGTCATGATTTTAGAAGGTTTTTCTTATTTTTTAATAGCAACACTGGTAATGCCGTCTCTTGCCGCCATTTTGTTAAATTTAATAGGCTAATCTGTGGTAAAATCGGTGGGGGTAGCTAGGCTTGAGCCCGATTAACGAGCAAAGAGAGGTGATTCTTCAAACTAAGAATTAATTAATTCTTCGTTAAAAGAATATGAATTATTGTTAAATTTGGATAATTATAGTGTTGTAAGTTCATTTAATAGAAAAACTACAATAAGGGGGGGTTCTTTAATAATTTTACCTAATAACACACAATATAAAGAGCGAAAGGATATAGTATCCCTCTCTGTTGAACGAATTTGTGAGATATCATGCGTGGAACTTGAACAAATAATTATAATCTGTGTATATAGCCCCCCTGGAGCAAATTACACAGTCTTTGAGTCCACTTTGGAGGATGTTTTGAAAATATGTTGTCGTAAGAATAAAAAAATTGTAGTTTGTGGAGATTTTAATATAGACATCTTAGATATTAAATTAGCACAACTCTCCAGTAAATTCCTTAATCTTTTTAAATCATTTCATTTGCTTCACACTTTTAATGAACCGACGCGAATTACGCCAACATCGGCTACTTGCTTAGATAACATCTTTTCCAACTGTAACTTAATTGAGAAATCGGTAATTAATATTATTAAATCCGACCACAGTGGACAACTAGCTTCTTTTGAGCACTATAATGTTACTCCTAAACGCGAAGTAATTTGCAGGCCAATACCGAAACGTGGTATTAATAAATTTAGAAATAATGTACAAGATAAAATTCAATGTTTGCCAGCTTCTGCTGACGCTAATAACTCTTATCAATCATTATTTGATATTGTTGAAAAAGAATTTAGTAACAATTTTAAACAAAAAGTTATAAAGTGTAATGATCGTAAGAAGTTCAGTGACTGGGCCACACCTGGTATTTATAATAGCAGAAGAAAGTTATTTGAACTCTATACACAAAAAACGACTTCCTGTGATCCTAGCTTCATTGAATATGTCAAGAAATATTCAAAAACATTTAGGAAAGTATGTGCTCTGGCAAAATCTAGGTATATTTCAAATAAAATTAAATCATCTGAAAATAAAATAAAAGCTACCTGGAGTATTATAAACCAAGAAACTGGCAAAACAAAAAGCAAAATTAATTCATTTAACTTAAAAATTAGTGATCAGACTTTTGAATCAGATATTGAGGTGGCTAGTGCTTTTGAAGGTTACTTTGCTCGAATTCCGTTAGAAACTACTAGCAGACTTAACTCTTGCCCCAACACCGCTGTCTCTCTTATGGAATCTAGTGTGAACAAGTGCCAGGAAACATTTAGTTTTAGCTATGTCACTACCGAAGATATTATTAAAGCATTCAAAGCAATAAATATTAAGAAAACAGAAGATCTCTGGGGCATATCTACAAGTATCATCAAATCAATAATTGATGTGATAGCTCCATCATTAGCAATAATTTTTAACCAATGTATAAGTGAAGGGGTCTTTCCTAATTTAATGAAGAATAGTAAAATTATTCCTCTGTTTAAAGCTGGTGACAAAAGTGACCCAGCAAATTTTAGACCTATATCCATACTACCAGCAATAAGTAAAATATTTGAGAAATTAATTTATGCTCAACTTTTAGAATATTTTAAATTAAATAGTATACTGCATGAGAAACAGTTTGGTTTTTCAAAAGGTAAAAGTACAACTGATGCTGGGGTTGCATTTCTAAAACATGTACTTGATGCCTGGGAGGACAAGCAGGATATAATCGCTATTTTTTGTGACCTTTCCAAGGCATTCGATTGTGTTGATCACCAAACACTATTAAGGAAGTTAAAACATTATGGTGTTTCTGAAATGTCAGTAAGCCTTATGCATTCATATCTGTATGAAAGAACTCAGAAGGTAGTTATTAATAAAACTGAGTCTACCGGAGCTCCCATTACTATGGGCGTACCCCAAGGATCAATATTGGGCCCGCTGTTGTTTTTAATATACATAAATGACCTTCCTTACTACGCGAAGAATTTATGTGAGACGGTGCTATTTGCCGATGATACATCTCTAGTCTTTAAAGTAGATAGAGGTGATGACTGTTCTGACGAAGTAAATAGTGCTCTTTCAAAAGTGTCACATTGGTTTAATAGTAATAATTTATCATTAAACTCAAAGAAAACTAAGTGTTTAAAATTTTCGTTACCTAATGTAAGACAAGTTGATTTTCATATTAGACTAGACGGCGATACGGTCGAATTCATTAACAATACAAAATTTCTAGGTATTATATTAGACTCGCGACTACAATGGGATCCTCATATCGAAGCCTTGGCGAGTAGACTCAGTTCGGCTGCATTCGCAGTTAAGAAAATAAGGCTCTTAACCGATATTGAAACGGCTAGAATAGTCTATTTTAGTTATTTTCATAGTGTTATGTCCTACGGCCTTTTGTTGTGGGGCTCAGCCGCTAACATCCAAAGTATATTCGTGCTCCAAAAAAGGGCTATTCGCGCCATTTACAACCTCCGATCGAGAGATTCTTTAAGAGATCTATTTAAAGAAATAAACATTTTAACTGTTGCAGGACATTACATCTATGAAAATATAATTTATGTGAAAAAGTATTATAATACATTTGTAAAGCAGAGCGATATTCATCGCTTTAACACAAGAAATAAAGATAAACTTGTCGTTCCCAAGTTTAGGCTAGCAAAATCCAGAGCCTCATTTCTGGGGAAAAGCATAGCCTTTTTTAATAAAGTTCCACAGCATATAATTGAACTACCATTGCATAATTTTAAATGTTACATTAAAGAGTCGCTGATGAGCAAAGGATACTATAAAGTAGACGATTATTTGAATGACCGCAATGCATGGTCATGATGTAACACATAACATAATCACTGTTTAATATGATGTATTTTTATACTAAGCAATTGTTGTATTAGTAACGATATGTTTTTTTTTGTAAATGTCGTTACCTAACTAAGAAACGCTGGCAAGTTTCTTGCGCCCATTCTTCTTGTCAGTTAAAAAAGTCTTGAATGGGTGGTAGGAAAATATTGACGATTCATAAGTACATATTTATTATGTCTAAGTGAATAAAGAATATTTTTATCTTTTTATCTTTTTTTTTTAACTAGCCTCGAGGGGATAAGTTCACTAAGACGTCGACTGTATCTATATTGTTATACCTGTACTATGCCTGTACCTGTAAGTTGGATCCATGAAGTTCGACTTAATACTGAGGTAACTGGAGCGTGCAGTACGAACAATTTTTTGAATACCACAAATAACACAGTGGCTGTCTTCCGTCTCACCTACACTTTAAAAAAATACGTATGGTCATATGAGACAACTGACAGCCACTACCTGCCACTACATACATAAATGTCAAATTTGCTGGCGACACTTTTTTATTCATGGTGAGAGCTCCAGTTACCTCAGAGTATTAAGTCAAACTTCATGGTTGGATCAATAATTATATGAGTGTTATCTGGAGTCTGCGTTTTCTTCATATTTCAGAAGCGGTAAAGTACCCACGTAAGTTTTTTTCTAAACCTGATAATAAGAATAATTTGCTTATTCTGTGCTATAGTAATGCCAAACGAGTTATTTTATTCTCTTCACGCAGAGAAAGGATAAATATTCCAGATTCCATGTTAATGCGTATTTTTTTATCTAAATTACATTTTAAATACCTTTGCGGTGGATTGTGTTTCGTACATGGTCGGGGCTACTCTCCGACGGAACGGACATAAACTAAATCGCATTTGTGTTTTAATTGATTGTGTTCGTATACGGTCGGGGCTACCCTCCGACTATACTAACATAATTTAAAAAGTCTATATGCGTAGCTTAGTACTAAGATTTTACTAATTCGTGTTCGGGGCTACTCTCCGATCGTGTTAGTTAAATCTAAAGCGTTAAAATTGGAATATTTGTGTGGCGGATTGTGTTCCGTACATGGTCGGGGCTACTCTCCGACGGAACGGACATAAACTAGATCACACTTTTATTTGAATTGATTAATTGTGTTAGTGTACGGTCGGGGCTACCCTCCGATTATACTTACATAATTTTAAACGCGGGTATGTAGTAGATATTTTCGTATGATGTATGGCACGATCATAGCGTACCATGAATCTGGCATAATATCTTGATTGTTGTTGTTTAATTAATAATAAATAAATAATAAAAAAAGCTTTATTGCACACAAAGAAAGAAAAATAACACAAAGAGACATAGTTATGAGAATACAGACAACAGGCGGCCTTATTGCTAAATAGCAATCTCTTCCAGGCAACCTTGGGCGAAAAAAAAAAATCAAAAGAACAGAGGGGAGAGGGTGCATAAAAAGGATAGAATAAGTCTAGAATGACAAATAGAGAAAAATAAGATAATACATAAACTTTAATGAGTAAGGGAGAGGAAATGACTTCTAACTTGATCTCCAAAGGATTTTAGAGTCTGAGCCTTTCTGATACCTTCAGGAAGCGCGTTCCACAAACGGACAGCATGGACAGAGAAAGAGTAGGAAAAAAAGTCGGAAGAATGACGTGGAATTTCAAGGGTGAGGTTAGATGAGGAACGCAAAGTACATGACGTAGATGAAGAGTGAAAGGAGAAGCAGTCTTTAAGATAAGGAGGGGAAGTAGGCATGAAAAGGATAGAATAGAGAAGTTTAAGTGTGTGTAAGTCCCTGCGCCGGCGAATTGGGAGCCATTGGAGTTTGCTGCGGAAGTGAGACACATGGTCATATTTACGAAGATTAAATATAAACCTGATGGTTGATAATTTACATGATGTATTAAATGTGGATTGTACAGAATTAATGGAGATGATTGGCATTATTATATTATTAGAGTACTTGCTGTTTATGTTATTTATAATCTTACACATGGAGCTAGGACTGGCAGTTTTGGCTGTGTACCTACATGTAATGTTTTAAGTAATTAGTGCTAAGTTTTGATAGCCCTTACTGTTGCACAGAGTAAAATCACTTATGGCTACTAAATTTTGCATACAATCCATGTTTTAACGTGGTATCTAATACTAACAGTGAATAAAAGAAAACTATAAGTTATGAAGCTAGTAAGAAGTAGTAAAGAGTAAGAATAATTTATGATTGGTTGCTTACATTTCATTTATCTTAATATTATTAAAATTAATTATTACAAATTTTGCTTTGTTTTTTAATGTATTGAGCGAACGTGTTGTTCTCTGGGTTGAGTGAGTCATGTATGCTTACTGGTTACCTACGTTACCTGGTAAGATTGGTTTAATAGGTACGTATTACTTGCTTACAATTGAATTCTGGCTTTCTATTTGTTGATATATTAATTAATAGGTACAAATTTTGTGGATTAAATTAATATGAACACCGTGAATAGCAATTTAAATTGCTTGAACTATGAATATGAGTTTAAATACGAATATTTTAATATGGTATCTTTAAATATTTAAATATGAAAGTCTTTATGTGAATTTGGATATCTCTAATGTGAATATTTTTAATTTTTAATGATGAGCGAACAAATATAAGGTGTTCACTGGGTTGAGTGAGCAAGCTATGCATGCTCACTGGTTACAAGAGATACATTGAATTAGTTTGTTGAAATGCATTAAATTGAATTTGATATTAGGGGGCGATGTATGTATGTTGCATACACTCGTCGGATATTAGAGGGCGATGTATGTATGCTGCATACACTCGTCGGATATTAGGGGACGATGTATGTTTGTGGCATGCACTCGTCGGAATTAAGGGGGCGGTATATGTTTGTGGCATACACTCGCCGGATTTTAGAGTACGAACGATGTATGTTGGTGGCATACATTCGTCTGAATATGTTCAAATGTTAAGTGAGTACGTTTCTCACAGGCTGGTTAAATGAGTACCTACTTATATTTCATACTGGTTTACTACCCGTATGGCCACTTTTAAGATTATTAGATTTAAATGAAACTACAACAGAACAAAGATAATTTCAAACGTTTTATTCTTGTTTTTACAATACTCATTTTACATTTTTGCACTAGATAGGTAGCTCTTAATAAAAGAAATGGTTTTTGTAAATAATAAAGGATGTAGGTAGCTACTGTAGCTAGTGAACAGTATGAATCATGAATTTTCCTGAAGGGCATATTGTGTTGATAACCTAATGATTTTATTATAGAATGACACGGAACGATCTTTTGCCGATGAATAATGTATACATTCCAAGGTAAATAGCATCTGAGGACGAATACGGCCCGCGCCACCTGGTGCGCCGCTTGGTAGGCCTCCAGGGTGACGTGGCCGACCCAGGGGAGTCTTGAGCGAAGGAGGAATACCCTTCTTCGTAGCTGAATCTGGTCAAAGAGGATTTGAGATGATGCAGAGCATTTTGTTTATGGGAAAGTATTGAAGTTGTTTTGATTAAAATGTTTCATGTTTATTTATTTGCATATCGAATAAAGCTATTTAAGATTTAATTTTCATCTCGCATAACCGACTAAATTGATTGTAACACCCCCTGAAATAATGTTTGTAAAGGTCTAAAACTAACTAAAACAAAACAAAACTATAAAAACTTATCTTTTCATAGAATCATTTAGATGTTATCAAAATACCCTTAGGGAAGAATGAAAAGCCTTTTAAATCTACAGTTGCCTACGTGCTTGACATTGAGTATCTAGTAGGTACCACAGCTGTAGCAGTAGATACCTTTAAAGTATTATTCTCAATATGCGCTCTAATTATCGCAACATAGTACCTACTTACTTATAAGGATATTTATATACTAAATTATGTTTGCATCATTTCTTTTTCCTTGCATAATAAGTATCCACATGCTCCACAATTTGAGTAGGGGTTATTGTCTTACCTAGTTAAGATTTTTATAATTACCTTAGTTTCCATTTATACGAAATCCATACCATATCTTGATTCTCATGAGTGGTCAATATCCATGAGCTAGGTTTGTTTTTCTATGCCCAGGTGACCTTTACGCAGGACTGGATGTATTTCTGATCTTGATAAGATTAGACATGATGACGATTCACTTTTGAATAAGAGCACACTATTAAAGTCGCGAATTTAGTATTCCAAGATTGCGATTGGGTAATACTTTTATAAACTGTGATCTGTGTCACTTAGATTGTTATAGACCTTTTAACTATGGAAACAATATTAGTTTCTGGTATAAGCTTAACAACCTCCATAGCAGTGTTGTAGATACGGTGTACGTACGCATAGGTTTTCGGGGTGCCGCTGTCTCTGAGGTACCTATCGGGTTCGATTCCCTGTCGGGTGTATGTTTAAAGCGGACTTTTCAACATTCTGCCCGATTGTATGTGGTAATCCCCGTCGTTGTTCCCAAATGCCATAACACAAGTGCTTGAGTTACTTAGTTCGGGATGGAAGCAATGTAGGTATGCAAAGATATCCAAAATTTACTATTTCCTATTACTTATTTTATTTTTTGTAGCTTTGTTCAAGTGGACATTTCGTCTATTATTTTTGTTACATGTAGCTTAATTTAAAAGAATTCACTATGCTTGACTTTTTAAATTTGAGTTTAGTGACAAACTTAAATCTCAAATTTAATTTAAATTCAAACTAAATTGTGGATGAGTGCTAGAGAAAGTTTATCAGGAACATACTTTTCTGAGTCTTCTACATAATTAGACAATAAAGCCATAAGACTGAGTAGAAATCATCATTCTTTACATTTTTCCGGGAACGTCGAAGATTCTTTATCTAAGTACCTAGTTTGATAGATACATAGATTAATTCTTTATTTGTACACAATATTACGAACGGAACAATCACACACGAAATAATAATAATAATACAAAGATAACAAATTGTAAACCAAATGGTGGCCTTATCGTCTTACTGCGGTTTCTTCCGGGCAACTCAGTTTTGGTTTAGACAGATGGAAAATCTTACAGCCAAAAACACTAGAGGCTATTTTGCTATTTGTGCGTACTGCGTAGTGTTCTAGATCTCTCTTAATGATTTGGATGCAAGTCAAAAGCAGAGATACTTAGTTGCTTAGACAGCACTGCAAGAAGCATTCACTGATATCTATTCTAGTTGTTTTCATTAACATAGTGATGAAATGATGTTTCTAATGAAAAAACATGTAAACAGTCCATAGTGCATTTAAGTAGATCGTGTTTATTACACTGTCAAGTTGTAACTGATGTTTTCCTAATTAAGCAAAATAAAGTAAAACGATTATTGCTCAATCACACCTCTCAATTTATTAAAATGTTCTATACATCTTCATGCAAACATTTTAATTCATGTTTTAAACTAGTTCTAACAAATAAAGCCACAAGTAACCACTGCTGTAGCATACCAAGTTAGTTTTGCCGTGTTTTTGTTGTTATTGGCGGTATGATTTAAAATTAGTTTTTGAGGATTTTAATACTACCGTCCTAGTGTACGTATTGACAAAATATGATTTCAAATTATGTGGATCTAATTTATTGTTATCTTAATGAGCATTATTATCTTTATTAAACCAAAAATCAAGTTGATCTGTCAAATTTACCGTCTCATTTGGTAGGCTCGTGATACTAAAATTCTTAGCAGTTTACCATCCTCACGGATAGGGGTCACAAATTCGAAAGTATATTTGAAAACCGGGTTTACGGTTTTGAATTTGTGACAAAACCGGTTTTCCGGTTTTTTCGGTGATTTCGATTCTATTATTTAATGTTAATAAAAATCGAATGTCAAGGAATATTCTTAATTAATCAGCCATAATAATCATTTGTTACAATAATATTACCATCTTGGAACATCCCTTAAAGTCAAATTAAAATTATATTCATCATCATCATGTCAACCAAACGACGCCCAATGCTGGGCATAGGCCTCCCCCAAGGATCTCCACAACGATCGGTCCTGCGCTATCCGCATCCAGCGGCATAGAGGCAAGTTGTACTTACTCTTCGGTCTTCTGTATAACTTGCCGCAGCCTATGAATGTGGTCTTTGGTACTTTAAGTACTTAGCAGGCAGATGAGAAGGCTTTTTCTACTCTTCTACTTAGTCTGCGGTTATGAATTGGGATGATCTAATATTGTTTTTAATTGGCTCAGGCTCAGGATTCTAGAACTGTTTGAGCGCTGCGTGAAACCAGTGTTGCGAGTTAGATCATATTTCCAGAAATCTGGTAGAGTGGTAATTTTTGGCCAAAAATGTCGACCAAAGTTAAAAACCGTAAAATCGAAATAACCGGTTTTGTCAAATCTTAAACCCGGTTTCAAAAATTAGCTGCAAACCCGGTTTACTCGGTTTTTTCGATTTCGGTGAAACCGGTTTTGTGACCCCTACTCACGGACCTTTGAAGTTCCTTCACATATTCTGTAGTAATCATTTCCATATTTTTTTAGATCTGGTCAGTTGAACATTTGTTTCTACTATGGTTGAAGGTACTAAGTACCTTACCTACTAATGTTTATAAAAGAATATGAGAATTCATATAGTTACATTTATTTCTATTGATTCATTATCAGATACATCTATTTCTTTTGAATGATTAATAAAATTGATTTGGTTACTATGTGTGTTGTGAGTTTACTGCTTTCAGATGACAATTGTAGCATCCAGTAGGTACTTATCATGAGCTAGCATCGAGTTAATATAATAATGAGGATCCCGCTACCCTTGAACGTACGAACCAACACAGCATACAAACTGGAGGCAGCAGAGTGTACGTACTGTGGTAATGAGGAGATAATATGATACTGAAGGTGCAGATCACAGGGTGATCGTTGTTGTGATGATGGTGATCATCGTGGGCTGTGGTTGTAAGTCGGATATTGAGACGAGTGGATCGCTGATACTGAAGTTGAAGTATATTGAAGTATACAGGGTGCATTTTTAACCACTCTCCAAATTTTTTCCAGGCTTTAGGTATCATTAATAGATCACATTTATGAAAAAAAATAGGTGGGTAAAATTTGCACATTAAAATGATAACGATTAAATAATTACCACGATCGCATAGTCACCTAGTCACGTAAGGTCAAACGCCTCCCGCGCGCAATACAATGAATGAAACAGCCGGTAAGGCGCGGGTGCAGTGCAGGGGGGACGTGCGGAACCGCGCCCGCGCCCGCCCGCGCCACGCCAGTGGCCCACCCCGCCACCCCCCTACCCGCCCGCGGCCGCGCGCCTCCCCGGCAACCGGCAGGCAACATCAGTCGGCCGCGCATCTCCTTTGCGTTACATACATTTCCGTGTTTACTTCCGTGTTGCGCGCGCGCCGCCCCGGCGGCCGCGCCAGCGCCGGTGCCGCGCCGCCGCCGCCCCAGCCGCCGGCCGTAGTGCCACCCGCTATGTTTGTTTCGCGATGTATTCAATTCGGTTCGGTCGTGAGTGAAAAGGTAGTATGAAATGGTGCGTTGTTGTTATAATTTACATGTGGAGTGAAACAAAAGTCGTGTTTATGTCGAGGAAGCAGAAAACCTAGCAGCATTTGAAAAAGTGAAAAGTGACACTGTAGGTACCTACTGTAGTGCGCGACAAGTTAAAGGAAAATGTAAAAAAAAACGTGCAAGTCTGCTTGGCGAGAAACGGTATGCACTTTGAACAATTCTTAAAGCTATTCGTAGTAAGCAAAGCATGTCTTAAAGGTTAGGTATGGTAAATTACGCTGTTTGATAAATGATTTTTCTTAGAATTCCTAACGAAAAATGCGTATGAAATTGACCAGCCGCAATGAACTTCAAATGTTCACAAACCCGTAGGTACATTCGCGCGGCAGCGAGCGCAACATAAGTAGGTACACATGATCAGCTGTTCCAGTCAACCACCGCTCAGTTTAAATAGGCACCGTTAAATTTACGAGTAATTCAAGATTTATTGTATTGTGGTACTAACATTAGATCCTAATGGATTAAATTAGGAATGCGTTTTTTTTACCGATTTCGTTTTTTAATTTATGTAATCGCTACATACCTAGTTACTTCGTATTATTTTGTACTAGGTGATCAATACAAATTAATTGCATATCCTTTTAATCAATTTGATACTAATTAACATTCCATCTAAGCAGGAATCCCAAAAAATCTAAGTTTTCTTATTACGTACTTTTCACATTCACAATGCAATTTTTATTATTTAAAATTTTAAAATGACCTATTAGAAAAAAAAACGACCCGTCTCACAATCACAACTAGCTCCGATGTGACTCAAACCTACGACCTTTCCCTATCCGGGCGAATGCTCTTACCACTGAGCAACTGAGCCACGACTCCGTATCTTTCACCTAATCCTTAGAACAAAGAAATGTACTGTAACTGGCGCCAAAATCACCCCAATGTTATCTGACACGGACTTTGTATCCGAGGGCATCGGCGTAGCACTTAGCCTTCATCATCATCACACCTGCCGGCCTAGCATGAGCGGCTTATAACGCGCGATATGATATGGTACGGCAAGTTGTCTTGCTTACTCCACTAAGGTGTAAGCAAGACATCATTGTTAGTGCATCAGACTTAGATGGTGGTAGCTAACTAGCTAGCCAGGCGGGCTTTGAACAAGCCCTACCACCAACCAAATCGAATACAATGTACCCCCACTAGGAAGTGAACCCGAGACCTCTGGGTCTGATGCCGGTGGTGTGTACCACCACTACACCACAGAGGTGGTTAAAGCGAACTCTTGTCTCTTGTGATGTGACCTTTTATGACCCGTCTCGGCCACCTGGACGCGGGGTGGGCGCGGGGAGGGTATGCGGTCTGTCGCTCGAGCGCGCTCGGCCGTCGTCGGCGGATCGGTCGGTCGGGTGCGTGCGGGGCGCGGGGAATATACCAGGCCAGGCTATCAATGAACTTACTGCGGGTGTATGTTTTCTTAGCGCAAGCGGGTGGGGCGTTGCGCAGTGACCAAAAACGTAGGTCTTTTAGGGATAACTTTGTGATGACTCAACTTAAAATTTTTGTACTAGGCGACACTAAAAGAAAATATACATATTTCATCATTTTGCCTAAAGATTACCATATTCAAATTTGGAGAGTGATTTTAAATACTTCCTGTATATTATCATGTCATGTATCTTATCTCATTTTACTAATATTATGATTGCAAAAGCTTGTATGTTTGTTCCCCAATCACGGCTATCGGCGGGACGGATCTTTGAAATCTTTTGTCTGTGGAATAACATATCATATCGGCTTCTTTTGACCCCCGGAGAATATTTTATTCCCACGGGAAATCATCGTGTTGTTAATTCATTTGGGCGAAAAGCTGTTCATGATTTTACTTGTCCTATTTCTATCCATGGTAATATACTTCTTCATATCCCAATTATAATTATTAAATCTATTTACACTAATATTTGTTGATAAGAATGCGGGTCATGCTCGTATGAGGATACCTTGTAGACATTTTTAAGTTTTGATATTAAGTTGCGAACTTGTTTAAAATCATTAACTTATTCATTAGAAATGATAATAATATCTTTTGATTTTCATGTACGGAGTGGAACCATGTATTGTACTATTCTAACAGAGGCAGAGAATAGATGCATTTAATATTTGGTGCTGGAGAAGAATGCTCTGGAAACCTTGGACAACTGGTTGACAAGTTGGAAAAGCAAATTGTTGCTGTGACGGTTCAAATTGTATCTGCGCCATCTTCATTATTAGTGTAACTTCCTTGTAAGAATATTTAAATTAATCGGTAATAATGCCTATTACGAACATGCCTTTAAATAATTCCTTTAGTTGTTCTAATTCATATCTTGATTTAATACAAATTGTGCACTATGGTAAATACGTATCTATAACTTGGTTTGTTAATCATATCTGGGTAAAAATTGGTAACTGTGCAGAGGCCTACAGTTGTTTTTGTAAGGACTAAACTAGGTCAAACTTAGCGATAGTTAAATTCATCTAATATTAGGTCTTTAATCCTTTCATGACTCGTAGTTGCTTTTTCCACTATTTGAGTGAAGTGATAAGGGTGTCTAGCTATCAGGTTAAAGTTAAATTCTGTTCCTACCTATTCCTAATGTAACATTCTTAGGGATTTTGCTTCTGACACCATCTAATATTCTTGAATGTAGCTCCTGACAATGCATTGATGTAAACTAGTACCAAGCTAATCCATTTTTCTTTTATGACCCATAACTAATGCTTATAGATTATAACCAGACTTTACTTTAATCATTCCATATACTTACTTACACATGATTATATAACAAGTATAGTTTCAAAATAAGTTTTCTAAGTAATAATAGTCGCTTGTTAACGAATGTCATGATTATGTTAATTTATACATTGATTCAAATAGTTTTAGATTAGTTTGTTATTGATAATTTATTTTATTTGATTATGTATTACTTAACGATTTACTTAAACAATATTTTCACGATAATATCTATATTCTAAACAAGTCATCGGCTTCCTTAAAAGTTTATTGTTGAGCATTGTGTAATATAATGTATTTGTTTCAATTATGTTTTAAGTTTTAACTTAAGGTTTTTATCACTATAAGATTAACCTAAATAGGTACATAGTTGTAAGACTTAACTATTGAGAATAGTTGTGTATCAGTATATTAGCTGTATACTTACCTAATTAATTGATTCTAAATAATTTTTATATGTGCGTCGGGAGACAGCACGTTATCAGATGGGCGAATGTCATGATTTTAGAAGGTTTTTCTTATTTTTTAATAGCAACACTGGTAATGCCGTCTCTTGCCGCCATTTTGTTAAATTTAATAGGCTAATCTGTGGTAAAATCGGTGGGGGTAGCTAGGCTTGAGCCCGATTAACGAGCAAAGAGAGGTGATTCTTCAAACTAGCCTCGAGGGGATAAGTTCACTAAGACGTCGACTGTATCTATATTGTTATACCTGTACTATGCCTGTACCTGTAAGTTGGATCAATAATTATATGAGTGTTATCTGGAGTCTGCGTTTTCTTCATAATCGCGTTTAAATATCATTGATGAAATCGGGCCTAAATGACTTCAGTGGTTGTACAGACAGTTTGATTTCGGAACGCTTCAATGTGACAAAGTTCTTCTATGTTTGCTCGTGCGCGTTTCGCACCGATTTTCGCAACGATTTCGTGGTTAGCCCCACGATTTCGTGGTTAGCCCCACGATTTCGTGGTTAGCCCAACAACTTCGTGGTTAGCCCCATAGTAACAGTTGTTTTAATTGATAGACTTTTTCATGCCCTGAAACATTTGTACTAATTAAAATAAGTTGTGTACGTATGTTCCTTGGACTTTTTGATTTGACAAAATATCATCTTTTGACAAAATATGATCTTAGAGTTACAGTAACATATCAAAAGGAACACCTTGTATACTGTATACTATACTACACTACTTAAATATAGGTACTCCCTCCAAACATTCAGTTTCTCAGTGTTCTTTAACTGCATAACGTAGGTTATTTTACAGCCTAAATTTAATGAAGTCAGACATGCATACGAAGGTAATGACGCGGAAGTAAGTTAGTAGATGTAATTTCAAAAAATTGCTTTTTACAACTTAATCTAAACTTACTAGAAGTCTTACCTTCTTTAATATCATCTGCGTTTAGAGGTTTTATGATATCATCTTCGAATTCATCATCTTCTACTAGTGCTATGCCATCATCAGCGAAAGTTAAATCAACAGGTATATTATCCAGATAAGAATCCGTATTTTCACTGGCAGGATTTTCTCGAAGCAAAATTTCTTTTTTCCCCGAAATAACTTGGTTCGGGATTAAAGGTTGGTTTTGCGTCGGTTCAACTCTCTGGTTATTTTCTAAGAAAGCTTTGAGTTTCTGATTTATCGTGTCTTCAGCTTCATCTGCTATTGCTACAGGTTCAGTAGGATCTCCCAAGTGAGTTTGATCAACTGACATAAGATCTGGGACTTCTTCAATAATCGAAATTCCTACATCGCCATCAGAGTCAGGATCGACTTGTTGTACATCATCGGAGGCAGGTTCTGTTGGCTCTACGTCATCAGAGATCGGGTATACTGGTTCTACATTATCAGATCCAGGGTCTGTTAGCTCCACAGGATCTGTTTGCTCCACAGGATCTGTTTGCTCCACAGGATCTGTTTGCTCCATAGGATCCGTTTGCTTCACAGGATCGGTTTGATCCACAGTCATTGGAACATAACTAGTGTTTGATAGTTCAGAATCATCAACACCACTGAACACGTTAGCTATTTGAGGCATCACTATCAGCTCATTAATCTGCATCTGCTCCGAAATAAGGTCTTCTGTCTCCATAGAGTTGTCATCGTTTCCTGTGTATTCTGATTTCACTTGGATCGTAGTATTTTCTTGATATCCATCCATTGTTACGTCTCTGGAACCGTCATCAATGTTGTCGCTATCAGTCATTTCGACTTCGGCTTCATTGTCTGCAGTTTGGTCGCCAGTGTCTTTATCAGTTTCAGCTTCTACAGTTCCAGCAACTTCGCTTTTTTCAACTACATTTTCTGTTGTATTATTAGCATTTAATACTTCGTCATCGATGTCTGGGATACTATCTAACAGTTTTGCACCTCTTTGTTCTAAGATTTCGGATAAACTTTTAGAGTAAGATGTATTTTCGGTTTCGGTTTCAATAGGTTCTTCAACAGGTTCTTGCTTTATTGCAACTTTTTCCGGTGGTAGACTATTCGTTAAAGCGTTTGTTTTGTCCCCATTTGAATTTTCACTTTCTGAATCACCATCACTTATGTCAATTGTTTCTACATTGGGTTCTAGACAAACTATTTCCGTTTCGCCGCTATCTGGAATTTAAATAAATTTGCTAATTGAGATTTTAAATTATTTTTATGCATTCAAAATGCAATTCTGTAAATATAGGAAAAATATGATAGTAAAAAACCACGAGCCCTATAAGTAGCTCCCTATAAGTGTATCCCGCCTGAAAGCTACTTATTTATGGGGCTCGTGGTTTTTTACTATCACATTTTTCCCATAATTCGCTAATTATTTCAAATAAATAAATGTAGTACTTATAATTAATGATTTAATTCAAATTTCCAGTATAACATTTATTATTTAGAAAATATTTAATCTTAATTATTGGTGGGCGATAAAGTTATTGGTTAGGTTAGTTATGTAAGTAGTCATTTTATACAAGTTAATGACTTACCGTTTGCACTCGGAGTCATTGGTAATTTGTTTTTCATATTTGCCTCCTGGAAAAGATAAAAGTTAAGTTAATTAAAATATTTAAGAATTATTAAGGGGAAACTGTCTTAAATCTTTTAGTTAGCTGAGTTAGCTTTAAAAAACGTTCCTTTATTTTTAACAAGAAACAAAACTGCATTAAAAGATTCTTCTAAAATTCGCTCGGCACGCCCGGGAATCGAACTGGCAAGAAATTAACACTCGCTTTTTGATTACTTACACTAATCTATAGGATTATTGTTCAGAAATACCTAAATGAAAGGAAAACAATAGAAAATCATGGTTTTGATGTCAAGTCAAAGTTGTACTTTTCTAAAGAACAACTTCTTTTTAATCAATAAATGTATTTTATTAGCTTAGCTGTATGCTAAGTTTTTTTCTTCTTCTTCTTTGAGTGAACTTGATATCTCCATTGTTTTGAATACCTACCTACTTTCCCTCCTGGAGGTATGAAAAATTACACCCTGTATAACAAGATTTCGCAGCCAGTTTTCTAGTTACTTATACCTATCCAATACAAAACCTATTTACCTAATCATATACAGGATGATTTTTAAGTCATTGGCATCCATTTGGCCCATTAATGTACCTACTCATATTAACTATAAGAATGAATGTTTATATGTGAAAAGGGGTCGTGCCAGGCGCCAGCGCGGGCGCAGGGAGGGCTAACGGGCAAAGCTGGCATGAAGCATGGGTGACAGTTTCGGTAAATTCCGTGCGCGAACTTGAATAAATTCACGTTACAGTAGCGCCCGCGTTTTGTTGATGCGCAGGAGCTCTATTTTTGAATCACTCGGGTCGAGACGAGCGCTCGATTTCTACTGATTTTCGTTCGGAATCTGAAATTCCGTATTTTTTAATCGCTCGACCGCAACGAGTGCCCCTACCCACTCGTTGCAGACAGGCGAGCGATAGAATAACTGTCAAAATCAATGCGTGTGTCACATCTCACGTTACTTGTTCTTGTCAAGTTTGTGAAAACAAGCAAATCTTTTCGTTTTGTTAGTAAAAAACAATTTATTGTTTTGACGACATAGTCACAAAACTAAAAGCACAAAATATACTTTAAGAAGGAACAACTTGAAAATGCGGTGCAAGTGCAACACAAATTCACAATTCACAATCACAACAGTTTTTTCTTATGTTGTGACATTGATTGACAGTCAAAAAAGTTTTTTAAACATAAATATTACGTTCCGTTTTCGTTGCGGAAGTTACCAGTTTTTCTAAATTCTGCGTGAAACGGATAAAACCCGACATATTGTATTATGTTGGCAGCACTGGAAACGAACGATTCAACAATACGGAAAATCGGCGCGTCATGCGACTTGGAAGACGAGTGCGACTTATGTCGCATGCGGCAACTCGGTGTCATACGAGTGATTCAAAAATAGAGCTCCTGTGTAGTACCTAATTGTATGATATTTGAATATTAATTTTATCAATGATTTTTTTATGAATTTTTTTATTCCAGTAAGTATAAGTAATTTTTATTTGTTAAGGTGATCAAATATCGAGTATTTTACTTGATTTTTCAAGGATAAAAAAAAAATTACATCTTGGATTTGCCTTATATTTAGGGGAAAAGACTATAGGTATCATGAGTATGTTGTTATTTTAAAAGGATGCTTACGATTTCAAAGTCATCCTGTAGAAAATAACATGTTTAAGGTGGTTCGACGAGCTCAGTAGCGCCACCAATGGCAATAAATCATTTACGATTTATCAAGGATTTAGAATAAAAGTTTCGGTTTTTTGCGCAAATAAAAGAGTAAAGTGCAATTTTTAAGTATTTTTTCATGGCCTCAAATATAAGCATTCAGTTATGGATCTCGATATTGCTAAATGTGGCCACTTTTGGCACTATTGAGATTCACGACTTATTGCTTAAGTTTGAGTTCTTAAAAGTATATTTATAAAATGCATTTTACTCTTTTATTTTCGCAAAATAACCGAAACTTTTAATCTAAGCCTTTAATAAAATGTAATTGAATTATTTCTATTGGTGGCGCTACTGAGCTCATCGAACCACCTTAAAGCGCTACTCGGAAAAAGTATGGACTTTTTGATTTAAAACTAGAGAACGGTTGCAGTTGTTACAAATCTGGTAATAAGATATATATTTCTTCATACTTTTATCTAGATTCGTATAGTTTCAAAAACACTATTTTATGATTTTGCCTCGACACTTTTTCTTTTCGAAAAGACCTCTAAAAAATACGAAAATTCAAGATTATTCTGAAATGGGGTTACTATTGGTTTAATTAGTGGACACCAATAATATTTAGGATCGTATAGAAGCATTTTTTTTAAATCGCTGTAGTTTTTAATACGAAATTATTTTCTGTTTTTTTTCCTAATCTGCAAAATTGGTCTCGCTCCCGCGCTTGTCGCTTTCTCATTGCTATCTCGCTTCAGCATAATTTTTCCGAGTATCGCATTAAAATATTCTTTTATACTCCGCCGTGGCAGCAACGCGACGCCGACGGCGACGCCATGCGCCAGTAGCATTTACTTGACTTTTGGCTGCTTGGCCTCGAGACCGTCACCGCCAAGTGAGGTAGGATTAGTACCTACCTACTTACCTACTGTTATAATAAAATACAATTTGAAATGTTTTGATTGGCGTCGTCACTTCCATGGGGGCGTAGGTACCTACCTACCTATGAGATAGGGCTTTAAGTCTACAAAACTACTTACAATTTCGTGTGGTAAAATGATAGTTTTTTTCTCAATCAGCTCCGTCCATTCCGGAAACGGCCTTGTGACGATATGGGGATACCTGGAATAAGTAATAAAGAAAAGAAAAATATTTTTTTTCGTTTAAGATTTTTTTCTTTAAAAGACCCTGAAAAGGACCGACCACCTCTTCGAAAGGACTACCTACCTACTTTATTGACGATTCTGTAGGTAATAAAACAGGGAGAAAAAATAGCCCTTCAAACTCGTAACGGGCTATTTTATATGTAGGTAAGTATGTAGCGTAGGCGTACCGGTTTTGGCCACTGTACCGGTTTTGGCCACTTTTTGCTCTAAAAGTTTTCTAAACAACTTTTAGCCATTTTTGATAAAGGCAATTAAAATAAGATATTTTAAGGTAATAATAACAATCGTTAGAATTCCATAAGTCATAAGATTTTTTTTCAATAAATTGCATTTTCTGTTTGAAAAAATGTTATGTAAGTATGAAAATTTTAAGAAATTTGTTTTGGGTGAAATACTTATAAACCTTTGTTTTTTACAATTAAATTGTTGTTTTGCAATTGACTGGTTTCTAGCGCATTAGAATATATTGATTTTACCTGGGTTTGGTTTTGATTTTTCGCAATATTTACAAAAGTTTAACTACTTATCAGTAAGTGGCCAAAACCTGTACATTTGGCACCTCTCACACATTATGTGTACTTAATATAAAAAATAAAAATTTAGGTAGGTACTTTAATAAATTTGAAAAATTTACCTTTAAATTATCTTTATTTTAAGATATAATTTGTGTCTTAAATACCTAAGACAATTTAGTACTTAGTGCTTAAAAGTCAAAACATCCTTAAAGTGGCCACAAAGGGAACCTATCTGCTCTACACACGATTTCAGCTCCATCGGACACTGAAAAGTCAAATTTGGGTTGCACGATTTGACCCGAATGGACATACACTGCAAGTTAGCACGCTCGACGAGGGACTTTTGTCCGCCGACATAGCCTAAAACATTTGCTGAGTGCGAATGCAACGTAAACGAAAATTGTTCTGCCCATAAAGCTCCTCCTGCCACTTTGCTAGATCTTTAAGAATGAAATAGACTTCGTATGCATTGAGTTCGTGGCGAAAATTCCCACTTTTTAAGTTAGTCCGGCGGACAAAAGTCCCTCGTCTGGTGCGATAGGAGGTTGAAAAAACCTCATGCCTATCTATATTTAAGTGCGTTGCTATAGGCCCTTTCCGCCCCTTGAGTAAGAAAAAACTTAAATGCAATTTTCTTGATGAAGGCTTACTGAATAGCCATGATTTTGAACCCAAACAATCTAAATATCTTCTTTATAGATAAGTATAGTTCTCGTTTTGCCAGAAGCTAGGATCTACAATTGATCTAGAATTATGAATTTAGTTTATGGGTCTTTTAAAACTCTCTTCGCACTAGATTGACCTACACCAGCAGCAATAGGGATGAGATACATGACTAGAACAATCAAAGAATAAAGCTTCGCAGGATCTAACGTCGTGATGGAGTTCTTTGGGTAAATGACTTTGGGTATATATGTAAGGCAGGCGTACCGGTTTTGGTCACTGTACCAGTTTTGGCCACTTTTTGCTCTAAAAGTTTTCTTAACAACTTTTAGCCATTTTTGATAAAGGCAATTAAAATAAGGTATTTTAAGGTAATTATTACAACCGTTAGAATTCCTTATGTCATAAGATTTTTTTTCAATAAATTCCATTTTCTGTTTGAAAAAATGTTTTGTATGAAAATTTTAAGAAATTTGTTTTGGATGAAATACTTTATAAACCATTGTTTTTTACAATTCAATTGTTGTTTTGCAATTGACTGGTTTCTAGCGCATTAGAATATATTGATTTTACCTGGGTTTGGTTTTGATTTTTCGTTTTTGATCAGTAAGTGGCCAAAACCGGTACATTAGGCACCTCTCACACATTGTGTGTAATATAAAAAAACTATTTTACTTTTATAAATTTGAAAAATGTAAGTACCTTTAAAGGTAGATAAATTATCTATAATTTAAGATAAGTATTATTTGTGTCTTAAATACCTAAGACCATTTAGTACTTAGTGCTTAAAAGTCAAAAAATCCTTAAAGTGGCCACAAAGGGTACCTCTGCCCTATATCAAATCGTATTGTTATCCTAGAGAAACATAAGGACATCAAAGCGTCTTTGTCTTACTAGTAATATTGCCTGAGTTATGCTCTTCGCACCACAGGAAAGTACAACTTTAATACCACACAGCGTGAAAGACATGCATGGGGCTTATTACGCCTCCTATCGCAGTCAACGCGCTATATAAAAGCTTGTATAAAAAATACAAATCTTACTGGTGAGCAATTTGCGTCTGAAGTTGGGTAGGCATCATCGACTGTTTCCGGCAGGTGACCAGAAGCTTAGAGTTGCCTTTGTAGTTGAACCAGAAGTTGTAGAAGGCCGCCCTAGAAGCCTTCTTCAATTGGTACCAGCGACGCTGCAGCAGCATCGGTGAGCACTGCCTCCCACTGCGAATGAAGATTCAAGATTCAAGATTCAAATTTGTTTATTCAATTTTGATTGTTATTTACAATACTTGTGAACGTCATAGATGCTACGCCATCAGTTCGCAAACCCTACAGCGGGAGGCCTTGGAGAAGAACCGGCAAGAAACTCCAAGGGTTGTTTTTTTCTCCCTGTTTTATTTCATACAGAGTCGTCAAATTGAAAAATGACCTTAACATGGTATGACTAAGGTCAGTTTCCATCACAATTACACAATGGGTTATGATAAATACAGTTAAGTATAGGCGAACTAATGATCATAGCGGTGAACAATTTTCAATTAAGTACTTAGGAACTCTACTTAAAGCTTTAATATTAGTTAAAAACAAAAGACAATTCTACTATATACCTACTGCAAGCTGCGCCATACATGTTTCAAATGTAATTCTTAATAAAATGAATAAAAACAAAAGAAAACACATTTTAAGGCAAGCAGATAAGAGCAGACCCATTCCCACTGGCAGCACCCGTTCACGAGCATGACGCATGAACCAGCCATCGCTTCGCTCAACCATATTTTAGGGAACGTAACGTGAAGATAAAAGTAAGGTAAGTACTGTAAGTACAGTACCTTTTTTTTATTATCAATGGGTTTTGTATCAATCTCAGCAATCTTCTCTGAAAAGTAAGATGATATCTACGATGAGAAATTAATAGAGACTGGGAAAAGTCGAAGGCAAAAGGTCACGTTGTCGCAGCCGCAGCCTGCGGCTTTTCATCATCTCATTTCCGACAAAAAATCTTGCTGTGCGTTATTCAGCATGATGGCCTCCTTTAGGCGCATTTAGTCCAATTCGCAATTGGTCCAATGATCAAAAAATGCGTCCAATTCGCACTATGTCCAATTCGCAGTTAGTCCAATTCGCAATTGGTCAAATTCTCAGTTTGTCCAATTCGCAGTTTGTCCAATTCGCAGTTCGTCCAATTCGCAGTTTGTCCAATTCTCAGTTGGTCCAATTCGCGGTTAGGCCAAGATGGATAATGTTTCCCAAGTTATAGAACGGACTCTATAACGTGGCTAAGGTCCCGCCCGGTAGGTAAAAAGTGTATATTTATATATAATATAATATTATAATTATCTATCATACGTTTGATCAAATATGCTGGTTATATTACTTTCTACCTTATCACAATACACTTTATATTGGACCCATCGCGAATTGGACCAACCGCGAATTAGACCAAACGCGAATTGGACCCACTGCGAATTGGCCCAACTGCGAATTGGACCAAGTGCGAATTAGGCCAACTGCGAATTGGACCAACTGAGAATTGGACCAACCGCGAATAATGTGAATTGGACCAATCGCGAATTAGGCCAAATGCGCCTAAAGGGATGGCCTGAAGCCATGGTTAGAGTTGTGACGGTACGTCCTCGTCGGCCAGTGGTACACTAGCCGGAACGTCGGAAGTCACCGCCCAGTATTTAATTTGTAGATAATAGATGAATAAAAAGATTATGTTTATAGGGACTTGACTTTTTATTGTAAAGGTAGTAATAAAGAACTGTAACAACAAGATAAAAAATACATGAATAACAAAAAGTAGGTAGGTAAGTAGGTAGTAGTGGATATGATGATGAAAACTTACCCCTTTCCAAGGGTCAAGGGTTCACTTAATTAATACTATAACAAACAACTCAAACTGGTATAAAAAACTGGTAATGCTCCGAGAGCTCTGTACGACTTGGTGATTTTAGTAGAACTGAATCAAAAATGATGAACAGGACACGTGAAACGAAGATTTTGAATTTGAATTGAAAGAACAGGATAGGATTCAATCAAATTAATGGCCAGTATGTAGAACTAGATGGAGTTTCCAGCCATCATGGAGTTTTTAACCATCCATAATGACTGGTACGAATCGACATCGTTACAGAGTTTTTGCAACGGTGCCCCTAACACCCTGTAAGTATTAAAGAAATTTAGAACAAAATTAAACTCACTCCTTGTTATAAGCGATGGTAGCGGCAGTCCACGCCTGGGCAAGAGCCACGTCACTCTTGCCTTCGATCTTCAGTTTCTGCACCAGGCTTAGGAGTTCCCTTAATGGCTGCATGTCCGTCTTTAAGCCTAGATCCTGAGAAAGATTGTTGCTATGACTATATTAAAATGTAATGTAGGTAATATGTTATTTTATTTATTCACAACGGGGTAGCACTTAGCCTTCATCACACCTGATGATAAGTGGGGTAAGGCTGAAGGTGAAAGCGCACTACTCCCGGAATCCTCAATAACTAGGAACTGGCTATCTTATCTCTAACTGCCGGAACACAATAATGCTGAAAACATCATTGTTATGGCGTCAGACTTAGATAAGATGGTGGTAGCTAGCCAGGCGGACTAAGAACAAGTCCTACCACCAACCAAACCGAATACAATATGTACCCCTACTGGGAATCGAACCCGGGACCTCTGGGTCTGAAATCGGTGGTATGAACCACTAGACCACAGAGGCGGTTAATATGATGTATTACAAAAATCAACCCGTGTCACAACTAAGTAGCTCCAATTGGACTTGAACCCACACCCTTTCACTGTCCGGGTGAATGCTCTGACTACTGAGCTACGGAGTCGCGTCGAATTTCTCTGATACTCTGATTAGTTCTTACGCTGAGAGCTTGTCTTCTAACGACTATACGTTACTCAGTGGTGAAAGCATTCCCGCGGACAGTAAAAGGTTCGTGGGTTCGAGCCCTATCCTATCAGAGCTTATTGGGAGACAGGTCGATTTTTTCTAATACTACTTTAATTTTACAATCTTAAATGTGAAACAAAAATTGCATCGTATGGGTAACACAATCATATAACATTTTGTTTTTAAAACACCAATTAGTGCTAGTTCAGACAACCGCGCGGTTAAACACGCGATTTGTTCTACACTGTTCGCTCAGGATCAGCGGGGCCAGTAACTTGTGAAATATTGACAGCAGTGTAACCAAAATCGCGTGTTTAACCGCGCGGTTCCCGCCGTTGTCTGAACTAGCACTTAGACTAGGCCAGAATACTATATTCTGTGGTAGAGGCAGTGAGAGTAGTGACAGTAGACACAGAGCGAGCGAGATATAGATTGAGAGAGATGAAAAGATATAGAGCGACAGAGTGACAGGGGGGGAAATATAGAGTGGGAATTTTTTGATACGAGATGTTATCTCATGTATGCACCAGTACGATCAAAAATCAGCCAGTCAGTAAGAGATCCTCGCTACCTGGATTATGTCATCCACTTTATCTCCAAAAAGTCCTTAGTATGTGTGAGTGATAAAGGGAGAGAGAAAAGAGACAGTTGGGAGATAGAGAGCTATAGAGATCTCTCTATATGCGAGAAGAGCTATAAAGAGTGAGAAAGAGCCAGATAAAGAGAGAGGTAGCGAGAGAGAGAAAGAGTCCTTAGTATGTGTGAGTGATAGAGGGAGAAGGAAAAAGAGACAGTTTGAGAGAGAGATAGAGAAAGAGACAGGTGGAGAGAGAGCTAGAAGCAAAGGGACAGATATAGAGATAGTATCTATTTGCGAGGACAGTAAGTATAAAGAGGGAGAGAGACCTAGAACAAAAAAAAGAGAGAGGTAGCGAGAGAGGGAAAGATATCACTGTTTTTAACGTTTTTCCTCTCCGATGACGTCAGTATCTTCATGCACCAGCACCAGGTCAAACATCAGCCAGTCGGTGAGAGACATCCTCGCCACCGGGATTATGTCATCCACTTTGTCTCCAAAGAGTCCTTAGTAAGTGTGAGTGATAGAGGAAGAGAGAAAAAGTGACAGTTGGAGAGAGAGAGAAAGAGACAGGCGGAGAGAGAGCTAGAAGCAAAGGGACAGATATAGAGATCTCTCTATTTGCGAGGAGAGTAAGTATAAAGAGTAAGAGAGAGCCAGAGCATAAAATGGAGAGAGAAGTAGCGAGAGAGAGAAAAGGAAACTTTTGTAAAAGTTTTACCTCTCCGATGACGTCAGTATCTTCATGCACCAGCACCAGGTCGAACATCAGCCAGTCGGTGAGAGACATCCTCGCCACCGGGATTATGCCATCCACTTAGTCTCCAAAGAGTCCTTAGTATGTGTGAGTGATTTAGGGTGAAGGAGGGAGAAAAAGAGACAGTTGGAGAGAGAGCTAGAAGCAAAGGGATAGAGATCTCTCTATTTGCGAGGAGAGTCAGTATAAAGAGTGAGACAGAGCCAGAACAAAAAAAGAGAGAGGTAGCAAGAGAGAGAAAGATATCACTGTTTTTATAGTTTTACCTCTCCGATGACGTCAGTATCTTCATGCACCAGCACCAGGTCGAACATCAGCCAGTCGGTGAGAGACATCCTCGCCACCGGGATTATGTTGTCCACCTTGTCTTCAGCTATCAGGAGACGCTTCATTTTTTTCAGGGTAAGGCTCTTCATTCGTGTCCTAAGTAATTGTAAGAAATGTTGGTTAAAAGTTAAAACAACTTTTTTTTTATACGAGGAGGAACACAAACCAAATTTTAATATAGAGAATGTCAAAGACATTTCTTTTCTATGAAAAGTTGCTGTATTTGAGCAGGAAAATCAATCCCTTTAATTTTGTTGGTCATTTTTATCACACCTTTTGTAAATAATAACACCCAGACACGGAAAAAATAGAATTTCATCACATGAATGATTCAATAGGACCAGTATAAGGATGGAGGTTGGTGTCGAATGCTGGCGTCTCGGTGGGAGTCTACGCCATGTGCCATAGATAGCATCATAATTAGATAGAGCTCTTATTATATTATAGCCTTAAACTTATCTGGCCAGGTGGCCATTTTTTGAACTAAAAATTTTATATACCTACTTACTTTCTTTCTTTCTTTCTTTTCTTCTTTCTTACTTCTAACCATTCTGACAGCTAATTTTGTATTGCAAGTGTCTTCTCCGTCTCGGCTGTCACTGGATCAGCGCCCTGATTCACAAACCGTCGGAAACGCTCCTGACAGCGGAATGTACCTATGTCTCTGTCACTCATTATAGAATAGACAAAGACAAAGCACAGAATTCGAATGCGATTCCGTTTCCGACGGTTCGTGAATCAGGTGATTAGTGGCCCGATTCTGCTAACGTTAAGTCGTAATCGAGTCTCAATCGTGTTTCAATTGTTGTGCTTTTTTACACACTCGTTACAAGAATTATGACATTATGATGTGATGTGAATGTAGTGTGTGGTGTGACCATCAGTAGTATTGTAAAAAAAGTTCACATTTCTTGTAACTAGTGTGTAAAAAAGCACAACAATAACAATTGAAACACGATTGAGACCCGATTATGACTTAACGTTAGCAGAATCGGGCCACTGGGGACAGGTGTGTAGGTTCGCGTAAGTGTATATATTCTTTGGTGTAGGTAAGGTAAACGCTGGTAATGTCGACAGCGCCCCAATACTCGTCATTTTTTTTAAAAAGGCTTGGTAATATTTATCTACCACACATTATTAAACGTTTTTTATGGCAACATATTCATGGTAATCTAATGCACAATTAAAATGACAACACTTAGCTATAAACTGCAATAGCGACCAACAAAAAATTTTTGAAAAGTTGAGGACACCTTATTTAGTAAATAATCAAAATTCAGCTCCTAAAAGTGTGACCCAGTGGTCCAGTTTGACTTCACTTATTTTAAGAAACTATTAGCTGTGTGGTAAGTGTGATTGTTTTGTAAAATAGTTAAGTAATTTTTCTAACGATTATAATCTATAAAAGTCTTGATTTAATGTTAGATATTATTATTTTGTGTGTGACATTTACTGGTTCTTCATAAACCCTGTTTGACCCAGTACTCGTCAAAATTACTACTAATTTGACGGTAATTGGGACACGCATGACAAACTGCACCTAATATCGTCACAGTGTTTTATTGACTACGTCCATAAGGTCCATTATTGACTACGCTGCTATCTGCTACACAGATCCTCACCCTCATCCATGCAGTGTTCTATGCTTACTCTTACCTTTATCGATCGATAAGAAAATCATTTTTTAAGATAACGAAGCGTAGAGGGTAGGAAAAGTATGGAGTAGAGAAGTTTAAGAGTATGCAAGTCCCTGCGCCGGCGAATAGGGAGCGAATTGAGTTTACTACGGAATGATGACACGTGGTCATATTTACCTAGAATGAAGATAAACCTGATACAAAGGGTTTGCAGGTGCTCTAATTTATCAAGTAACTTCTCAGACAGATCTGTGTAGCAGACATCAGCGTAGTCAATAATGGACAATAAACGGAACTGTGCCAGAGTGATTTTGGTACTGGTCGGCAAGAAATTGGGTAGTCAATTCAACGAACTATACGCAGCAAACACCTTTTTTCTTACTCCTTCTATATTGGGTCTCCATGATAAACATTGGTCTAGAATATCACCGAGGTTCCTGACAGTTGTTGAGAAAGGGATGTCGGTTTCGTCCAAAGAAACCATAGGAATTTGTTCAAGAGGACTGGAATACCTATGATAATGCACTGTGTTTTCGACGGATTTAAGGTCAGACCTAAGTTATTAGTGCTAGTTCTAAGTTTGTGGTAGTGATAGCACGAGAGCGGTCAGACAATGGTGCGTGAGAGTATATCTGTAAATCATCAGCGTAAAGGTGAAAGGAACTAGAAAGGGATTGTGTGATTAAATTTAAAAATATAGAAAAGAGAAGTGGAGATAAGACGCCACCCTGAGGAACACCAGCAACGATATCACACCACCCGGCATAAGAATCTCCTGTGCGAATACGCTGCCGTCGCCCTAGTAGGTTACTTTGAAACCAATCAATAGTAGCTGGAGATGAGATATGTTCAGAGAGGGTAAAAGGCTAAGGAGAATGTCAAAGTCAACCGAGTTGAATGCATTACTGAAATCAAGTAATGTCATTACCGTAAGCTGACGATTTTCCATAGCAAGGCGTATGACATCAATAATTTTCACAAGTACTGTGGAGTTGCTGTGGCCCTTGCGAAAGCCAGACTAAAAGGGATTAGGGAGATGATGTACATGGAGATGGTCAGTATGCTGTCGATGAATGAGTTTTTCAGGGACTTTGAAAAGGAAGGAGGATCGAAATGGGAAGGAAATTTGAAAACAAGGTTTAGATTTTTTAAGGAGAGGAATAACATTGGCATTCTTCAAGCTGAAGGAAAAGTACCAGGGGAAATCTATGTATTTAAGATATGGGTAATAACAGGAGTGATTAGGTCTTGGCACCTACAGCACTGGAGTTGATAGACGTGATAGTTCTCTTAACATCACAATCTGCAAATAGATTAAAACAAAAAGAGGATTCATGGGTTGGCAGGTTAGAAAGATAATCCGAAGTTTTAGTTTTTTTGGTGCCATCGATAGGCACTGAAGATGTGAAATGACTATTAAAGGCCTACGCAGACCGGGACGGCATGGCAAGGGATTTAAGTTTTTACTAATGGACATTCAAACGTATCGGTATAGAAATACGACATAAATTGCTATGCTTTAAAATGATGCCGTGGCATCGAAAGGGATACCCCAGTTTTAGTCTGGTAGGCCATAAGTCGGTTGAAGTCGATGTTATTTATGGAGACATTGATGTGAGTTTTGCCAACACCAAGAGTTTTTAAAAATTTCCTTACTTTTGCTGGATCTCCACTTTCTATAGACTTATGAATGTAGCGTCTTTGAGCGTCCTTTATCACCATATTGCACCGATTTCGAGCAAGAATTATTATTATTTTTTCATTTCCTTCTGAGGGATCAAGTTTAAAACTTTTGTTCTGTTTTTTTTGTTCATAAGCGCCCGTATCTCACTAGTTAACCATGGCGCTGGAAGATGCTTAAGTTCAACAGGTTTAATAGGAGTGTGTACGTCGTAGAGCTCGATAATAAGTTTATTAAAAAATTTTATCTGCTCATCCACAGAAACAGATATATAAATTGCCGACCAGTCCAACTTAGCAGCATCAGCAAGTAGTTGGTCCTAGTCAATGTGGTTAAAGCTACTCTGAAGCTGCACAGTAGGTTTCAACTTAGGGAGGGCGAATACGGTATGAGAGATAAACCACCTGCAGAAATCTTACCATGTAACAGCATGTACAGGAGATGAGTCGATTGTAAGATCAAGATTTAACCGCTTCTGTGGTATAGTGGTTCACACCACCGATTTCAGACCAAGAGGTCCCGGGTTCGATTCCCAGTAGGGGTACATATTGTATTGGGTTTGGTTGGTGGTAGGACTAGTTCTTAGTCCGCCTGGCTAGCTACCACCGTCTTATCTAAGTCAGACGCCATAAAAATTCTGTTTTCAGCATTATTTTGTTCCGGCAGTTAGAGATAAGATAGCCAGTTCCTCAGTGATTGGTGATTCCGGGAGTAGTGCGCTTCCAGCTTCAGCCTTATCACCACTTAACATCAGGTGTAAAGAAGGCTAAGTGCTACCCGCTGTAAATGAAAAAAAAAGAAGGAAAGAAGAGCAGTTGGGAAAGTGACGAGTTGCCTGTTAGGGTAAAATGTGCAAATTAGAGGATTTAACTAAAGATGTTTTTGAGCACGAGTGTCTTCTTTAATGAGGCAAGTGTTAAAATCACCCATAATTATGGTATTAGAGTAATAAGGACTAAAGTTGTCTTAGAGCTGTTCGAACGACTCGAAATAGTCAACGCGGAGAGAAGGGCTATAGTAGACACCAAGAAGTACTTTAGAATGGGACAGAGATATATTAAGGAAGAGATGTCCGGCGCTATTGGTAGGTGGTAGTTGTGGAGAGCGACTAAGAATAGTAAAAGGGATATGTGAACGCAGATAACCTGCCACCCCTTATGTGAGGAACTTATATGGTCGTTTCGGATCAGTAATTGGAATCCAGACAAGGAATATGAGATAGAAGGAAGTTTGGGATGAAGGAAAGTCTCGAAACAAGACGCCAGAAAAGCAGGGAAGTGGGCAGGGATGCTTTGTGCATTTATATGAACAACATTAAAGTTCTTAGAAACGTCCAGAAAAGTATCTTCAAGAATCTCACTCAAAGGACGATCGATGCTTTGGAAGCTCGAGTAAGAAGTCACTGATGAAGAACAGGATAGAAAAAGGCCATTACTTGTATCAGAAGAAATATCCAAATACAACTAAGAAATATCCAACACTCCCGGACAATCATATCGGCTCACTGGACTTTCTTGATACAAACATGCTCACTTTAGCGTCTCAAAGATAGGAAACTATTTGCATCAGTGCTATAATTTTTACGTCAATGAAGAGACAAAACACCTAATTGTCGAATCACACTTTCAAAATATCTTCAAACTGTCTTAAATTTTGCGAAAAAGTAAAAAGAATAAATCGAACTTATCGCTCCATATAACGTTATATGGGAGATAAAGTTTGACTTATTGTTTTTCATTTTTGTGAAAATTCAGCGCTTTTTGTAAATTTTTAAGACTGTGATTCCTTATTCGGGCGTTTTGCCTCTTTATTGACTTAAAAAAATCATCGCACAGATGCAAATAGTTCCCTATCTACGGGACGCTAAACTGAGCATGTTGGTATGAAAAAGTCCAGTGGGCCGATTTGATTGTCCGGGAGTATATATATTTAACTCCTAAGCGTTAAAGAGTTTTACCTTCCATCAGCAGCTTACCTAAATTACCTGAAAGATAAGAACTATAAATGTTTACCTTTCATCGAAATTAAAAAGTTATCCTCCAACTCCTCACCATTGAGGAGTTGTACCTTCCATCACCAGCTCCTCATCGTGAGATAATGACTACCAGATGCAAATACTTGAAAATTGCTTATGAACCATTATTAAGGTAATCGTACGTATCGCGCCCGTCAAATATTTTGTATTTAATTAATATTTTCGAAGACTATCTGTGGTCTTCATCATCAGTTCCACTTCACCAAATGGTGCTTACCAAGTGCAAATGCACGAGTTACTAAAGAAAACTCCCAAATCCCTATAGGAGTGCCTATAATATTTGAAGTGTTTCCTTGATTTCTTCAGAATCCCATCATCAGATCCTGACATGACCAAATAGGAAGTACACCCTTTCAAACAAAAAGAAATATTATTTCAAATCGCTCAAGCCGTCTTTGAGTAATCGAGTCATTATGTCAATACTCAATACTCAGCCGAACGACGCCCACTGCTGGGCATAGGCCTCCCACAACGATCTCCACAACGATCGGTCTAGCGCCGCCCGCATTCAGCGGCTTCCTGCGACCTTGACTACATCGTCGATCCACCTTGTAGGGGGTCTGCCCACAGAACGTCGTCCGGTACGCGGTCGCCATTCGAGAACCCATTCGCACCACCAGCCATCGGTTCTCCGCGCTTTGTGTCCCGCACACTGCCAATTCAACGATGCAATCCTTCGAGCGATGTCGGTTGTTTTAGTTCTCCTGCAGATCTCATCATTTCTGATTCCATCGAGTAGGGAAATACCAAGCATCGAATCGAGTAGCATACATTAAAAAAATGAAAAAAATAGATTCCGACGAATTGAGAAGGAGGAACCTCCTCCTTTTTTTGAAGTCGGTTAAAAAAGGAAAAAAATATGAACTTTAAGTTTAAACTCATAGAGTTCAAATTGGTGATTAAAATTGACGAGTTTTAGGCTATTTTGACGATTATTGGGACAAATCTGTCGACTAATGGTACATATGGGTCATTTTTTAATTGATTAAATATCTAATTTTTTGCTGTGATTCAACGATAATAATGCAATATTTTCTAAAAAGACGAATAAATTGTTTACCTCGCCATGAAATTATTTTTTTTCTAAGTCAACTAGTTTTTACAGGGGAGGGCTGCAAAGTCAACTTTTTTCAGAATCTGACGAGTAATGGGCCGTTTACCTTATATGGCACTTACCATAGCAACTGGCAGTCACAGCCGGTCTCATCTTTCAGCAATTTCCACATCTCGTTTTCTGGTTTCTTCTCCTTGACCATCCTGGCCACTGTTCTTATCACGCGCCGCTTGAATTTGTCTAGTTCCGCCATCTTGAGCTGAGCAGAAACAAGTCTCGTAAGTATATAAATCATCTTTGCGTTCGCCGTTCGGTACTGATAGATAAATGCAATTCTATTTTGGTAGGCCGCGATCGCGACAGGAGACCAAGACCAGCGACAGAGACCAGAGACCGCGACAAGTTTGAAATACCTTAGTATTATAATACTGAAAAATGGAAAATGAAGTATTTAGAAAAAATCGACTCGTCTCACAACTTTCTCCGATGGGACTCGAACCCACGACCTTTCGCTTTCCGGGCGACTGCTCTAACCACTGAGCTACGGAGTCGTTACGAGAAGCGTCGAATTTATCCAGAATTTATGTGAGGGTAGTAATATCTCCACATTGATGAAATTAACACTGACTATACATGACTATACATACAGTGCGTAAACAGTATTGGATAAATTCGACGCTTCTCGTAACGACTCCGTAGCTCAGTGGTTAGAGCAGTCGCCCGGAAAGCGAAAGGTCGTGGGTTCGAGTCCCATTGGAGCTAGTTGTGAGACGGGTCGATTTTTTCTAAATACTTCATTTTCCATTTTTCAGTAATAAAAATTGCATTGTGAATGCAAAAAACTAAAAATTAAAATAAGTTGCAATAGTAATTTCATCTTTAGCGATTGCCAAATACCTGGAAAGGTATTTCTTTCGCGTGTGAGGGTAGTAATATCTCCACATTGATGAAATTAACCACTGACTATGTTGACGACAGCCTGAAAAAGCGCCGCTATAGAATATTCCCGCATAAAATTCAAAGACGTATAGTCCCGAATGATTGAGAGCAAGGCGGCGCGGAACGTGCGGGGCAGGTAAAGACGTCCGTCCCACGTGTGAAAGAGATGGCGGCAGCCGTCTCATGTGTGCGAGCGAGCAAGGCGACGGCGACCGTCTCAAGCGCGCGAGCGAGATATCGCGACAGCTATCTCACACTGCCTTTGCTCGAACATTCAAGGAGTCGCGCGCGACCCGCGCTCGCGCCCTCGCGAATGTTCCAGACACCGGCACAGCGCAGTATAAATAACGCTCTCGGCTGACGTGCCGGCACAGTTTCAATTTGGCTCAGTTCTCAAGAAGATCTCTCCGAAGAAACAAGAAGAGCTCCAGAGCTACAGTACCAGCGCTAGTACCTACACCAGTTCAGTGAACCGCGCCCTTCGTATACCGCTGTGAACCGCGATCGCACGGAAGATCGTGCGCCCCTCGTACATCGTCATCGCGAACGTGTCTACGTGTCTAGTCGACGAACGTCATCAAGTACTGTCGACCACGTCTCGCCAGTGACAGTGAAGTGTCCTGTACTGTCGACCGCATATCGTCAGTACCTCGTGTCCGCGTGTTGTGTGACCGCGATTACGGACGCTGTGTCCTGTACTGTCGATCGCATATCGTCAGTACCTCGTCTCCGCGTGTTGTGTAGCCGCGATTACGGATACTTATAGTGCGAACGGACGCTTATAGTGCAATAAAGGACGCAAAGTAGTGTTAGTGTTAGTGCTCGTCTAAAAGATTACTGTAGTGCTCAAGTGAGAACTGTGAAAAGACACGAACGTAGAACTTAGAACTTTAACTTAGTGCAGTGATTTTGTGTGAACTCTCAAGTGTTATTTAAGTACTTCACGAACTGTATTTTGGTTATAACTCAGTAATTTAAGCCTCCTACCTGTTAAGTTTAGTGCATAAGAAAAAGACCTGGTCACAGAATAAAACCAGCGACCTTATCGACGAATTTGTGTTGTTATTTACAATTTACAACTCACCTACTAAATACAGTCCACCCTCTACAGTCTTGGTCGCATCGAGCCGGATCTAAGTAAGCACAATGGTGGTGACTAGGTCGCAAGGAAACCAGGAGGAGGTACGTGAAGTACACGAAGTTCGTGTCTTCGACCAACCGCTTCGTTCGCCGTCTACGATCGCTCCTCAGCACAGAGCCCGACCAGAGCCAACGGAACGCGCACCCGAACGGTGGATCCGAGTCCGCTCGCCGGCCCGAACACTAGTTCATTCGATCCACAGCGCAGCACGACGGCAGAACCTACGAGTACGGATCTTTTGCTGATGCCGGAACCCTTACGATCAGCAACGACTGAAGCTGTCCCGCGCCCCCGAACCGCGCGGTCAACGAAATCTACTGCCAGCGCGATCGCCCGCCTGCAGTATGAAGCGGAACAGAAACTAGCAGCCATCAGGCGGAAGGAGCTGGAAATCGAGGCTAACCTCATTAAGAAGAAACTCGCCGCTGATGTAGCCGCTGCAGAGGAAGAAGATGACAGTGCTCACGAAGATGAACGAGAGCCTATCATCAGGCGCGAGAGAGTGGAAGCCTGGCTCGACAGAACTCAACCAGACCCAGAACAGGCGCCAGTCACGCTCGCGACGACCCGAACGGCGGCTCCAGGAGGGCACGTGACAATCGCCGCAACACCCTCACGCCCGTCGCGACACGACTACGAAGAGACGCCCGCGCCCCCGAGAGAACGTAAGCGTTCAGCAACGCCCCGCGGAAGAGGCATTGAACAGTTAGCCGACACGCTCGACCGTATGCTAAAGACAAGACCGCCGCCGCGCCAAGCTACGGACCTACCGGTGTTCACGGGTTCGCCGCTTGAGTGGATGCAATTCTCGGCAGCGATGGAACAAACGACGCAAATGTATGGGTTTTCACCCCTCGAGAACCTCGCACGTCTTCGGAATTGTCTGCGTGGAGCCGCACGCGACGCCGTCGCCCCGTTATTAAGTACCGCCGCTCACCCAGACATCATTATGAAGACACTCGAGCAATGCTTTGGACGACCGGAGATGCTTATGGACATGGCCATGGAAGACCTGAAGAAGCTCCCGAAGGTCGGATCAACGGCAGTGGAACTCAACGCGTTCGCCGTTAGAGTTCAGAACGTCGTGGCCGTACTAGGCAGATTGGAACGAGGTTACCTGTATAACCCACTGCTGGTACGAGAGGTGTATGAAAAGCTAACACCACACCTCAGAACAAGGTGGTGTGACTACGCGGATAACTGCGAACAGGCAGATCCTGACATCTTAAAACTGTCCAAGTTTTTGATGAGGGAAGCGGATCGAGCCCTGCGACATGGCTACAGTGGTTCATCGACCTCAACGACGAACTCACTCCTGGCACCTGCGCCAGCCCGAAGACCTACACCGGCACCAAGGCCTGAACAAAAGAAGAGGGTCTACAACGTCCAATCAAGGGAACCTGCGGACAAGGCCGCGATCAAGACCTGTCCAGCCTGCGACGCCGATCACAAGCTCCACGAGTGCTCTAAGTTCAAGTCCATGAGTTACGACGAACGATGGAGGCTTGTCAAGGACAACGGAATATGCTTTAAGTGCGTAGAAAGCAAACATCGCAGGTACAACTGCAAATTCAAGCGATGCGGCGTGAGTGGATGTAAACACCCGCATCACCGTCTGCTCCACAGCACGAACGCGAGCGGAACGGAGGAACGCAGCAGCCAAGGAAGGTCGACCCCTGCGCCCACCGAAGAAGCGCTGGTGTCAACAACGAAGGCACGTAACCGCGAGGTTAAACTGAAGATATGCCCCGTGACCATTGAAGGAAAGAACGGAAAGCGGGACATATACGCGCTCTTGGACGAAGGCAGCACAGTTACGCTAGTAGATGAAGATCTAGCACGCGAGATCGGCGCCAAGGGACCGTCGACGCGCCTCAACGTCAAGGGCATCGACAGCAAGGAGAAGGAAATAAGGAGCAACATCGTGCGCCTGCGCATCAAGGGCAAGGGCGAGGATCAAGAGTACGCCCTTACCGCACGCACGATGCGGGGTCTGAACTTGGCCCCCCAGACCATCAGCCCTGAGAACCTCCGGCATGAGCATCTTCAGGGCCTGAGCGAGCACTTCATCTACGAGAACGCGAAGCCACGTCTCCTTATAGGAGCCGACAACTGGCCGCTCATTGTGACCAGAGACCATCGCACAGGCAGAAGGAACGAGCCTGCCGCTTCGCGCACCGAACTTGGCTGGGTGGTACACGGAACCGCACCACGCAAGGGCTTGATGAAGCGCGAAGACCAAGTTCTCCATGTATGGACCGATGAAGACCTGGAAAGCGCCGTGAGAGAACACTACGCCGTGGAGAACCTCGGGATCAAAGCGAGTGTACCGCACATGAAGGAAGAAGATCGACGAGCAGTGGCGATATTTGAAGCAACGGTCGCCAAGAAAGAAGACCATTACGAGGTTGGGCTGCCATGGAAAGTGGACGAACCAGAGCTGCCTCCTAGTTACAACTCCGCGCTGAAGAGACTGACAACACTGGAAGCGAAGTTAGAAAGGAACCCAGTGGAGAAAGAAGAATACCACAGCCAAATGAATGAGCTGATAACCAAGGGGTACGCCGAGCCCTGCGATAGAACGGAACAGCAGAGCCCGGTGGCGTGGTACCTCCCACACTTCGCCGTCAGGAATCCGAACAAACCAGGAAAGGTCAGGTTGGTGTTCGACGCAGCAGCGAAGACTCACGGAATGTCCCTCAACGACTTCCTCCTTGAGGGACCGGATCTCCTACAATCGCTCCCGAAGATCTTGTTCAGGTTCCGGGAAGGGGAGTACGCCGTGACCGCCGATATCCAGGAAATGTTCCTGAGGATAAAGATAAGGAAGGAGGATCAGCCAGCCCAGATGTTCCTATGGAGAGCCGACCCGAGAGAACAACCCATGAAAATGAAGATGACCTCGATGATCTTCGGTGCTTCAAGCTCGCCGTTTCTAGCGCACAGCGTGAGGAACAGAAACGCTATTGAACACGCCGCCACGCACCCGGATGCGCTGGCCCCGATAACGGAAGCCCACTACATGGATGACTTCGTAGAAAGCTTTGCTGACGTGGAACAGGCAAAGAGGACAATCAAAGCAGTACACGAAGTCCATCGACAAGCCGGCTTCAACCTACGAGGATGGAACAGCAATAATGAAGAGCTGCTAGAGGCCGTCACGAAAGAACGCTGTCACGGAGCAATAAGCCAACTGGGAAAGACGGAAAAGGCACTAGGCTTAATCTGGGATTCCACAGAAGACTGCCTTGGTTTTAACACAGCGATGAACCGAGTCCCGGAAGAAGTGAAACAGCTGAAACGCCCGCCGACGAAGAGGGAAGCTCTGTCCACAGTGATGAGCATTTACGACCCACTGGGACTGTTAAGTTGCTACACGGTGACCGCCAAGATCACACTGCAACGGTTGTGGAAACTCCAGATCGGTTGGGACGAGGAAGTGCCTGAAGAAATAGCAAGAGACTTTGAAGCGTGGTTGTCGGGCCTTGAAAAGATTGCGAAGCTTCGTATCCCCAGGAGCTACGACGGGGGGAGAAACGTGAAGAGAAGAGAGCTCCACGTCTTCTGCGACGCGAGTGAAGACGCGTACGCAGCCGCAGCATACTGGAGGACGACGGATGGCGACGGCGCAGTAAAGGTGTCACTCGTAGCCGCCAAGTCTAAGGTGGCCCCGTTGAAGCAGCTCACTATCCCGCGGCTCGAGCTACAAGCCGCCCTGGTAGGATCAAGATTGGCGCAATCCATCATTAAGGACCATAGGATCGAGGTCCACGACACGATTTACTGGAGCGACTCTCAGACAGTGCTCCACTGGCTACGCAACGGCAGCAGGAAGTACACTCCGTTCGTGGCACACCGGCTGGGGGAGTTAACAGAGAACTCGTCTCCGACCCAATGGAGATGGGTCCCAACGGACCTGGAGGTAGCGGACTCCGCGACAAGAAGGGGCTACACTCCAAACTCTGAGCGCGACGTGTGGTTCCAAGGCCCGGAGTTCCTGAAAAGGCCGAAGTCTGAGTGGCCTCAAGCAACAACAGAAGAAGAACCGGAAGTCAACGAGATATACGTTGTGACCGAAGCCGGTGAAGATGAGAAGCCTCAAGCCCTACCTGACATCGAGAGATTCTCGTCACTGGACAAGCTGATCAACGCAACAGCATATGTCTTGTTGTTTACGAAGCGCTGCCGCGACAAGACAGTGGTCCTGGACAAGGAGCTACGGGACCAGGCAGCCACGTTATTGATGAAGCAAGCCCAGAAAGAGGCATTTGGGCCTGAGCTAGACTCCGTCCGAAGAGGCGTGAACATGCCACGATCCAGCCCACTATGGAAGATGGACGTAGTCCTGGAAGAGGGACTCCTCAAACTGAACGGGCGAATCGGGAAGGCAGAGGGCGGGATTGATAAACGACCAATCGTCCTCCACGGGAAGCACGCCTTCACACGACTGATCGTCGAACGAGAACATCGCCGAGCGAACCACGCAAATAATGAGCGCGTGGTGAACGACCTACGCCAGAAGTACTATATTCTTCGACTCCGGCCAATGGTCAAGTCAGTGGCCGCCGCCTGCCTACACTGCAGACTACGGAAGAAGAAGCCGCATCAGCCTCCCATCGGGGACCTGCCCAAGGAACGACTCCAGCCCTTCGTGAGACCATTCTCCAACTGCGGTCTCGACTACTTTGGACCATTGGTTGTGAAGATCGGGCGGCGCCGAGAAAAGAGATGGGTGGCCCTGTTCACCTGTCTAACTACAAGGGCAGTACATCTGGAACTCGCCGCTTCTCTCACCACGGACTCAGCCATCATGGCGCTGAGACGCATGGCAGCACGACGGGGGTGGCCAGCAACCATCTACTCCGACAACGGGACCAACTTCCGGGGTGCAGATGTCGAGCTCCGGAAGGCGTACGAAGAATGGCTGCCGGAGCTACAGCGGGTCGCGATGCTACACGAATCGCAGTGGAAGTTCATTCCACCCGGAGCACCGAACCAGGGGGGAGCTTGGGAGCGGTTGGTACGCTCCGTCAAGAACGCTCTCACCGCCACACTCAACGAGAGGGAGCCGAAAGAAGAGGTTCTCCACACTCTGCTCACAGAGGCAGAGCACGCCGTCAACTCCAGACCGTTGACCCACGTATCGGTCGACCCTGCAGATCCGGAGGCCCTGACACCGAACCACTTCTGGTTGGGGTCATCATCGGGGCTCCCTACCACGGGCCCATGCGACATCGGGGATCGACGCACCTGGCGCGCCGCGCAAGCACTCGCCGACTCGTTTTGGAAGAGGTGGCTGCGGGAGTATCTTCCTACCTTGATACCCCGCCTCGACAACGGACGCCAGGGAAGAGAAATCAAGATTGGGGATGTGGTTCTGATCGTGGACCACACGCTGCTACGCAACACATGGCCCTGGGGAGTGGTCATGAACGTGCACCCAGGCCCAGACGGGAAGATCCGGAATGTGGAGGTCAAGACCAAAGGGGGCACATTCCGTCGACCAGCATCAAAGTTGGTAACCCTGGAGACGCAGGCCCCTATGGATACAAGTCAGGGGCAAGGATGAGGATGAAGGCTGTCTTACAGGATTGGCTACGGATCAGGATCCTTCGCCGGGGGGAGGATGTTGACGACAGCCTGAAAAAGCGCCGCTATAGAATATTCCCGCATAAAATTCAAAGACGTATAGTCCCGAATGATCGAGAGCAAGGCGGCGCGGAACGTGCGGGGCAGGTAAAGACGTCCGTCCCACGTGTGAAAGAGATGGCGGCAGCCGTCTCATGTGTGCGAGCGAGCAAGGCGACGGCGACCGTCTCAAGCGCGCGAGCGAGATATCGCGACAGCTATCTCACACTGCCTTTGCTCGAACATTCAAGGAGTCGCGCGCGACCCGCGCTCGCGCCCTCGCGAATGTTCCAGACACCGGCACAGCGCAGTATAAATAACGCTCTCGGCTGACGTGCCGGCACAGTTTCAATTTGGCTCAGTTCTCAAGAAGATCTCTCCGAAGAAACAAGAAGAGCTCCAGAGCTACAGTACCAGCGCTAGTACCTACACCAGTTCAGTGAACCGCGCCCTTCGTATACCGCTGTGAACCGCGATCGCACGGAAGATCGTGCGCCCCTCGTACATCGTCATCGCGAACGTGTCTACGTGTCTAGTCGACGAACGTCATCAAGTACTGTCGACCACGTCTCGCCAGTGACAGTGAAGTGTCCTGTACTGTCGACCGCATATCGTCAGTACCTCGTGTCCGCGTGTTGTGTGACCGCGATTACGGACGCTGTGTCCTGTACTGTCGATCGCATATCGTCAGTACCTCGTCTCCGCGTGTTGTGTAGCCGCGATTACGGATACTTATAGTGCGAACGGACGCTTATAGTGCAATAAAGGACGCAAAGTAGTGTTAGTGTTAGTGCTCGTCTAAAAGATTACTGTAGTGCTCAAGTGAGAACTGTGAAAAGACACGAACGTAGAACTTAGAACTTTAACTTAGTGCAGTGATTTTGTGTGAACTCTCAAGTGTTATTTAAGTACTTCACGAACTGTATTTTGGTTATAACTCAGTAATTTAAGCCTCCTACCTGTTAAGTTTAGTGCATAAGAAAAAGACCTGTAGGTCTAGCACAACTTAGCGCGACTCTTTGTCGCGCTCCTTTCAACCAATCAGCACGTCGCCTTAAGTCACGCACGCTATCTACGAGCGTTCTGATTGGTTGAAAGTGCCCGCGACTCTTTCTCACTCGAGTCGCGCTCAAGTTGTGCTAGTCCTACTGGTCACAGAATAAAACCAGCGACCTTATCGACGAATTTGTGTTGTTATTTACATCTTCGTCACCAACTCACCTACTAAATACAGTCCACCCTCTACAGACTATACAGTGCGTAAGAAGTATTGGATAAATTCGACGCTTCTCGTAACGACCCCGTAGCTCAGTGGCTAGAACAGTCGCCCGGAAAGCGAAAGGTCGTGGGTTCGAGTCCCATCGGAGCTAGTTGTGAGACGGGTCGATTTTTTCTTAAATACTTCATTTTCCATTTTTCAGTAATAAAAATTGCATTGTGAATGCAAGAAACTAAAAATTAAAATAAGTATTATAATACTGTCAAAATAATCTACTTATAATTTATACTCTCAAGTGGGCGTATAAGGCTCGGCCATATCTGTCACTCTAACTATGTATCTAGAACTAGGTGTTTGTTGATCGAAGATACAGAGTCGTTAAATTGAAAAGTGACTTTAGTGACATAATATTCATAATCGGTCAAGTGCGAGTTGGACTCGCCCATGAAGCACTTCACGTACCGATTGCCTATCTATACCTAGCCAAAACTCCACTAAGTACTTATAATGTTTCGTCAGCAAAATATAACTTTATTTTTCATAGTGTTTGTATGAATGACAAAGCGGCAAATTACATTTGCGGTTTTTGAAAATTTGTTATATCTCAAAAAGTAGCTTAAGTACTTACTATATCTCATTCAAACTAATTTTCTTTGAAAGATTTTATTAAGATCTACAGCATATATTTTTTCTAGATTTTTTACTCTTTTATTTCAAAAGTTAGTGGGGGGAACACATTTTACCACTTTGAAGGGTTTTTTCTTTCTAAATAATTATTGACATTGAGAAAAGATGGTTTGAGAAAACTTTATGTCAGTTTTAAAGACCTATCTATAGACAACATAAAACGAATATTTAAACAAAACACTTTCACGGGTTTTTCACGCATTTATTTAACAACTTGGTACAATTTCTAATTGTTTTTAAAGGTTTTTTGGTTTATCCGACGTTTCGACCGAAAAAAAACAACAAAAAATTTTACCAAGTTGTTAATTAAATAAATGCGTGAAAAATGCGTGAAATCTGAGATGTGTTTACAAAACGAATATGATTGATGAAGAAAAAAACAGTTTCAGTTCCATGTATAGGGAGTCCCCCAAATCGTAAAGCGGTTTACAGAATACATCTAACTACCTACCAAGTTTCAACTGTGTAGTTATTATAGTTTTGGAATAAAGTGGCTGTGACATACGGACGGACGGACGGAGGGACGGAGGGACGGACGGACAGACAGACAGACAGACAGACAGACATGACGAATCTATAAAGGTTCCGTTTTTTGCCATTCGGCTACGAAAACAAAAAAAAGACAAGGTGAATTAAGCTACATATTATATTTTATTGCAATAACCGAAAAGCCCATACACCCCAACAAATTTATTTTTCACACTTATGCTCTGAAATGTTAATATTATATTTGAGAAAAGAATGCAGTACGTGGCACTTTTCCGAGGTAAACATTCTAAATTTGAAAATCACTGCAGTAATGAATTTCAGTACTTACTTACTGCACTGATTTTAGTGCATTCTAAATTTGAAAATCACTGCAGTAATGAATTTCAGTACTTACTTACTGCACTGATTTTAGTGCAGTAAGTAAGTACTGAAATTCATTACTGCAGTGATTTTCAAATTTAGAATGTTTACCTCGGAAAAGGTACTACTACCCAAAGATATTATTACCAAATTTTTTTCTTTATTTTTTCTTTCGTTATTCTTGTGTATAAAACATAAAAAGCAAAGGGACATTTGCACCATACAGCCACATTATTATTATTATTATTATATAGGTAATTATTATATCATAATTAGGTTTTTTTTTTTCTTATCCCTCTAAAAAAAAAAAAAAAATATCATAATTAGGTTAACTTTTTTTTAAATACGGTGCGCACAGAGTATATTACTTCGTATTGTACCACAAGCGCTATGTACCCTTAGCACGAACATCAATCGAAAAAACAAAATGAGATTTATCATAGACAAAATATCCTTTACGAGTAATTTTGTATAGGAAATATGTACAGCGCCATCTACCACCCAGAAGCGGGTATTGAAGTTGCGCATTTTAGTAGCAAGTAGTAAGTATCAATAGGCTGTATGACCGTTCCACTTGGCCTCACAAACCAATATTAAAAAAATGGCGGGAATTATTTTCAGCGGTTGATTTGATATCAATGCAGTTTATTTATATTGTGTAATACATTATCAAAATGAGTTCTGCCAATGAAACATATACAGACATTGTATGTACCTACTCCACCAAATTTGAGAGCAGAAGCAAAATGAATAACAGAAAACTTACTGCCAGCAAAATCAAAAGAAAGATATATGAAAACCTACGATCTGATTTGGAAAAGTGAAAAAAGGCGCATACGTTTTCGGAATCTGTGTTGTTGGCGTATTTTAATGATACCTACATCATTAAAATAATATTATTATGGGCGATTTATACATAAGTGTGCCCGGGAAAACAATAACATTTACATTTAATAATTGCCCGAACATGTGTGATATAAATTTTAATAAATATTATTTAGTTAAACAGTTTTTTTTTTATTTCCTCGCATTTCTTGAGAAAAGCACTATACAAGCCTTGTACGGTAAGCAAATTACCTTGCCTCGAATGATTAAAGCCCTCGCCTGCGGCTCGTGCTTCAAACCATCCTCGACCATTGAGATAAAAGAATAGAGGAGACATCTCAAGTAGAATCTTTGCAACACGAGTTGAGTCCACGTGGACTCAACTCGTTTAGTCTGTGGCAAGCGATAGACGCAACAACACGTGTGTGTACTCTGTTCTATTTTATTTAAAAATGCCGATATGTGGGTTGAGGTACTGTTTAAATAACTCAAAAAATACTAATAAAGCCCAAGGAATTATTTTTTACTAGTAAGTAGTCACTAAAGTATCTAATAACATGCTACTGAGTAATTATTTCATTAGGTCGCCGAAAAATTAAGCGACGGCCATATTTCGATAGAGTCATAGATTAACAAAATTGGTTATTTTGTGGTGCAGAAGTGACAGTTTAAACGTTATAGGTTCTAGGTTTTAGGTGATTACTTGGGTTCAGGTTTTGATGGAAGTTTGATGTTTTTTTTGTTATTGAACATTTGAGCATTGAACTTACATTTATACTGCAAGTTAAATAAACGCAAGTAAAATAATTAATAGTATTCATGTATTTAAACGTATATAAGTACCAAAAATAAACTCGATTAGTAAGTATTTCTCTCACGATGTCAATGTTTAATCTTAAAAAAATAATTAATTAAATAAAATATGAATTCTCATAAAATTTGGTAGGCAGAAAACACGCACAAAAGTTATGTCTGTTCTGCAATGTTTGATCTATGTCTGTTGCACTACTATTGGTTGCCGCTTTCTGCACGGGCGCTTTCGATTGGTCGCGAGGCTAACTCTTAGCTTAGCAAAAATACTACAAGATTTTTGTTTGGGATAGCTTCTCTAGTACGTTAGTACATTATAACTCAATGTCCTCGACAATGTAATTTCTTACTTACCTGTCCTCGGCTGTAATGTACTATTACAATGTATTTGCTCGAAAAGAGCGTTTTCCAAGCAGCAAAATCGTGCGCAAAGTGCCACTTTTCCGCACTAGTGCTTTTTACTTTTCAGTTTTTTTTTTATTTTTAACTCCTGTCGTCAACCCGAAGAAAGAGTTTTTTAATACAGTTGCTCAAAAAGTGGCGTATTGCAGGGACGTATAGCGTTCGGGATGTGGGCTATTACACACTCGAACTTTTTCTTTACCTTTCCCGAACTCGTGCGTTTTCTTTCCCAACTGTCAAAATAATGTCTATTAAAAAGAAAAAAACAACCACGAAGTTTTTACAAAAAAAATCATAGAAGTTTTTATGATTCATGCAAATATTTTCTAAAAAGAAGCTACTAATTTGTTTCAATATCAGATTTAAATAGTAGATTGTATTACAAGGGAGCAAAATAATATATTTACGGCGAGGGCGCTATTTTGAATTCAGAGCGCAGTGAAGGATTCTAGAGTAGAATCTCGAGCGCAGCGAGGGATTCTAAAGTAGAATCCTGAACGCAGCGAGGGATTCAATATACGCCACCCGAGGTGAAAATAATTTTGCGGCCGAGTAATACACTCTGCTTTTCACCCCCCTCTATAAGAAAAGCAGTAAAGACAACTCAAACTACCTACCTTTCTTTGTCGTTCGGATACATCATAGCGCTAGTCGGGCAAGAAAAAAATTTGAGTTTTGAAATAAAAAAAAATTATAAATAAAAAAAATATATGTCCATCAGATTCCTTATAAGTATCTCCGGGGATGCCGTAGGGGGGTTGAAAATTTTGATAGATTTTAGCTTCGACTCACCGTTTACGAGATATTCTCAATTTTATAAAATTCTATTTTTGGAAATTTCTCGGTCCCGAAAAAAGTCCCGGCCCCATACCAAATCAGTTGATTTTTTTTTAAGTACTGCACGCCCCTTTGCTACACTCCAACCAATGTTTCTTTAATTATGTTCTAAATTCAAATCTCATCGTTTTGGACCCTGTTATGAAGCTGTTCAAAATTCAAATCTCATTTATACCCTCTTGTCATAACAGGTAAACAATGAATCGTTTTGGACCCTGTTATTAGATAAACAATCATCGCTTTTCGAATCGATGGGATGAAAAGTAATTTTAATTAAAATTTAAACATTAAATTAATATTAGTATCGGCCAAATTAAATTTATAAATATAAAAAGTTGGCTGTATGACGTGCACTGCCATAGTCTCTGCTTAAATAGGAGTTTGCGCGGGTAAGTGAAAAGAAAATGACGGACCTTATTTCTTAATTTTCTAAATAAGTTTTTCCAGGTTTTTATTGTGGTAGGTACTTAGTATGGTGGAATTATTGCAATAATGTGCCTTTAATGGAAAACGTTGTAGTAAAAGTGAAAAATAAGTAAAGGCGCTCCTGTAGGATTCGGATTGCTTTTATTAGGTTAGGTTTCATTTCATTCATCTCATTTAATTTCATTTTCATTTCATATCAATAAAAAAAATCTACTGAAGACTTGGCTGTATGGGCATAAGTAGTTCAATTTGCCTACCCAGAATGGGTGAAGAAAACAAAAAAATCTCTGCTTATATTCTTTTACGGATGGCGCCATTTTCCAAAAAAAATCTTGTTTTTATTATTTTATTAAATTGCTTCATTTTTTCGTAACTGTATTAAAAATAGTTGTTCAGTACACGTGCGGAACTGTCATTGCAACTTGTTCCGACTGTCAACTGTTGTTGTGGCTCCTGTGTTATCTCGCCTGTCTGTACCGCCTCTAACTTGAGACTGGACTAGTACCCCAATCGTGGAAACTTGCGAAACGTGGAAGCGCTTGCATGTGCCCAAAAAGGGCAGCTGTGCCGACCCTTTCAAATACAGGCCAATTTCAGTCACAACCGTACTCTGTGGGCCGTGTCTCTTGGGCCGTCTCCTCGAAGAAAACGACCTCCTCAAAGACCGCAAGTTTTGGTTTTCGCCGTGGTCGGTCGACTGGAGATCTTCTTGTGTATGCCACCAATCTTTGGAGTGAAGCGATGGAGAAACATGGCGTATCCCTTGCCGTATCGCTCGACATATCCAAAGCCTTTGGTAAGGTCTGGCAGCCTTATAAGTAAGCTTTCCCCATACGGTATCGCTGATAGCCTTTGTACTTGGATTGCTGACTCCCTCCATAATCGCCTAATCCGAGTTGTGGTGGACGGTCAATCATCCGACCCAAAAGCCATTGATGAAGGTGTTCCACAAGGATCTGTCTTGTCTGCGACACTGTTCCTTCTGCATATTAATGACCTGCTGGTGAACAATACTTTCGGGTATGCACATGACACCACCATACATAACTAGCAGATATATCTCAACTGCAAAGGCTACCAATGTTTTTATCAATAGTCATTTTATTATCAAATATGTGGTTTGGTTGGAGTGAGTATCGCTTTGTAACTGTAACATTAACTGGTTTTATTATTAGTAAAAGTTAATATAGTGCTAGCTATTATGCTATGCTTCCTCTAAAATATGTATTAAGGTTTTTAAATGACTAAATATTATGCTTATTAGCCTATATTATAATTAATGTGGAACTGAAATATTATCACGTCCCATTTCTTATCACATAAAACCCGGTTAAACCCGGGTTTTCGAGAACCGGGAAAACCCGGTTGCATGCCCTCCGACTAGTTAAAATATCACTACCATTATTCGCCAGCAAAAATTACTTTGTTTTTTATAGTGTTTGTATGAATGACAAAGTTACATTTGAGATTTTTGAAATAACTTTGTTTTTCATAGTGTTTGTATGAAGGACAAAGTTATATTTGCGGTATTTTTAATGTGATTATATAGGGTGATGCAATTTAAGTTTTCTAACTTTCAAAATTTAAAGAAAAACACGTACGTACTATGTAATATTTTATTTGTTAAGTATTTATTTATTAATAAAATATTTAGTATTTTTTATTAAATATGAAAAATAATATTGGTCAAATGGCCGCCCCTGGACATTCTACAAGAGTCGATACGTTTGAGGTAGTTTTCTATGATATTTTCGCAAGTTTCGGGTGTTATTTCAGCGTGTTTCAGCTAAAACTCGTTGGATGTTAGTTTATAGGTGCTCCAACGTTGCAGGTTTGGATTAGAGCACCTAAAATTAAGAAAGCCCCATAGAAAAAGGTCTTACGGCGTTAAATCGCATGATCTTGGCAGCCAGTTGATGACACCATGACGTGAATAATGAGACCTCTGAACTTGTCACGTAAAACATCCAACGTTTCTCTTGATGAGTGGTATGTTGCGCCGTCTTGCTGAAACCATTTATCTTTCACATGAATATCCTCAATTTGGTGCCAAAAATAATCGGTTATCATGCGCCTATATCGCTCATCGTTGACTGTTTCCGTCTGACCTTCATTGTTTTCAAAAAAGTAGCACACACACAACACAGTAACTTTTTGGGCGTGCAATTGTGTCTCGTGTGTCACGTCACGTGAGGATTTTCCTCCCTCGAAATGCGGCAGTTTTGTTTGTTACCATACCAGCAGAGTAGGAAATGTGCTTCATCGGAGAAGAAAATTTTCTTAGAAAAATTTGCATCGACTTCGCAATCGGCTGCGCTAACACTCAATCCGCGTAAGTTCTTCATTTGAGCCGTATAGCCCGAGAGCCAAACTAATTCGTTCTATGGAGACTCAATAATAATTCTATATCAGTAATTTCTTAACATTGAAAATCTGGATACGCGGCAGCGTATCAGCCAAGTTCAAAAGCAAACAGAACTGGCGAGCAGCACCGTGTGTATCTTAACACGAACCATTTGGAGCCACTTTTGACCCCCTCATAACTCAAAAACTATTGCACAGAAACATGTCAAATTTGGCTTATGTATTGAGACTAGCGAGATAAATATGTGCTCCAAATTTTATATACACACCTCAAACGGTTATTTAGATATTTACGTCCAAAAATCGTTATTTTTATCACTGACTCACCTATAATCAAAACTCTAACCCACTTCCAGATGACCTAGAAAGCTGAAATTTGGTATGTAGACAGGTAATCTGGTGAATACAAAGGAAAAAATCCGAAACTAGTATTTTTTTTAAATAATACGTTGACAAACTTATATTTGCGTTCCCTATGCACTTATCCTGTATAAGATCTTGTATAAGATGAAGTACAAATATAAGTTTGTAATAGTTTTTATTCTGTTATATACCAATATTTCGTCATACTTCTTGAAGTTCAGCTAGCGCCAACGGCGTAGTGGCCATTCAATATTGAGGACTCGAGAGAACCAAGTTCGAACCCCAGATTACCCAAAACACTTTTTTGTCCTCGCGTTAAATTAATTACAATTTTGCGCTATCTAGCACGATATCCATATTATTATTTAATTATTAATATTAATATAAATTATAAAGTTATTGAAAATTTTACTTTTTTGCATTCACAATCCAATTTTTATAATTGAAAAATGGAAAATGAAGTATTTAGACAAAATCGACCCTCATCTCACAACCAGCTCCGAAGGGACTCGAACCCACGACCTTTCGCTTAAATTAATTATGAATATTATTATAAATTATAAAGTTATTAAAATTTTTACTTTTTTGCATTCACAATCCAATTTTTATTATTGAAAAATGGAAAATGAAGTATTTAGAAAAAATCGACCATCATCTCACAACCATCTCCGATGGAACTCGAACCCACGACCTTTCGCTTTCTGGGCGACTGCTCTAACCACTGAGCTACGGAGTTGTAATGATAAATGTGAAAGTGTGTTTGTTTGTTTGTATGTCCTTCTTTCACGTCAAAACGGAGCATAGTACTTATAACCCGACCACCAGGGGGCGCAATCTTCATACATTAAAATGGGAACTAACGAGAAGCCAAAATATGCGAAAGTTGCTATGTTCTCCCTGTAGGTGCACACTTTACACATAAATAGTTCACTAAAGTCAACGATAGATGGCTCCAAGTTAATACACCCACCCACAGTATATAAAAGAAGCGAAAAATCCTATTTTTCTATACTATATTGTTGAAAGTTGATGGAAGAGTATAAACTAGAGACAGTTTACTAAAGTGCGCGCCAGATAAGTCTGCGCGCGACTGGTGCCGTATTTAGTGTTGCCAGTAGTTGTAAATAATTTTCCCATCACGCGTGTAGATGAGGAAAAAAATTAACTAGCTTTTGTCCGGTTGCTATAATTGAGAATACAGTAAATATCTAGATACTTCTATTTATAATAGCAATATAAAACTGTAAGACATTAAAAACACTTTTATAAGCAGATAGATTTTACATTGTTTATTATAATTTTTAGTAATTTAGGAATTAAATAACAATAAAATAAATATATTTCGAAATATTTTATTAAGTAACTATAGTAACTATAGAGTAGATAATAATAGTAAGTAAAATACCCAAAGCGAAAGCAAAATATCACATAATGGTCACCCTAAAAATGACCTGTCAAAGAAGCAGTCCGCGCCTGCACTTTAGCAAATAATGATTGTGTCAAAATTAGTTTGTACACTCGTAGTGGCGGCTCTTTAAATTGCCACACAAAATTAGCTGTAATTTGTATGGAGACAGCCTGTCCAGTGTATAAATAATAGAGGTCAGTGGCTACGTAGTAATAATTTTATAGTATTCTTTGCTACTGCCAAGGATCCTATATTAGTGCATTGTGCGGCAAAAGATACGCGTTTGTCCGGAAAGCTTTATCGCTTAATGAAACCAGAATCAAAACGCAAATGGAAATGCAATATCTGCTCAGGAACATAAAATACCTACTGCAACTTCGTCAAGCAAAACACCATACACTATTACGACTAGGAAAAAGAAACTGCTGGAAATAGGAAAATGTGTTAAAAATGATATTTCTACGTCCACACCAAACACGAGCATAAAATTAGTTTCATTGTCAGTAGCTGATACACAAGGGCAAAGTAATATTATAACTGATCAAATAAAATATACTGAAACATTTGGTATTAATTTTATTATGAATAAGTACCTACTAATAATTTCTCTACAAAAAGTAATGATATCTCATCAAAAACATAAAATATGTGAAGTGAGAGCCAACTTCAATATTAGGAAATATGCCTTGGTTGTTGACTTCAACGACAAAAGATGTGAGATCTAAATGGGTGCCAAGTTTAACGGTCAGTCCTGAAAATTTAGTACATAAAATGTTTGATAACAACTTAAAACATAATTTCTTCTTATAACTTAGGATAATATATTGAAGCCTAAGGTCTGACTTGGCTAGTTTTCATATACGAATTATATATATATTATAGCCTTCGCAAGCTCTAAAGCCGAAGTTCTTATTGTATTCTTCCGAAAATTTGGCTTGCTGGTAGACTAGAAACTAGAGATGAACATAGAGCTCTTCCATGACTGTTTCAGTAAGTACCTAATAATAATTCGTATACAAGAACTAGCCAAGTCAGACCTTAGGCTTCAATATATTATCCTAAGTTATAAGAAGAAATTATGTTTTAAGTTGTTATCAAACATTTTATGTAAGTACTAAATTTTCAGGACTGACCGTTAAACTTGGCACCCATTTAGATCTCACATCTTTTGTCGTTGAAGTCAACAACCAAGGCATATTTCCTAATATTGAAGTTGGCTCTCACTTCACATATTTTATGTTTTTGATGAGATTAGATTATCTAGTTTAATAAATAATTCATTAGTAATCCACCAATATTTATGACCGCGACATTAAAAAAAACAAATACAAAGCTTTAAAAAATCTATAAAAAAATAGGCAAAAATGGTATAAGTGTTATTCACTTTACATTTGAATACATTTATTATTGTCTTACGTAAAAGTATATAATCCCCCTATATTTGTAAATGAAAAACAAATAAACTTTAAAAAAAACTCTCTACGTAAACTCAAATTGGCATTACACCTATGTTAAAAGTGCTATCAGAAACAACCGACTTCTTCCTAAAGTATTAGTTTCCCGTTTTATATCTTTATGGATTTCGACTTTGGTGCTTAGATATGGTGAACATAAACACATGTTAACGATAAAATTGGTGATAGCATATTTGCTGAAAGAATTGCACCATTTTCGGGGTATAACTTTTTTTTTATACCTTCCAATGCGATATTATGTTGGATTCCAAAATATAGTCTCTTAAAATTATATTAAAGGCCCGTTTACAAAAATTTGGCCTGTTATTGAATTTTTTACAAAAATATCGGATAGTTCTTGGGGTAGTAGTTAAGCGATTCATATCGTACTTAAATATTATGTTTTAAACTGACGACCTCCGTGGCCGAGTGGTGTACGTGCCGGTTTTCATGGTGCCGCTATCTCTAGAGGTCCCGGGTTCAATCCCCGGTCCGGTAAATATTTAAAGGTTATTGGATGATTCGCACGAATTTAATTCGCCCGAAATGTGCGAATCGACACTTTTTTTAAATATGAATTTTCTGTAGGCCATTCGCACGCAATTAATTTAAAAGCGTGCGAATTGAACGTGTCAATACTTGGCCCATATATTATTTTAAAAGGTCAAAAAATAAAAAGTACAGTCGCGCACGAAAGCAATAATCAAAGTTTAGATAAGTAATATAAAGGACGATGGGACAAAACGTCCCCCAAACAAAACCAACAGATTTGAAATGTATCTCACTCAGGTGAAAGATATTAATATAGTGACAACTTTTTACTATGGCGACATCCCTCAAATGTGTGGGAATTCTGGGAAAATATTATTTTAATATTGTTATTTACTACAAAAGTAACACCTACGTTGATAAAAAATCTTTGATTTTTACCATTTCTAAGCGACTTCAAAAAAATAAGCTTCTCAGTTTGATCTGTATGTATGTATGTATATATTGTATGTACGTATGTATGTTTGTCCGCGATTATCTTGCGTTCGGCTGAACCGATTTTGATGCAGTTTTCAGGAAAGTATTTTGTTACATTTAGGAGAAGGTTATGGTATTTTAACCGACTTCAAAAAAGGAGGTTCTCGGTTTGTCTAAACTCCATGGATTTTGACATTGAATATGGCTATTAATCTCTTTATAGATACGTATGAAATAGTCGACACACATAAAAGGTATGTTGGAGGGGGGGACGGATCCCATACAAATTTGCCCATCATCCTTTTTCTTGAAATTAGGAAAGCCGTTAGTTACTACTTAAAAGGTTAAGTACATCTGATTGACTGCCGACAACAGAATAAGAGAAAGAGATAGCACACTTTAAAAAATTAAAGAGAAAGCTGTATACGTTATCTCACTCAAAATACAAATATTTAGAAATTACACTCCAGTAAGTTGTTGATTTTAAACGGTGTGATCTAAGAATTACAAGTAGGTAACCGTTATTATTGTGATGATTAAATATTTAGAAATTACACCCCAGTAATTTGTTGATTTGTGCGTTATATAAGTTTAAAAGCTTGGCAGCTAAAGGGAATTGGGCAAATTTATATGGCGGCATGACCCAGTGCGGCCACTGATAAAACAGGCCTTAGCTACTAACATCATTGTATCAAATCTCTTATTTCTGTTAGAGGTTTTAGAAACGTATAAACATTGTTTTAAAATCTTATATCTACCAGTAGGTATTATTTGTTTGTCCGTCTTTCACGTCAAAACGGAGCAACGGATCAATGTAATTTTTGGTACAGGGATAGATTGAGAGCTGGAGAGTGATATAGACTATTACTGTTTATCCCGGAAACATATTACATTCCTTCAGGATAAAATCGTGTACTACACGCGGCCAAAGCCGCGGGCGGAAAGCTAGTGTAAAATACAACCCAAAATATATTTTTTTTAAATATTCGTAACATTTGAAAGTAAAAAGTATCATATTCCCACGGGAAAATCAGTAGGTAAGTATATATTATTTGTTTGTCCGTCGTTCACGTCAAAACGGAGTAACTGATCAATGTGATTTTGGTACAGGGGTAGATTGAGAGCAGGAGAGTTATATAGGCTACTGTTTGTCCCGGAAAAATATCACATGCCTTCAGGATAACGTCGTGTACTACAAGCGGCCGAAGCCGTGGGCAGAAAGCTAGTGTAAAATACAACCCAAAAGAGCGCTACGGCATTATATGCTCAAGCGCAACGCAAGGACTAGAAATGCAAACCGCGGGGGTTGTGTGAATGAATAACCAAAATATATTACAAAAACAAAGTGTTTAAAAATGCGAACCTATTACCCTATGAACGAGATTTGTCCATTTGAGGGGGGCGTTTCTCACGCAATCGAGAAAAGTTCACATTTATAAGCTCGAAATTCAAATATAACTCTGCACTGTGTATTTGAAAAAGTTCGATCGAAAACCAGTTAAACTCAACGAGTGGTACGGACCAATCGATGTTCGTATACGAACTTAGCTGGGTGAAAATCATTTAAAATGACCATTTTGACATCAAAATTTGTCCACGCGCGATATTTTACAAAATATTCTTTTAAATAAAGCAATGAGTACCCACGTTAGTAGAATGAAACATTACTTAAATAAATATATATAAATTTCAATGTACCTTATCAGTATTTAACAAATATACTCCTATATTCGCTCCGAGCCCGGATTTTCTCCATACAAAATAATTTGTCCTCTGCGTGACTAGCGTTACAAAGTACACCTAAATAAATATAATAAAAAACAGTATTCAAACAAATGATTATTTTTTGTTTAAGACATATGATTTGTCGCTGATATCGGGTTAAACTATTTTATTTTCTTATTTCTATAAATAAATTTTAGTCCTCAAATAAATGTCCAATAATGTGTTCATTTTTGTTATTCATTTTTCTAACGAGATAAATTAGTATTATTTGTTGTTTACCAGAGGGCAACACTGGCTCTCTAATTAGCCAATCAGATGCCAAAAGCGATTATGTGTCGGTAATTTTGTCATCGCATGAAAAAGTGAGTGAACGCGGGGTTTTCTGTCTCCGAGCGGAAATTACAATTTTGATTCATCATTTTTGTTGTCTACCAAACTATGCAAGTAAGAAAATACTTATATATTTAAACAATTCATATAGACGGTTTGTCTTCGATCTTGATTGAAATGCAAACAGCTTTTACTCATGACGTTCTCGTTTGGCTTAAAATATTTTCGATTCTATTCCAAGTAGTAAGTTTGTTCATTTTTGTTATGTTTTTTTCTCACGTAACAAAAATGATATAACAAAAATGAACAAAAGCCGTATTCACAAGACTGATTTTTTTTACCCAAACACGGTGATGTCCAAAATGAGGGTTATGTGTTTAATCTGTGTTTTTATGTATTTCCAGACTTTAATTACGTAGTATCCATGCTGTTATTGTGCTGTTTGGTTATTTGTCCATTTTGTTTGTTACTAACAATATTTTTCGTATTTTATTTTTTTACTTTTTTGCATTCACAATGCAATTTTTCAATATTTTTCTTTTTAGAATGCCGATGTCAGCAGCTGAACGACAGCGTCCTTATAGACAGAGGCTGAAAGACCAGAATGCCCATAAATGTTTTTTTTACATATTATTGATCGTGACTGTACAGAGTTTAAGTGTCATTGACATTGATTTTACCAATCAGCTACCAATGAATGAAGCCTTTGTGTTCATGAAAGTTAAAACATTTTATTTGTTATTATAAGTGTTTTTTTATTAAAAGAATCATAAAAATAATGCTTTTTATTGTTCCTGGAAAAAATTAATCAGTTTTATGTGACTTGTGAAAAGACCCTAATATTTCAGCTTTGTTATTTTTTGTTACGGGTTTCATTTTTGTTACGGTATCATTTTTGTTTCATTTTTGTCACAATGGTCATTTTAAATGATTTTCACCCAGCTATCAAATAGTAGATTGTACAACAAGTGCATAAAACATACTATTTTACCCGAGATGTATATATCCATCCGAGCCGTAGGCGAGGGTGGATAGTCAATTCGAGGGTAAAATGGGTTTTATGAGTACAAGTTATACACTCTGCTTTTGACTTAGAGTGTGAGGAAAATAAATACCAATATTGCAAAAAAGAAAAAATAAAGACTTCGCCATATTGGCGGGAAGACTTTTTTTTCTTTTTTTATACGTGGCATTGGTAGCACAGTGACTTTAGCATTAGATCGTAGTCCATAATGCTCTTGAAATACTTTTTTCTTAGAAAACTCATTAATTTTGCCTAGTTTTATTAATTTAGTAATTTAACATGGATTATGTACAAAATTGAAGAAACAGAATGAAATAATAAGTTTATTTTACGAAGTAATAAAAGTAAAATTTTAATTGCGTGTGTGGCTGTTTACCTGACGATCTTTGTCTTAAAGTCTGAGACTTAGACGAAGATTTTACTTTATGCACTAGAGCATAAAAAGCGATTTTATGCAGCCTATACCCAACATAAACACGAACTTTACGAGCATGAGAAGTGAAAATGAATTTGTTGACATGTTTGTGGGACAGTTTAGTTTGTTTGAAAAGTTCTACCTTTTCAATAGAAACCACAAACAAAATGTTCGTATACGAATTACCACACTGAAAAAAATTCGAATGCGTGAGAATCGGGCCTCTGTACCTTAAAATATTAGAGAAAGTAATTTCAATAAAAATATTTTTGATTAATTTGTGTATATCTTTAAAAACATTGAACCTTTAATGCTTATGTACTTTATCTTAAGTATATTATATAAAACACAACGTGAATGCCAATTGCCTACTACACATTTTTTGGAGGATACTACACGGGTACGTATCTAAATACCTAAAATTAAAATACCTAACGTTAAAACACTTACGTTCAAAATACCTAATGTTTTAAGGCGGGCATTCCCCAAAATAGGGTATTTTAAATTATGGATTACTCTCAAACCACAAGTACTTAAAACTTGGAAAAAATATATGTTATTTTACAGCTATTTATCTAGTGCTTCCGGCCGTTTTTTTTCGATTGGTGATATTTTACTGTGTCAAATAAAATCCCAAACATCCGTCTAATCGTAATCCAAATATCGTATTATTTGCAAAATACTTGGTTTTATAGGAAAAATGTGATAGTAAAAAACCACGAGCCCTATAAGTAGCTTCCAGGCGGGATTCGAACCCGCGCCTCCGGGAATCCGGCCCGATGCTCTGACCAACTAAGCTACCGAAAGGCTTACACGACTCGTCGAATTTTGCTATCACTTGTTACGCTGTAGGCCAGCGTTGCTTCATCAATGTGAGGAAACCCTCGCATCCGAAAGAAACATTTTTACAAATGTTTAACAATCGATTAAGATGAAACAGCCATATTGAGATTTTATATTATTTTTATGCATTTACAATGCAATTTTGAAAGTATAGGAAAAATGTGATAGTAAAAAACCACGAGCCCTATAAGTAGCTTCCAGGCGGGATTCGAACCCGCGCCTCCGGGAATCCGGCCCGATGCTCTGACCAACTAAGCTACCGAAAGGCTTACACGACTCGTCGAATTTTGCTATCACTTGTTACGCTGTAGGCCAGCGTTGCTTCATCAATGTGAGGAAACCCTCGCATCCGAAAGAAACATTTTTACAAATGTTTAACAATCGATTAAGATGAAACAGCCATATTGAGATTTTATATTATTTTTATGCATTTACAATGCAATTTTGAAAGTATAGGAAAAATGTGATAGTAAAAAACCACGAGCCCTATAAGTAGCTTCCAGGCGGGATTCGAACCCGCGCCTCCGGGAATCCGGCCCGATGCTCTGACCAACTAAGCTACCGAAAGGCTTACACGACTCGTCGAATTTTGCTATCACTTGTTACGCTGTAGGCCAGCGTTGCTTCATCAATGTGAGGAAACCCTCGCATCCGAAAGAAACATTTTTACAAATGTTTAACAATCGATTAAGATGAAACAGCCATATTGAGGCTTGCATTGTAAATGCATAAAAATAATATAAAATCTCATACTTGGTTTTAGTTAATGAAAAATATACGAAAATAATTGTCTTTGAATAGCCGAGGGATTCCGGCCGTCATAAGTTAAATTTTTTTTAAAGGCATTGTTTATTTTCGAGAAGAACCTATTTTGCTACGTTGACGGTCGTAATTTCAATCAATCAGTCCCCTGCGGAATGAGTTAGAGTTAGAGACTGGTAGAGATTGCTATATAGCAATAAGGCCGCCTTTTGTGTGTTTACTTTTGTTTGTAATTTCTATGTATTTTGTCCTTTTTATGTGCAATAAAGTCTTTTATTATTATTATTATTATTATTAGAGGTCGGACGCGTGCCAATTTTTGCGGCGCAGTTACCTGCGACGAGCGAAATTAAAAACAATTCTAATATTTGATTGTGTAGAGAGTTCAGTAAGCTATATAGATACAAATAATTATCTGTGGTGTCGTGTAATGTAGGGCAGGCGTACCGGTTTTGGCCACTTTAAGGATTTTTTCACTTTCAAACGCTTAGTGCTTAATGATCTAAAGTCTTTAAGAAAAAAATTATATCTAGAATTATAGAGAATTTATCGACCTTTAAGGGTACAATTTACAAAGTAAAAAAAAATCAATAGTTTTTTTTATATAAAACAAAATTTGCAGGGAGGGCCAAATGTACCGGTTTTGGCCATTTTGCATTGGTTTTGGCCACATCGTTTGCATTGGTTTTGGCCACTTTCATAAAATTACTATATTTAGAAGTTGAGTTTATGCTTAATTGATGTCTTATTAGAGTTCTGGACTAAAACACTACATGAAATAGTATTTCAATCCCAGCTAGCTCCTGACTACAATTTTATAAGTATACCTTTATCACTTGATTAGAAGAAAATTAGCGGATTTAGGCTAGTGTTGTAGGCAATAGCGTCAATTCGCTAATTTAGGTATTTGTGGCAATAAAACAATAGTGCCAGTTGAAACATAACATTCGTCACCTTTGACATCAGAAACACGTCGATGTCATGTTTGGATGAGATAAGTGTCACTTAACTTTAAGGGACACTTGAATTTGATGTTGTCTTCTACCTCTAAAATCAGTCAATGTCACGTTCAGTGAGGGGCACTTATCCATGACGGCGTCTTCTACCTTTTTTGACATCAGCAACACGTCAACGTCACGTTTAGTTAAGATAAGAGTTATCTTTCTTTGAAGGACACTTAACTTTAAGAAGCACTTAACCACTATGGTGGTTTGTATCGCTGTTGTTAATATGAGTGTCACTTAACTTTATGGGACACTTAACTATTATGGTAGTTTCCATCTTTGACATCAAAACACGCCGATTTCACGTTAATATGAGTGTCACTTAACTTAAAGGGGCACTTAACTACGATGGTGGTTTCGATCTTTGACATCAAAACATGCCGATTTCACGTTAATATGAGTGTCACTTAACTTTAAGGGGCACTTAACTACGATGGTGGTTTCTATATTTGACATCAAAACACGCCGATTTCACGTTAATATGAGTGTCACTTAACTTTAAGGGGTACTTAACTACGATAATGGTTTCCATCTTTGACATCAAAACACCGATTTCACGTTAATATGAGTGTCACTTAACTTTAAGAGGCACTTAACTTTAAAGGGCATTTAACTACTATGGTGGTCTCCATCTTTGACATCAAAACACGCCGATTTCACGTTATATGAGTGTCACTTAACTTTAAGGGGCACTTAACAACGATGGTAGTTTCTATACTTGACATCAAAACACGCCGAATTCACGTTAATATGAGTGTCACTTAACTTTAAGGGGCACTTAACTACGATGGTGGTTTCTATATTTGACATCAAAACACGCCGATTTCACGTTAATATGAGTGTCACTTAACTTAAAGGGGCACTTAATTTTAAGGGGCATTTAACTACTATGGTGGTTTCCATCTTTGAAATCAAAACACGCCGATTTCACGTTCAGTTGAGTGTTACTTAATTTTAAGGGATACCCAGCCTTAATTGGCACTCGACCACGAGTACAAATTTCAACTGTCGTCTGTCTAGCTGTCACGGTTCATGAAATACAGCCTGGTGACAGACAGACAGACAGACGGACAGCGCCGTTTTAGTAATTGGGTCCCGTTTTTACCCTTTGGGTACGGAACCCTAAAAAGAAGCGGAGTGAGGAAACCTAGCAGAGAAGCGGCTAGAGAGAGCCAAGCGGGGCAAGCATCCTGACTCCACTTATCCACTCGACACGCTCGCTCCACTTCCTCTACCGTGTCACTATAAAGAGCGGAGATTTATATCACTTTTTAAGTGAAAAGTGGCCCTAACAAATACTAATGATTCCGAAGCAGAAACAGTGTGCGACTCCGCTCTGCATTGCTGACCCACTCCGCTCCACTACCGCGACAGCGGACAACCAAAACATTATTAATTTAAAAGTTTAGTGAGTTGTGAGTCTTTTATAATAAATGAGCTTGAAAAGTTGGATACTTCCTACTAATGCCAAAGTGGCCAAAGGTGGCACAATGCTAAAATTTCGAGCACCACTTTTGGCCACTTATTGTTTTCCAACTTTTTGTGAGAACAGTGAGAAAACAACACTTAATCCATCTAGAAGAAACATATTCTAATGTGATATAAAATATTAAATAACCATAAAATAATTTTATTGTAGAAAAAAAAATGATTTTTCAAAACCTTTACTCTTAACATTTTGCTTAAGAATTTTACAAACTGTTAACTTTGAAACATAACATGGTGTTTATTTCTAAAATATCGTACTACGTAAAAAAAGCTAAGTGCTGTAATTATTAACTAAAAGTCCAATCATTTATTCGCCATTAATAAATATAAGCAATAGTTTTTTAATTCCTATATAAATAACTTTAAAGTGAAAAGTGACCAAAACCGGTACAGTGGCCAATACCGGTACGCCTGCCCTACCTAGTTATAGTTTGTACAAATATATATTAATAGTTTGTAGGAAAATATGTATTTTAAATTTATTGACTAGGTTCATTCAAGAATAATTCTGTAAATATTTTATAGTGATTACGATAAAATGGCCAATAAAAAGAATTTAAAAAAATAAGATTTCGTCGCAGACTCTGCGAAGGATAAACAAACTTATAAGGTAACTAAGTGATTTGATTTTTTTTATTCATTTGGAACGAATCAGATATTAATCTACATAGATTTCTAAATAGTAAGTAGTGTCACAGTGTATAGAGATAAGTGAGGCAGTGTACGAAATTAACCTAGTGGACCCCCACAGTAATTCCTTAGTCAGGGAAAACTTTACAGCATGATGATATATGTAGTAGCAATAAATTAAAAGTATTGTATAACTTTCCAAAGATTAGGTATTTTTAATAAAGTTTTATTTCAATGATCGTTTTCAGGAGAAATTATCCGTTTAAACTTTCTTCACCGGACATATTTATATAACGTATAAAACAATTTATGCAATATCCAAAAAAATATCCCAACAGAAAAACCAAATTTTAATCAAATATGAATTTTTGGTGTTACTTGAAATGAAAAATTTCTATGTCGAACTTTCGATGTTATTCCTTTTGGATATTTAAGGCGCTACTCGGAAAAATATGGACTTTTTGATTTGAAACTATAGGACGGTTACAGTTGTTACAAATTTGGTAATAAGATATATATTTCTTCATACCTTTATCTAGATTCGTATAGTTTCAAAAACACGATTTTATGATTTTGCCTTGACACTTTTTCTTTTCGAAAAGACCTCTAAAAATACGAAAAGTCAAGATTATTCTTAAATGGGGTTACTTACACTATTGGAAATTGGTTTAATTAGTGGACACCAATAATATTTAGGATCGTATCGAAGCATTTTTTTATCGCTGTAGTTTTTTTAATGCGAAGTGATTTTGTGTTTTTTTTGCCTAATCTGCAAAATCGGTCTCGCTCCCGCGCGCGTCGTTTTCTCATTGCTATCTCGCTTCAGCACATTTTTTCCGAGTATCGCCTTAAGATTTGTGTTTATGTGACTACACATAATTTTAAAAAGCAATAATGCTGAGAAATTTCCCATAGGTACTGAATTTGTGTTATTTAAAATAAATTAATATTCGTATGCATTTTTTGGATTTTCTTACTCGTGACGCCAAAGGAAATAATTGAAATACTATGAAGCGTGGTATATTATTAAAATTACCTTTAACCATACATATGTGATATATCAATTGAAAGAGAAAAAAAAAATACTTCGTTAAAATGAAATCAGTTATTCTATTTATCCCTTCACATTAATTATTTTATTTTATAATTATTGGTTAGATGGATTTTAAAATCGTTAGATTGCAACACTTAGAGCTCTTGACAACACTATTTTTGGCGTTCCGTTTCGCTAATTTTAATACGTACATTATTGTCAGATACAGCACAAAAACAATTTGACAACAAACAATGATTTGAAATACATTCTATTTAAATTAATATTGTATGTAAAATATATCTTGATTTTTGTTACTAAACGCGAGACTTTTCTTAAAAATGTAAAATATAGCGACAAATACAAAGAAGCGTGATACGGAACGCACTATCTGTCAATCTGTTCGACTGTTAAGCGCCCCACAGATGGTCAGTTCGCCTGTCGGCAACGGCCTGTCAGTTTGCCGCAATGATGGCCCATCACGGTCGGCCAACATGATCGGCCATCCTGTACTGGGGGCTTAAAAGGTTTAGAACTGACGGCTAAAGCCCCCAGTACAGGATGGCCGATCATGTTGGCCGACCATGATGGGCCATCGTGTACAGGGCCGGTTTGCGTGTGATTGCCGTCTGCGAGCAACGCAAACTGCCCCTGTACACGATGGCCCATCATGGTCGGCCAACATGATCGGCCATCTTGTACTGGGGGCTTTATGCGCAGGTATAGTTTGTGGCCGCTGGGGGTCGGGGCCAATCTTGACACTTATCGGCCGGACAGAAACTACCGATTAGTACTAAAACTGACGGCTATCAACTGCTAGTGTGTGGCCTCAAAGTTAGTTTCCGATTATTGCCGACAGCCAATGACCGGTCTAGTGTGTGGTCGATGGAGGTCTCGTATCGTACGTCAGACGGCCCCGATCAGGGGGGCTACCGCGTAACTTTATGGATATGAACTTCATACGTTTTTGGGAACTTTAAGTCAATTTTATAAAGAAAATAGCCGCTATCAGTTCCTTGTTTTGTGACATCTGGTATAACGATAACTAGCTAGCAACGTTCAACAGAACAAAGCAGCAAAAATCTATCAGAATAAAGAATTCAAATGACAGTTGAAGCCCATACCCATATCCAGATTTCTTAGCCGGTAGCCCCCCCGGTCTTGACCAACAGGCGACCTGACCGTCTGTGGGCTCCTTTAACGAGTCAGCCGGCCTAGCATGAGCGGCTTATAACGCGCGATATGATATGGTACGGCAAGTTGTCTTGCTTACCCCACTAAGGTGTAAGCAAGACGGCATGCCGTACCATATCATATCGCGCGTTATAAGCCGCTCATGCTAGGCCGGCTGGTCGCCTGTCGTATGGAGTTTGCCAAACTCGGTATGAGTATGGTATTAAAAACTCGTCGCCAAGGCTCGTTTTTTAAACTCCCACTCGTGTTTTAATACCCCTCATTATGCGACAGTCACATAAACTATTATTAATTGATCTGTCAAAAACTCGCAACATGGCCGCCATCGGCTGTCAAAGATACCTTGGTGATATTGAAAAACTCTTTAATCCATATAAAAATTTGAAGGGATAAATAAAATAATTCATATTATTTTATTAAGGATTAAAATATGCTCTTTCTATTTACATTTAAATACCCGTGGTTAATGATGATAGGAATAATATACCAATATTAATAATGTCCTTTCATTCTAAGATCATATAAGAAAAAAAAACTGAGCAATTATTAATGAAAATGAGGGTCAAAAAAAGGAATTGCCATAAGTACAATAGCAGTAGGTACTCATGTTTGGAAAATGTTTTGGATTTTTATCAAGTATTACATACTTACTGGTATAAATAAGTCATTTTATGTACTGCGAAATTACTCGGTTAAATATATAAACAGATTTGTATATTTAGGTATAACTTCGGCCACAGTCTCTAGCAGCGGTGCGGCGTGCGGTGCTGCAAAGCAGGGTACTCATCTAGCTTGAGCTCGTAACCTAACTGATACTGTATCAACCTGAAAGTGAGTTCGGCTCGTCCACGGTCACCGCGTAACCAGCTACGAGTTCCCGGATCCGCAGTGCTTGTGAGAGAAATCACGCCGACAACATTCTGCTCACTCCATGATTGCGTTCGTTTGAAGTTCGCGTCGCGCCTACGTCGACAAGAGGTCTTGTCGTAGTCCACGCGCACACTGCGAGCCGCCTTTGTGTTCGTAGCGATACCGCCACTCGGCGGGTCACTGCGAGCTTACTGCGAACCACGCGCGAGCGGCTCGCACGCAGCGAGCTCGTGCCTCCTATGGACTCACTTGACAGTAGCAGTTACGTTACGTTATAGCCGCTACACACGCTCCTATCCGACCGCCGATTTGGTGCGGGCGAACTTCACTGCAGATCTGATCCGCGCCTACACACGTTCAAACCAAATCTGCCAGACCAAATCGGTCGGCGCTACACACGTTCCGATTTGGTCTGGCCGACCTCTAGCCGTTGTTGCAGTGTTGCCAGCCACTGCTAATCTCCCAATATTACTATTATTTATAAATACTGAAAACTTCAATTAGCTTACAATAAATAAATTAAAAAGAAAAATAAATTCGGTTTTTAATGTTTTATTACTATAAAAAAACAATTTCATTATTTTTTAATTTTCTGTTATTTTCATTAAAATACTAAACATGCTAAATATTTACTAAAAGCAGCACTTATTGATAAGGTGTTATGCCCTTTTTATATATATTTAGTTTTACGACAAATTGCTAGTTTTTAAACAAAATATTCTAAAAAAACAAATAGATAAATAGAATCTTTTCATAAATGGCCATATTTAAACCTTTCGTTCGTTCAGTCCTACGTAAAACTCATGAACGAGCATTAGATTGAATCCTCTGAAAATCCCTTAAACGTAATTTACCTGCTTTAAATATTTCCGCTTTTACATATTTTCTCCCTAAATCTAGGGGAAAACCTCCAAAATTGCCAACACTGCCAAGTTGGTCCGGTCGGAAGCCTACACACGTTCCGATTTGACCTGGTAGGAAGTGAAGTTCGTGCGAACCAAATCCGGCCGACCGCGTCAAACACGAATAATAATAATTATGGTCGGACGACGACGCTACACACGTCCAGATTTGGTCTGGAGCAGACCAAATCGGCGGTCGGATCGGAACGTGTGTAGATGCTATTTCGTGTGAGGGCGTTTGTGCACTACTACTGAATTTTACCGATCCGGAAAAAAACGGATGCTTGTATTTAATTAATTACTAATATAAATGATTAATTATTAAAATACAAGCATCCGATTTTTTCCGGATCGGTAAAATTCAGTGGTAGTGCACAAACGCCCTTACACTGCTCGGTGAGTATCCTGCTCAAGAGGCGCGGCGGGCGGTATGATTTGCGGTGGTATGCTATAATAGCCCGACTAGTTGCAACCGCGGCGGCCTCAGCGGTGGACGTTTTAAGAGAATTTGGAATGGCACTATCAAAAATGGGACGATATTGCCTTGTGTCCATCGTTCCAGCAGCGCCACGGTCTCCGATTTGCTTGAAAAAAATACACCATGCAGGCCAATTTTTTACCAGTCGGGAAAAAATACGATTGATTTTTTCCCCCCACTGGATCCGAGGATATACGGGGATTTCTGTGGCGCTGCTGGAACGACGTCGTCCTGGCAGCGCCCCGCTATTTCTCATTAATTACAAAAGCTATAATAAATCTAATAAGACACATATTTTTGGCTTTTTTTTCCATTTCACATAAGCTAATGTCCACCTGTAAATGTCGACAGATTCAGGAGTAATCGTAGGTCACTTGGGGCGCTGCTGGGACGACGTCGTCCCAGCAGCGCCACGGCCGAATCTCAGCAATTCGATTTTTTTACTGAAAACAGTGTGCCTGTATATTTACTTCCTTCATCATAGAGTACGGAAAAAATTGAATTTCTACATTTCATCATGGAATAATGATTTTATAGGCATCGAAAAATTATAACCTCAAAAAAATTTTTTTTTGCTCTAACGCCTTTAATTGATGTATTAAATAGCATTTGCGCATTCTTTTATCTTCCTATAAAGGGAAAAAAATAAACCACTCTCGCAGCATTAACTATTCCAGAGAAATCCTAGGTTTAGATTGTGTTCATACATTTAGGCATCGTTCCAGCAGCGCCACACCCAGTACAGCATGATCCAGGGCACCTGTCACCAAACTGAGCATGCCAATATTTACTACTACCATAGCGAACACGGGAAAAAATCTGATAACGAGTATAACACAGCGAATTTCCGAGAAATAAGCCTTTGATTCAATATGCCATACAATTGGTACATTCGAGTAGAAAAGTTTTTGTATTTAAAAATAATCCATCACAGATTAGTAGGTAATTATCATCTTGTGGCATTATTTGACACACGCTGGGACATGGTCCTTATTTGTGCATTATTTTATAAGTTAATAAATAATTTTCTTATTACATTTTATGTTTTTAACTTTGACTTTTTATTAGGGTTCCGTTGCCTAATGGGAAAAAACGGAAACCTTATAGATTCGTCATATATGTATGTCTGTCCATGTACAGCCGGCCAAGAAAGTGGTCTACCAGTTTTGACAGTAGTTCCCGTGTCAACAAAATATCGCTAAAGGTGAATCTTTAAAATTGTTTGTTTACTGAGAAAACTGACATGAAATCATAGAGCAAACACACAACTCACAGTTTTTCATAAACTTCAGAACTAAGGAGGATTTTTAAAGTAGAAAACTCTTTCACTGAAAAAGAACATAATATTATATCACTGACAAATTAATGTCACAGGTATTTTCCTAAACTCCCTAAACTAAAGTAAAATTTATTCATTATTTTACTACAATGCCTCAAAATTTATCCATAGCCGAGAGAGCTCAAATAATCGCACTTCACAATGATGGATTCAATATTAGTGAGATTTCTAGAGAATTAAATGTGTCTTATGGTTCAGACATGATGGAACCGCAACTAAAGAACAGTAAAAGCACTGCAAGGGCACTGCGATGGGGTATGAGAGGAAACCCGTGAGTCTGACATCTGCTCGAGGCTGGTGGGCTCAATGAGGGACCGACTCCGAGAAGTTATAGAGGCAGATGGCGGCTACACAAGATTTAAACATTTAAATTTTTTTAAGTGACTTATTCCATGTGAAAAATAATATTTTTAACAACCAAATAATTAGCATTTTCACTACCGCTTCTTGTTACAACCCTTGTCCCGTCCTTTTCTAATCGAGCAAAGTGGATATCATTCCCCCAATGATATCCACATAGCCTACGTTTAGCAGTGGACATCCATTTATGCAAGGTGTTAAACCAGGCGACTAAAAATTACTAGGTTGAGCGACTAAAAATACTAATACTAATATAAATAGTGAGCAGCGGAAAAATAGGTTTAGGTTAGGTTAGATTGGCGACTAAGTCGCTCACCTAGTAATTTTGGTACCCTAAAATGTTTTTTAGTCGATCGGTTAATTACTATCCTTACAAAAATATCCCTAAATACTGAAATTGGTAATTCATTATCGATAACTGAACAATTTTCCCAAGGAACATTAGGGCGGTTTCAGATTAGCGTTTTATACGCGCGTATAAGCTCGTTTTCGGAAGCGCAATGTAGGCGCGTATAGTATAGGCGCGCTTTTTGCCACACGCGCAACTCGTACGAGCGTTAACGTGCTTGTATGCTCGTATAAGCGCGAGCCATACGCTAATCAAGCGCAAGGTTCGAGCGAACACACCGAAATATGCCCGTTTAAGTGCGTTCAGTTTTTTGAAGTCCGTATTGTGGCTCGCGTGAAAGCACGTATGCCGAAACGACCGTATACGCTCAGAAAAAAACGCCAGTTTGAAACCGCCCTTATACCGCAATATTAGAATCAAGAAATTGGTATGTTGTTGATGAGAATCAATATTCGACAATTCAAAATTCGAAAAACGAATTCGCGAGTGTCATAAAATTCAAGCAAAGGAAAATCAACCTTGTTGTTAGTTGACGAACAAACGAACTTCACCCTTACGGTGGTAGACCACATATTTGGCCGACTGTATGTCTCAGCCCTGTATTCCCGTTGAATTGAATAAATTTAATAAATTTTGGTCCCGATCCTTGTCCCCATTAAAAGTCATGGGGAAAACCGAACGTCATAATGAGGGATTTTCTGAAGCCCCCAGTACAGGATGGCCGATCATGTTGGTTGGCCGACCATGATGGGCCATCCTGTACTGGGGGCTTAACAGATGATTAAAAAAGAAAAAAGTTAGTTCCTAAAAACTCAACAGATGGCGTTCATCAGACATGGTTTTGCTTTTTTTTAACTTTCTGGCAAGGAGTCGTAACGTAACGTAAAGCCCCCAGTACAAGTTGGCCGACCATGGTCGGCGACCATGACCAATACATCGTACATTGACACTTTAGAACGAACAAGTTTAAAAAGGTACTGGGGGCTTAACAGTAAAACCCAGCATGGCCAAAATGACAGCTCATTCGTGCAAAGAAAAACGTTGCTTCTGCACAAGGAATAGAGTCTAATTTTCTAGCGTAAGCTACATTGTCATAAAAAATATCTGATGTGGTTTTTCTTGAGCTTTATTCCAATAGCATTAACATCTTTTTGCTTTGCACAAATGAGCCGCTATTCCAACCATGCCAAATTTTACAGACTGTAGTGTCATATAGTGACATGACAATGACAGTACAGTTACTTTTGAATTGTAGAGTTATTTGGGCGGTAATTTAGGGCTGCTTATTTATTTATCTGTCGTTGTTAAAAAGTAAATTTCGTATTTGGACGCATTTTGAGAAGAGAGGGGGAACTGGAGGCCACGTGCAAAACTTGTAAAAGAAAAATAAAACTTGTAAAAAGAAAATAAAGCTTTGTGGAAACATAGGTACCTAACAAATCTTCGAGATCATTTAAAGAGACTACACTGCATATCAGATAACACTGAGGAGCCTAGTATAAGTTTAGGATTCTGTGTTCTCATAAAATTAATACAATTTCATTTTCAAATAAATCCGTTAATTAAATTTTGTTAGTGATTGTTGCCGGATAATCGATTCCGAATCGATTAATGAGCGATTTTCTGAGGCTATTTAAAAAAAAAGCTTCCAAATGCTTCACTAGATGGCGTTGAACGAAGTATGTACATGGTATAGTTTGGTATGAATCATATTTAATTTATTTACTTTAAAAAACCCAAAGGAAACTTAAAATAAATTAAATAAGTACTGATAGGTACTACTGTGAGGAACAGAAACGAAATAGGTAAATTTAAAGATTAAGGTAAATAAATAACATCTGTCTGACGTTCCGTTTTACGTAACAAAAGTCGCGTCAAAGTAAAATTTATAACGTTCCGTTCCTTCTAACTGCATAGAGGTGGGACAGCGCCATCTAGTGAGCGAGCTTTCAGAAAATCACCCATTGTATTGTAGATTATTTTTGGGGCTCAAATCAATGATATGTCATTGGCTCAAATAATCTAAGTATCGATTACCCAATCAAAAGTATCTGACGGGACCGAGTTAATGTTGTACCGAGCTCGGCCGAGTACTGTGTTTACATGTACCTAGTATTCGGCCGAGCCGAGAGCACTTGTCTCGCCACTCTACTCGGTAGGTGTAATCAGGCTATGATGGATGATGTGGTTTTTTACCCACTTCTATCATGCTTCTGTCCTACACTCCATAGGTTAACCTTTCTCTATGGCATGTGGAAACAAATGGCCAACGTTTTTTTTGGCTCGTACGGTCTTTATTACGTTAATATTACTTTGCTTGCATTGCATTATTTGCACCATAATAATGCTGAGCTGCGATCCGCATAGCGATACCGATGTTGTGCCCCAATGATGCAATGCAATGCTTGACAAGCCCGGTAAACATGAAGTATGAAGCCCCCAGTACAGGATGGCCGATCATGTTGGCCGACCATGATGGGCCATCGTGTACAGGGGCGGTTTGCGTTGCTCGCAGACGGCAATCACACGCAAACCGCCCCTGTACACGATGGCCCATCATAATGGTCGGCCAACATGATCGGACAGCCTGTACTGGGGGCTTAAAGCCCCCAAGTTTGTGGCACTAAAAAGAATTTAAATAAAACTTTTCTACTCGAATGTACCAATTGTATGGCATATTGAATCAAAGGCTTATTTCTCGGAAATTCGCTGTGTTATACTCGTTATCAGATTTTTTCCCGTGTTCGCTATGGTAGTAGTAAATATTGGCATGCTCAGTCTGGTGACAGGTGCCCTGGATCATGCTGTACTGGGTGTGGCGCTGCTGGAACGATGTCTAAATGTATGAACACAATCTAAACCTAGGATTTCTCTGGAATAGTTAATGCTGCGAGAGTGGTTTATTTTTTTCCCTTTATAGGAAGATAAAAGAATGCGCAAATGCTATTTAATACATCAATTAAAGGCGTTAGAGCAAAAAAAAATTTTTTTGAGGTTATAATTTTTCGATGCCTATAAAATCATTATTCCATGATGAAATGTAGAAATTCAATTTTTTCCGTACTCTATGATAAAGGAAGTAAATATACAGGCACACTGTTTTCAGTAAAAAAATCGAATTGCTGAGATTCGGCCGTGGCGCTGCTGGGACGACGTCGTCCCAGCAGCGCCCCAAGTGACCTACGATTACTCCTGAATCTGTCGACATTTACAGGTGGACATTAGCTTATGTGAAATGGAAAAAAAAGCCAAAAATATGTGTCTTATTAGATTTATTATAGCTTTTGTAATTAATGAGAAATAGCGGGGCGCTGCCAGGACGACGTCGTTCCAGCAGCGCCACAGAAATCCCCGTATATCCTCGGATCCAGTGGAGGGAAAAAAATCAATCGTATTTTTTCCCGACTGGTAAAAAATTGGCCTGCATGGTGTATTTTTTTCAAGCAAATCGGAGACCGTGGCGCTGCTGGAACGATGGACACTATTGCCTTGACACAAGTGCGTTCTTAGCTCAAGATATCATTGAGTCCAGATTCTAGATTTAAGCGAAATTTAATAAATGTTTTACCATTATTATTGACATACTTATTTATTTTAATTTTACTCCTATTCACTTACTCCGATCACCACAATGATTTCCTCTACGATCCTCTCTTCCATTTCCAGTCCCACTGTAATCCCCACTCTGACACCCTTTCCGATTCCCACGCACTATCCATACCTACAAAAAGTAACTCTATCTGCCTATTTGTTCGTCCATATGTTACTTTTTGGGCCTATGCCCAGCGGTGGGCGTCGTTCGGCTGCCATGATGATGTTACTTTTTACGCCAAAACGTCTGAACCGATTTCGATGAATTTTGGTACAGAGATTACAAATCTTGGAGAAGGACAAAGGCTACTTTTTTACGCGATATAACCGCAATTCCAATACAAATGCAATGTCCAAAGTTCATGCAGACGAAGTTACGGGCCACAGTTAGTATATCAAATTACTAGATGCAGCCCGCGACTTCGCCCACGTGGATTTCGGTTATCGCATGAACAATATTCTATGACTATCTATGATTTCAAAATTCCAAAATTCATCATCATTCAGCGTTTTGGCGTGATAAAGTAACAGACAGGCAAAGTGACATTTGCATTTATCTACGGATTAAGCTAGTACTATAAATGCGAAAGTATAGTCCATTCGCTTAGATAGTGTCGCTCTGCCACAATGCCGTGCGGGTGTACCGACACTATCTAACCGAACGGACTATAACTCTGTCTGTCTGTTAGGTTTCATCCCAAAACCGATAAACCAAGTTTGAATAATTTTAGCATAGAGATAAATAGGACGATCGAGAATGATATAGGGTACTTTTTAACTGAAACTCATGTTTTAACTGAAATACAAGCGGACGAAGTCGAGGGCAACAGCTTGTTTACTATAATTCTATTCTAGAATCGATCATTTCGCTTGAGATTCATAATAACACCCTCACCGTAACAATATTGTAATACATTCAATGTAATATTATAGTATGGTATACAGTGGTAGGAAATAATATTATTTATACTACAGTTATTTACCTATTTCGTTTTAAACTAATAAACATATTACATTAAAAATGAAACTTGAGTGGTTCTACTGAATATCGGTCACTACTGTCTTGCTGCTACACTGTGGCACGATAGCGGCCGCCGGCCAGGGCCGCGCAAGTATACTGAGACGCGCGGGGTGTCCCTCCGATGGGCGGAGCGTATGCGACGTTCTTCACCCCCTCAAATTATTTCTGCGCTCGGGATTCCTAGCCTTAAAATACCAAAGCATATAACACCTAAATTCAAAATACCGATTGGACTAAATACCTAATGTTTAAAATATCTAATAGCTATAACACCAAAGTTTAATTCACACACATTTTAAATACCTAATGGTCAAAATACCTAACGGAGAATGCCCATGGACGGTACTCATTTGTGTCATGCTTCAGGATAAAAAACCTACTACAATTAATTTCTTAATATTTGACCATTTTTCATGGCCCAGAGTTTTAATTTTGAACAGGGATTTACTTTTTAGGTATTAAAGTAACAGTGTATTTATCAACCATGGAAGCCAGGACACTGCCACTGTCAGCAGTGTTGCCATTGCGGGTATTTTTACCAGATTTCGGATAATTTAGGCTTTGAGCGGGTACGTTTACGGTAGCGACGACTGTCGGTAAATATTTTTGTCGCTTTAAAATCGAACTAAATTGATATACTGCTTGCTCGCTCCTGCTGCATAATATAATAATATTATTAAAGTGTATAATATAATAATATAGTGTATAAAAATAAACTAACAAAAAAATAAATACAGACCTACATCATACCTCTATCAGACTAATTTTACCTAAAACGTGTACATGTGATGTTTCTTAGCCAGTGTAAAAATATTAAATTTCATAACTTCAAAATAAAAATAAACATTTCTCGTATTTAGCGACGTCTAGTGCGGAGTGTGCAAAACAAAAACTATTTAAAAGCACGCTTTTTAAATAGCATCATCCTACATACGTGCTTTCTTAATAAGTGCTTTATGAAAATAGCAATCTACACACGTTCCGATCCGACCGCCGCCCGATTTTGGTCCGCCGATATTTGGTAATCCGATAACCAAATCTGGACAGGGCGTTATATCAATTACCTATTGAAAATGGAATCGTCAGAGTGCAATAAATGTAAGAAGAAAATTACTAGAAGGGATTTTATATTATGCACAGATTGTCATTATTACTATCATTTGGATTGCACAAGTATAGGAGAACAGCTATATTACTTAATGTCTATCGAAAAAAGGAAAACATGTAAATGTGATACATGTACATATAATAAACAAGTGCCCACGGATATTGAGCCGTTACCAGTGCAGATAAACATACCTACAGAAAATTCCTTTGAATTATTAAATTCTGAAACCATAATTATGCAAAAGGATGAGGACAATTTTGTCACATTACGAAAAAATAGAAAACAAACATCTCTACCTGACTTGTCGGAATCATTTTTATCTACTAATGAAACACCCCCTATGACACAAAGTTTAAATGATTCTATAGATGCGAAAAACTGTGAAAGCCGAATGGTATATGAGCTAAAATTGGAAATTAGAAGATTGAAAGCTGACTTACATGTTGCAAATAAGGAAATTATGAAATTAAATGGAATAAATACTGAACTGAAGCAGAAAACCCAAGATCAAGAAAAAATTATAAATCTGTACCAAACTTTTGAGACAGATGCCAGTACCGACGGTGCCAAAGGAAATGGGCCATATATTTCCACTCCACTAAAAAGCCAAGACGAAATGACGAATAACAAAAACAAAACTGAGAACCTCCAAAAGCCTGGCAAGCCCATAACGACAAACAGTAAATCTGGGACAACACCAAAAGTCTGTATTATCAGCAGCATAGACAGAAAAAAAATATCTAATGTAGTAAGAAATTATTTTACACATGACTTCAAATGCTGTCATTATCGTACTCCTGGAGTTGGCATAGAACTACTATCAAGAGGGTTAGAAGAAAAGCTCAAACTGTTTACGTTAAATGATTATTGTGTAATAATATTAGGCGAGTCTGATTTTAATGTGTCAATGAACTATAAAGAATTAATTCTAATATTAAAGAGAAGAATTATGGATGTCCAGCATACAAATGTAATACATGGTAATACTGTGTGTACCTACTTTTAAGTTAGAACCCAATTCCAATATTTTTAATAATAGGGTTGAAATGTTTAATGATTTATTATATAAAGATAATAAACTTAACGAATATTGTTTCGTATTAGATTCAAATAAAAATCTTGAATACTCACATAATATGTTTTCAGGATACACAGGTAAAATAAATTTGAGCGGTATTAAACTTATGTTAAATGATATTAACAAATTTATTTTGTATATAGCAAGTAATACATTTCAAGACTTAGACAGAACTGATCACAACACCTGTGATGCGAATGTTGTAATCTCAGATGCTAAAATGTCTTCCTTTCGTCCCTTTACAAAGGATTAGTCATGAAATTCAACCTTGCCTTCCAAAATCTAATTTATATATATTTCACCAGAATACTCAAGGTATTAGATCTAAACTTGGTCAAATAGAACTTTTGCAATCGATAGAAGATATTGATATTTTATGTTTTAGTGAAACCTTTCTTATGCCGTGTCATGTAAATATTCTTCAAATACCGGGATATAAAGTGGCTGCCTCTTATTGTAGAAATAAAGCAAGAGGAGGCGTTTGCATTTATGTAAAAAATAATATTAATGTTCAATCGTTACAATCCACTGAATCATTAAGTATGGATGACAACTTTGAATGTTGTGGTGTCTTGTTACCTGAACTAGATTATGTCGTTATATGCATATACCGAACCCCCGATTCAAACTTTGATGTGTTTATTAAATCACTGGATTTGTTATTACACAAAATAACAATCCGATCTCGATACTCGAAAAGAAAAATTATCATAGCCGGTGATTTTAATGTTAACATATTGGAAAACAGCAAACAATGTACAATATTTAAAAATACTTTGCTGAAATATAATTTAAAATATACTATAAATGAACCGACTAGATTAAAAGCATGCTTAGACAACATCATAACTAATTTGAAAATTTATAATTCAAAAGTTCTTCACTTGGGCATATCTGATCACTCAGGTCAAATGATTAGCCTGCCATGTCAACAAGGCTTTGTTGAAAAATATTGGTATGTATATAAAAGAAATGTAAATAAATATATGGAAATATTTTTGAAATATATATCTCAAATAAGTTTTTCAGAAGTGTACAAATGCGATGATGTAAATGTAGCTTATGAAACATTTGTAAATATTTTTAAATTGATATATAAATTATGTATACCCTTGCAAAGAATTAGAGTCTCTTATAAAAAGAAAACGACTTGGCAAACCAAGGGCATACATCGCGCATGCAAAGAAAAAAGGGCATTGCATAATAAAATATATCAAAAGCGTAACATTTCTCTGTTACCTCACTATAAAAAATACTGTAAAACTTTAAAATCTGTAATACGTTTAGCGAAACAAAAATCTAACATTTCATTTATGAAGCATAGTATAAACAAAAATAAAGCAACATGGGATCTTATAAAAAATCAAACTACAACGCAAAATAGATTTAAAAGTACGATCAATAATGTCACTGTAAATAATAATGTAGTTACTGATGTAAATAATATTGCTAATCTGTTCAATGATCATTTTATCGCATCAAATAGCTGTAACAAGGTAAATAAAATATATTCCCTTCCATCTCCAAATTTACATAGCATATACTTGAAGCCAGTAGATAAAAAGGAGCTTAAAAACATCGTTGCCGGCTTAAAAAACAAAAAAAGCTGTGGCTTAGACGAAGTTCCTATGCAAGTCATTAAAACATCTCTCGAATACATAAGCGATCCCCTTCTTCATATTTTGAATTTAATGATACATAGTGGTGTATTTCCCGATGATTTGAAAAAATCTAAAATAAAACCTCTTTTTAAAAAAGGAAGCAAAAGCAATATTAGTGATTATAGACCCATAGCATTGTTATTAAATTTCTCAAAAATATTTGAAAAAGTTTTATATAAAAGATTGTTAGATTTTCTAAATAAATTCAATTTGCTTCACAAAAATCAGTTCGGCTTCCAAAAAAAGAAAAATACCACACTCGCTATCTATAAGATCCTTACGGCTATATGGGGTTCCTTAAATAGTAAAACTCCTTGCGCTGGACTCTTCCTTGATATGTCCAAGGCGTTTGACTGCGTTATGTATGATTCTCTATTACGTATGTTGGACAACTTAGGAGTTCGTGGATTAGCCTTAAATCTTTTTAAAAGCTACTTACAAAATAGAGAACAAGTTACGGTAATTGATCATTTTGACAAAAACTTAAAAAGTTTTGAAGAAATCCAGTCTCAGTCAAAACAAGTTCTATTAGGTCTGCCTCAGGGAAGCATACTTGGCCCCCTTCTTTTTTTAGTATACGTAAATCAGTTACCAAATGTCACAGAAAACTTGTGTGTTATGTTTGCTGATGACGCAACCATTTTCATCCCAAATTCATCCAATAGTATAAATGATTTTGAAAATAGTATTAATGAGACATTAAAAAAGACTATACAGTGGCTAAATTCAATTAACCTTAATGTAAATTTATCCAAAACAAAAATTATTAAATTTAGGAACTATAAATCAAATCCATACAAATTAGACATTGAAGAAGATAGCATAAAAATTGATGAAGTTGACGAAATAAACTTTCTTGGGGTAAATATTGACGCCCACTTAAATTGGAAGTCTCAAATATCTAAAGTTAATAAAAAGATATCTAGTTGCTGCTATGCCCTTTCAATACTTTCCGAAACAACTTCCATAGATGTGGCTAGGGCTGCATATTTTGGCCAAGTTTATCCGCTCCTAACGTATGGTATCATATTCTGGGGAAACTCTGTAGATGTACAGTCAACTTTTATTTTACAAAAGAAATGTTTACGTATTATTTATAATTTCTATTCCATAGAAACAGTAAGAAATATTTTTAAGGAAAAGGGTTATCTAACTTTATGTTGTATATATATATTAGAAATTTCAATATTTATCAAACAAAATACAAATAAATACTTCAAAACTAAAGTGTCTTGTCGTCCAAATCTCCGAGATAAATATAAATATGATATATGTGTGCCCAGGACTAACAACCAAATGTGCTACAAAAGTGCTTTTAACTCCGGCATCAAAATATTTAATCATCTGCCTACAGACATTAAATCCTTAAACTTACCTATGTTTAAATGACATCAGGCACATTCCCTTTACAAAATACCTAAAAATGTATAGCTATTCTATTGAAGTGAATGACCAAAGTTTATCACAAACAAACACGAAAAATACTTAAAATATTATTATGTGTTTTTTGTTCGAGTTATTTAGGTTTGAAATATTTTGTTTTTGGTAACACTGATACTGAAACAGCAACACTAAACGTAATGATTATATGCTCTTTGAGCAACACGATCAAAACGTTCCGTTACTTGCGTTATTTTGACCTAGAGAATATTGTGTTTCCATAATACTGAAATTGGAGCAATCTGACTTGATTTATGTATTAACTCATTTAATCCTTTTTAAGTTCTTCTTTTATATACTATTATTTTAATTACATCAGTTTTTTATGACATGATTCACATGATCTACTAAAAAAATAAAATACGAGCGTGCGTGCGTCGAAACGTCTTTAACAACTGTTGTCATCATGAAGTTCGACTTAATACTGAGGTAACTGGAGCGTGCAGTACGAACAATTTTTTGAATACCACAAATAACACAGTGGCTGTCTTCCGTCTCACCTACACTTTAAAAAAATACGTATGGTCATATGAGACAGCTGACAGCCACTACATACATAAATGTCAAATTTGGTGGCGACACTTTTTTATTCAGGGTGAGAGCTCCAGTTACCTCAGAGTATTAAGTCAAACTTCATGGTTGTCATCTTTGACATGTAAACAAAGGTTTTTTTTTTAATTTTATAAAGAGGTTGACACACGGTTGACATTCTTTGTTTTTTTTAATGGCTAGAGATGTTCGTTTCATGATAAATTCATAGTCATTTTTGTGTTTTTACACAAATTAATTATTAAACAATGAAATACTTTAAAATTATTTTGGTACACGTAGTAAGTTCACAGTGGCGCATAGTGCCTAAATAAAATATAACGAAGCTTATACATCTTTTGGCAATATGTGCCTGATGTCCTTTAAATTAAAGGCTTGGTTACTACAAAACCCCTTTTATAATCTGGCTGAATATTATGATAAAAATAATACTGTACCTAGATAGTTATATTAATTAATGTTTTGTATTCTTTAAATTTTAATTAGGTATAAGTCTCTTTGTTTTAATCTTGCATGTCCGTTATGGATATACTGTTGTGACTTTGTTTTATGCAATATCATCAGCAATATCTATGTACACAGTATTGGCAATAAACTATATTCTATTCTATTCTATTCTATTCTATTCTATTCTATTCTATGGGTATTTTTGTGGCGATCGTGCAGAAAAAGCCAAAATGACAACTACAGGCAGGAACCCAACACTATTTAAAATAGTAACTATTGTGTGTTATTTTTTTATGGAAGGCGTAGAAGTTTATATTGTTATGTTACTTGAAACACTCATTATTACTATCTTTATCCTATTCGCCCTAGTCCTGACGAATCCGGGTAATTTCTGATTTGGTTACGGACTTTTTCTAGTTTGATAGGTGGCAACACTGACTGTCAGTCATCGAAAATATCGAACAAAGAGTAATAACTCTGCGCGCGGCTAGGGCGTTTTTGGCGCTAGTCACAATACATTTTTTTGCTCTAAGGTTATGAGAAATATTAGTATTCGATTTTGACCGCGCGGAGACTTATCTGGCGTGGCATACTCTTTAGTGATTACATACTCTTTGATCGACATCGGACGAACCTATGAACTGGATTTTTGTTATATTGATTTAAAAATCGTTGGTGTAGACTTTTAAACCTTAAATTGTGGTATTTGTGAATCGTCATATTTTCTATAAAAATATCGAATCATTCGCGTGGTGCATTGTTATTTGGAAGAATGTTCGACTGAAACAATCGCTGTTTATACTTACTGTTACATTTTAGGTAATAATTTCTAAACCCTTGTTTTTACTTTCAATATAATAATGGAGAGAAGTAATTAGATATTTTACCTACATAATAAAAACAGGTATGGCTTTGATGCAACATTAGACGGCCGTCCATTGCAACTTGGGCATTCTCCTTTAGCCTAATATTTGAGTGGCTCGGAAGTCCTGTAGAACACGTGATAGGTTAGAAATTTAATTTAAATTTCGTGGTAATTTTTTTTGTATCAATACAACCTATGGATTGTATTGATACAAAACATTATATTACATTGTGATATATTTTTTGTATCAATACAACCTATGGATTGTTTCACAAAAAAAATAACCACGAAATTTACATTTTTAACCTATCACGTGTTCTACAGGACTTCCGAGGAAAACAGGACTTTTCTATCAAACGTTTTTAGATAAGTATTTTGAATTTAAGTGAAACAAACATTAGGTATTTTGATTTTAGGTATTTTGAACATAGGTGTTTTAACGTTAGGTATTTTAATTTTAGGTATTTAGATACGTACCCTTACTACACATTTTGGCCACTGCTGTAGTAGATCTTTCTCCACTTTTGTATAAATCAGAATATATATTTTTATGATGTCGTTTGAGATGATTATTCAAAGTCGTAGTAGGTATTTTCTTTGGTTTTAAAATTCCGTTTAAGTACATAATTTGCACTATCCACCCGTGTCACATCGAACACTTGATTTTACTGGCGGAGCCGCTTACTAAATACACTTCGTTTCAATCGTAGTATCCGCAATAAATGAACAAAAAATATGAGTAGGTATAATCTTCTTGCGGCGCGGCGCGGGGCGGCATAAGATAAACAAAGTTTAATAACGTAGAGTCTGGGACAAATTCGGTGAACCACATCTTACTTCTTTTCGTGTGGCTGGCGTCTCACCGTTCAGTTGCAGTCACTATCCGTAATTGCTTATGCATTGTAGTACCATAGTTTAATACATAAAAAATAGTAAAAGGGTCTGCGCGTGAATGGCGAGGCACCAGCCACGTGAAAAGAAGTAAGAGGTGGTTCACCGAATTTTTTCTCGAGTGTACCTACCTTCATTTCATTTTCACCCTTAGGTAACTCGAAACTATTTCAACAAATAGGTGTCGTCGTTCTCTTTAATTTTTTAAAGTGTGCTGTCTCCCTCTCTCTCTTATTCTGTTGTCGGCTGTCAATCAGAAGTATTTCACGTTTTAAGTAGTAACTAACAGCTTTCCTAATTTCAAGTAAAATTTTATAATAGCTAAACTTTGATTATTTCTTTCGTGCGCGACTGTCCTTTTTTTTGACCCTGTAAAATAATATATGGGCCAATATAATAATACATACTTTTAATATATTTTTTTTAATATACTTAAAGTTATATATTTTTAAAAAGTAACATGACCAGTTAATAAAAAGCTTGTAAATAGGTTGATTTCGATAATTTCGAACATCGTGCCCTAATGTAGATCAATTCAACATCTAGAATAGATTCTTAACCCAAACGCGATAATAACGTTTGCACATTGACAAGCTTACACTCGGAATGGGTACTGATTATAATACCTCACGTGGTGTTTTTGTAATGTTCATGATCATCGCCAAATCATTTTAGGGATCCGTTTCTCCATAGAATAAAAAATAAGTTCTAAATAAGTGTTGTTACTATTTTATTGTGCATCTATCTAGATATAGTTTCTCAGTATCGCGTTATAAAATAAATTCGATTCATCATCAAAAATTCTAAAATTCAGTGAAAAATACTTCAATCATAGCAAAAGGGTGTCAATGAAAGGCCTCAATAAGTATTAGGTACCTACTTTTTAAAAATATAATAATTTGTATACCTACATAATCAGTATAATCACTAAAAGGTATCAATAATAATTTAAAAATTAAAAAGCACGACTTTAACAGTCGTATCTAAGTGTCTATCTATACACGTTCCGATCCGACAGCCGATTTGGTCTGCTCCCAGACCAAATCTGCGCTACACATACACACGTTCCGATTTGGTCTGTTCCGACCAAATCTGCGCTACACACGTTCCGATTTGGCCTGGGAGCAGACCAAATCGGCGGTCGGGTAGGACTAGGAACGTGTGTAGATGCTATTAATATAAAGTATGACCGACAAAGTTATATTTGCGGTTTTTGAAAATGTGGTACTTATACTTAAACAATGCAACTTAATAAATGAATAAGAGCAAAACCTCTTAGGTGGTGATTGTGCTCAAGAATATGAACAACTCTTACTGTGGGACCTTCTTACTTCTTTCGTGTGTGAGGGTAGTAATACCTTCACATTGATGAAGTTAGCGCTGGCTATATAGGTAGCGTGTAAGAAGTATTGGATAAATTCGACGCTTCTCGTAACGACTCCGTAGCTCAGTGGTTAGAGCAGTCGCCCGGAAAGCGAAAGGTCGTGGGTTTGAGCTAGTTGTGAACTTGTGAGACGGGTCGATTTTTTCTAAAATACTTCATTTTCCATTTTTCAATTAAAAAAATTGCATTGTGAATGCAAAAAAGTAAAAATTTAAATAACTAAGTACAAAACTTAAAATATAAACAGAGGGCGTTGTATTTATTTCATACAAGGTGTACAGTTGAAAGTACCTATATAAGTAGGTGGTACAATATCAGTCATCCACGATACAAAATTTAATATGCGATAAAGAGTGTGGTAAAATCAAGGTCAACGTTTTTACCTTGATGTCAACTATTCGGTCTCGTGTTATTTATTTATTGCAAAATATTTACCAGCAACGGCGGAACTTTCGTTACAAATTCAGATAAAAAATACAGAATTAGAGAACTAAAAGATTGGCCTCGATTATAAATAAAAATAGTCGGCACTCAATAAAATGGCTGTAGGTTTAACAACAATGCTTTCTTCTACCAAAATAACGCAACGAAAACTTAACGTAGGAGGTAGTATGCTTATGAATTCAAAGTAAAATTAGTCAGATTTAAGAAAATAATTACATGTAAACTCCATTCGAAAAAGTAACTAAGTAATGAAATAAAAGTGTTGTCGTATTAGAGTTTACCACATCATGCTAAAATAGGTAGGTACGAGAAAATATAAAAATTATTTGAGCTACGGAACTCTCAGTAACCTTACTCGCGCTTGACCAATGCAATGTATGTAACACACCAACAGTAAATTAAAAACAAAAAAGACCATTTCTAGCTGTTATTTTGTCTAATGTATAGGTAGTTTATGTTTTATACTTAACTTAGGTATACTTAAGTTATTTTTGCAACACCGAATTAGGTAGGTATCGTCCGTCATGTAGGTAAAAAAAAAGAAAAAAAACTTATCAATGAAAACTATAACAATAAAAAAAGAAAAGGGCGAAGAATAAACTACCACGACAAAATTCAAAATAACTTCGGCGAAATAATATTGAGGTTAGGTACGTGAAAACGAAACTTCTTGCTATTTATTGTTATCACCATAATTAATGTCACCATTCCGTGTTTGACATTCAGTGAAGTAACACACGGTCACTTCATTCATTACATAACCATTACCTACCAACATTACCTAATATTGATTAATTAATAATTTTCATATTTCAAACTTTATTTACCGACCTATTTATTTATTTATTTTATTTTATAAAATTAATTAATTAATAAATTAATTAATTTTTTATTATTTTTTTTATTTTTTTTTAATTAGGGATTAAAACCTAAACCTAAGTCGTGTAACCAATTTCCTAATTTTTTTATTGTTTTAAATATTTTTATTTCTTTCGTAAGTACTTACTAGGTAAGTAGGTACCTACTTACTTACTTATTATTGATTTGACATTTTAATATGAAAAATACTACTACCTAATGCTTTACTATTTTTTACTTCACTTATAAATACCTAGGTAAGTACTTAAGTACCTAAGTACTTATTTAAAAATAGGTTTTTTTTTATAGATCTACATATTCAATGTTTTTATTTTAAACGGAAGATGTAGGTAAATATTTAGTTGACGTAGGTAATACCTACACATAAAAATGACAGAAATATATAACACTTTTAAATGTTTACTTTTATTCATTCACAATGCAATTTTTATAATAAGTAATAAAAAAAATTGAAATTCAATTTTTTAATGAGCCTTTAATAAAAATAGAATGTAAGTAGGTACTTAAGTAATTTATTTTAATAATTCATTAAATTAAAAACATCTACAAATATTTAATTAATATTTAAAAGGATTTGAATAAAAGGCATAACAATTTTGATTGACAAATATTTTTACTGGCAACACCAAAACTTCTGCGCCGCGTGCCATAATTATGTCAGACATCGCAGCAAGCGGAGCGCTTGCAACGTCACTAAATAAAATGAAATATTATTACGAAATACCTAGAACTAAACGTATCTGCCGTTCATTTAACTATCAAACTGCTATTTAAATGAAGCGGTTGACTAATCTGAATCCTTCACGACCTGAATAAATCATATTTTTTTAGTCAACAAACAGAAATCATGACCGTCACTGCCCACTAACCTACCATACGTTAGAATGCCACGGAACGCAAGACCGTAATGAGAAAAACGATTGCTGCAACATACCTTCATACATGGACGATTTGAAATTCACAACAACAAATCACAATCACATTTAACGTGTCACTGTAAATCCAAATTGTCTAATCTAAACATTGTTACGACCACATTACACTTTTTTCACTCTAGTCCTTTACTCGTTGACGTATTTTAACAAAATGGCGAAAGCGGTGCATGGTGCGGTGATCGACTCGGGCTTGTTCGATGCGCTGCACGAGTGCGAAAGAGAGCTTGTGATCTCTTTCCGTCCAAGCACGGTTGACGACAACAAGTCCACGGGTAAACGCGTGCGAGCGAGACAAAACATTCAGTCGACTGCTCGCCGGCAAACAAGCCATTTTCTTCATGAATGTGAAGCAGGGAAGACGTGGGAACGGTATGGTGAAAATGAAATGATTGTTTTATAAAAACACTTAAATTCTAAATATAGAACCGATTAAGTGAGAGGTAAGGTTTTGGGACTTTGGTGGCGGTAAAGTTACGTTAAATTTATCTTTCAACTAAATATTTTTCGTACTTTATCCCGTAATATTTTGATAAAAGCATTTTCCTTTTGGAAATAATGATTTAATACTTGACCTATGTTAACAAAATAGAACTCTCATTTACTTATCTGTTGACTTTTTTATTATTATCTTACAAACCATTTGGTATCAACTACAGTTAGCTAGAGCTTGTTGTAGGTACCTACCTATCTATATCCAATTTAGAGTTGATAAGAACCCCTACTATGAGTTCACTGAATTCAAATGCCTCATTAATAACTATTTTTAGTTTTTAGTGACAAATTATATTATACATCAACCAACGTTTAAAAATAGCAAGAAATTTGTATGTTGTAGTTCCATGAAAAATAAACTGTTCAGATATTTAAAAAACAAAATGAAAAGAGCAGGTTAGTACCAATTTTGCTATAATAACAGGATACAGGCAGTATCAGTTGCATACAACAATTGCTAGCCTGAATAACAATAATAATAAAGTTATTATCTAGTACATTTACTTTTTGCATTCACAATGCAATTTTTACTATTGAAAATGAAGTAAGTATTAGAAAAAAAGAAAGTTGTGATACGGGTCGTTTTGTTAATTATTTACATTATAATGGCTCTATTACAATTAAAATTATTAAATAATTAAGTACCTACCTAGGTATATTGATTCATAATGTTTATATTTTTATAATGGTTTATTTTCATTTACGTTTAGGTACCTACTAATATCGATTTGTAAGACCATTTTACATAAAGACTCAATTATTATTAGTGTTCATGATATTTTTTTAATGAAGGAAGACTATCTGATAGGTTTTCATAGGTATTTGTTCAAATAATAGGTAGCTTCTTTGTTTATTAGTTAGTTGTATTAAACACAGTTTACTAAAAGTAGATACCTACATTTTTAAAGGTAAGTAGTTAAAATGAAACAATAAACCTGTGATTTCAATGCTCATAATTTTTTTCCACATGAGTGACTACATACAAACCTTTGGTAGGGGCCACGAGTTACGTCACCCTTTGTCAATGTACAGCTTGATAGGAGGGGAGCGTAAACTCGCCGTTCTCGTGGTGCGTCGTGTTCGGTCGCTCCGCTCGTCGCTCTACAAAATGTAGCCAGCCAGCCCAGTAGAGTAGAGATACTTTTTAATTATAGTTTCATTGCGACGTTGACAGCCAACAGTGTACGCCGAGATGCTAAATCGTCCCGCAATGAACAATACTCATGGCGATGGGGCGCGGATATTTATTTGCGTAGTGAATAATTGTGTGATTTAGTATAGTAGAGACAGACGCGCACATTTTTTTGAGATGCCCACTGCGGTTTCAATGACTTCTACACAGGAATTTTGACGACCGATTTGGCGCAGGGGTAGAACACTTACCTACACCTGCCTTCTGCGCCAGAGGTGTCTCGGGTTCGATTTCCGAACAAGACAAATATTTGTGTCAATGTGAGTGAGTGAACATGAATCTGTCTTGGACCCTAGTTATATTAAGTATGACTTTACAAAAAAAGTAAATAAGTATCTTATGTATGTTTATTTATCCGTTATTTAGTTTCCATAACACAGTTTATTAATGAAAATTACTAATGAGCTAAATAGTTATTCGTATGTTAAAACAGGCACGCATCCAGGATATGGTTGAGGGGAGGGAGGGAGGCAAATGTGACTCTCTGTGAATAAACGCGAAAATTTGCATGTATGGACGTTTGTTACTCTTTCACGCAAAAACTACTAAACGGATTTGATTGAAATTTGGCGCACATAATAGTAGATAGCCTCGATTAAAGCATAGAATACTTTCTAACCCGATATTCCCACGGGAACGGAAACCACGCGGGTGAAACCGCGGGCGGCCGCTGGTAAACAAATTTGCTGTTTTCGCAGCTTTCAGTTCAATTCAATTCAATTGATTGCAGTCGATAACTACCTACTGTTGAGTACCTACAAACCTTCAAGGTCTTTCGTAGCGTCGCGTAGGTACCTATATATAGGTAGTATAGGATAGGATATAGCCGTCTCTGTAAAAAAATAAAACAAAAAAAAAGCTATTGAAAAATTGAAAATGAAGTATTAAGAAAAAACCGACAACGACTCCGTAGCTCAGTGATTAGTGCAGTAGCCCGGATAGCGAAAGGTCGTGGGTTCGGAGCTGGTTGTGAGTTGTGAGACGGGTCGATTTTTTCTAAATACTTACCTACTTAATTTTTAATTTTTCAATAATAAAAATTGCATTGTGTTGTGGTGTGAATGCAAAAAAGTAAAAATTTTAAGTAGGTAGGTACTTAATAAAATAAAGCTAAGAAATAAATGAAATGTAGAATAACCATCTGTCCCAATTTTAATGAGTTCTGACAAATAGAATAACATCCATTACCATACAATGGCAAACATTATAATTATAACATTTAGCACTGGAATTTAAAATGTAACAAGCCCTCATATTAGTAGTTAGCTTTGATCTATTATGCTGTGGCACACCACACCACAGCCGAATTTAGGTATGTGTCGTGTAGAGTCAGCTAAAGGTCTTATTACACTTGGCTAAATTCAGCATCTAATTAAGCATACATGGCTTGTTTTGATTGCATCACTTGCTATGCTACAAATGAGCTCAAAGAAAGCAATGTATGCTTAATAAGATGCTGAATTTAGCCAAGTGTAATAAGCCCTTAATTCTTTTCGTGTGACTGGCACCGTCTCATCGCTCACTTGCTGTCCCTATCTCTAACTGCCTATGCATTGGAAGTACTACCCTACCCGCTACCCTAGTTTAATAAATAAATAATATTAAGAGTCTGTGCGTGAATGGCGTGACACCAGCAGCCACACGAAACGAAGTAAGCTGTTCACCGACAATGCCCCCTGTACATTTTAGGAATTACCAACACTAGACTTTTAAATTTTTTTTTTAACATGTTCTCTTTCACGCAGCCAATAAATTATTTTTACAACAAATATCCTGATAAGTACGCATTTAGTAATTTTTAGTAATTTTTTAAGGTACATTACACATCAATAAGTCAATAACACATTAAAAATAAATAACTAAATAAATAAGCCAACCAAAAATACCTACATGAAAGTAGGTTAGGTGTGGTGTGTTGTATTATTTGCCTATCTTTATATTCTCTCTTGAATGAATTGAGCTGGACGTAACATTAATATTATAAACTAGTTTTCATAAATTAGTTAGTTAATTGGTTAGTTTGTAAGTATAAATAAACAATATTTCCTCGCCCTTAACTTAAATGTGCTGTCAGTTTACAAATCGGTAAACCACCTTTTAATAATAATTCTTTTACTTGTGGCACAGCTTGTGGCTGGCATCTCACCGTTCACTAGCGTTGATTGCTGTCGCTATCCAAGCCTAGTTTACATTAGTCGAGCAGCTCGGCCTAGCAACTTGGGCCCAGTAACTGAGGTACCTACTACTCGACTCGCCTTCCACCATTTACGTTGGTAAAGTAATTGGGCCCAAAATCTCTGGTAAAAGTACTGGGCCCAGTTGGCTTACCGACTGAGTCAACGGTTTACACAGGGCGAGTTAGGCAGACCGGGTTCGTGGGTTACGCCCCCGGTATGTGACGCCCCCGTGGTGGAAGCCCCCGATTTTCAATTAAGTTATAACAGCTGATTTCATCGCAATAAAAGTAATTTGTACCAGATACAGTCGACAAAAAAAGTGTTTAGAACTAATTAAGTATTTTTTTTTTATATATATATAAAACTGGGCATGCATTTGACCACCATCTTGTTTGTTAACAGGATGTGGCCTAAGATGTTGCATGCTTGTCTAGGAGATGCCTGTTCACTCTGGCCTTGAAGATTTTCACTGATTATTATGAGTATGATGTGTTACAAGGTATAATTATTGGATTATGTAGATATTTTTCTAACCAACAAAATATTAGACATTATTGTTATGTTGTTGTTACTTATAGTTTATATCCTTAAATACATTATTTTGTACCTTTTCCAAACGAGCCGACCAAACCGGTTTTAGACAAAAGACAGATCTCTTTCTTACCTATCTCTTTCGCGCAAAGGATTGAAAACAATAGAGTTCAGGTAAACGGACATAATTGACAATAGCGAATAGGTATAGCGATAGACACTACCTCTTTCGCACAGAAGTCAAAGTTGTTGTTGCACCGTGTCGACTGTCGAGTGTCGAGTTAATAGGTGGTGGGGGAACATCTCGGCCGAGAAACTATTACCCCAAGAGCTATCCGATATTTTTGTAAAAAATTCAATAACAGGCCAAATTTTTGTAAACGGCCCTTAAATATAATTTTAAGAGACTATATTTTGGAATCCAACATAAAATCGCATTGGAAGGTATAAAAAAAAAAGTTATACCCCGAAAATGGTGCAATTCTTTCAGCAAATATGCTATCACCAATTTTATCGTTAACATGTGTTTATGTTCACCATATCTAAGCACCAAATTCGAAATCCATAAATATATAAAACGGGAAACTAATACTTTAGGAAGAAGTCGGTTGTTTCTGATAGCATTTTTAAAATAGGTGTAATGCCAATTTGAGTTTACGTAGAGAGTTTTTTTAAAGTTTATTTGTTTTTCATTTACAAATATAGGGGGATTATATACTTTTACGAAAGATAATAATAAATGTATCCAAATGTAAAGTGAATGACACTTATACCATTTTTGCCTATTTTTTATAGATTTTTTAAAGCTTTGTATTTGTTTTTTTTTAATGTCGCTGTCATAAATATTGGTGGATTACTAATGAATTATTTATTAAACTAGATAATCTAATTTTCAATGTAAAGAAATTACTGATATAGAATTATTGTTGAGTCTCCATAGAGCGAATAAGTTTGGCTCTCGGGCTATATGCTCCACGCGAGACCACTCTCCGACTCGTTCAGTTTACTAGTAGCCCAAGAATTATCCGATATTTTTATTTAAGAGACTATATTTTGGAATCAAACATAATCTCGCATTGGAAGGTATCAAAAAAAGTTATACCTACCCCGAAAATGGTGCAATTTTACCATTGAGTTATGTACAAGTAGGTACTAATTTTACAGCAAATATGCTATCACCATCACCGATTTTATCGTGAACATTTGTTAATGTTCACCATATCTAAGCACCAAAGTCGAAATCCAGAAAGATATAAAACGGGAAACTAATACTTTAGGAAGAAGTCGGTTGCTTCTGATAGCATTTTTAGCATAATAATATAAGTAGGTGTTATGCCAATTTGAGTTTACGTAGAGAGTTTTTTTAAAGTTTATTTGTTTTTCATTTACTTATATAGGGGGATAATATACTTTTACGAAAGAGAATTAATAAATGTACCTATTCAAATGTAAAGTAAATAATACTAATAAGTACCATTTTTGCCCATTTTTTATAGATTTTTATAGCTTTGTATTTGTTTTTTTTAATGACGCTGTCATAAATATTGGTGGATTACAAATGAATCATTTATTAAATTAGATAATCTAATTTTCTATGTTAAGAAATTACTGATATAGAATTATTGTTGAGTCTCCATAGAGCGAATGAGTTTGGCTCTCGGGCTATAGGCCTAGTTTACTTGTCCTTTCGTTTACATTGGTCGAGTAAGGGCGTTTGTGCACTACACTGAATTTTACCGTCCGGCATGCGGCAGTCCGATTTTTTACGGTCCGATATGGCAGGCCATAAATTGTATATGTGCGCTTGTGCACTACACTCAATTTTACCGTCCGGAAAAAAACGGATGGTCGTATTTTAATCATAAATTATTTATGATACATAGTAAGAATTTATTTATTTCGTGTAGTTTAGGCTTTGAAACATTGAAACTGTGATATTGAACTGAAAACGTGATATTCATGAGCGGGCGGGGCGGGGGAAGGGGTAATCACTGCGCTGCCCCGGCGAGTAAAAAGACGGACAAGTGCACAAGCCAATCATCCGTGTTTTTCATGCCATGCCGGTCCGTAAAAAAAACGGACCGCCGGAGGGCGTTTGTGCACTACACTGAATTTTACCGATCCGGAAAAAAATCGGATGCTTGTATTTTAATAATTAATTATTATAAATAAGAGAATTTATTTATTTCGTGTAGTTTAGGGTTCGAAACATTGAAACTACACGAAATAAATAAATTCTTACTTTTATAAATGATTAAATTATTAAGATACAAGCATCCGTTTTTTTCCGGATCGGTAAAATTCAATGTAGTGCACAAACGCCCGGACGGTAAAATTCAGTGTAGTGCACAAACGCCCTTAGCCTGCTTTTTATCGCTCGCTACTCGACTCGGTCGTCTACTCGACTAATGTGAAATTGTAAACTAGGTAGGCTTCTAGACTAATGTAACTAGGTAGGTAGGTTTGCCAAATTTGTCCCTGACTATCCTAAATTAAAAACACACATTTTGTACTAAAAATAACAAATGAAGTTTCCTTTTACAATTAATATTAAATTATTAGCTATAGCTTTATTATTAGCTTATAGTTAGTTATCACAATCTTGTATTAAAAATAGTTTAATCATTATTATAACTTTGGTACAAGTGCAAGGCTTCTATAGAAAAAAATGCTAAGAGTCTTCATTAGTCCACATTTATACAAACTTAATATTCTAGGCTTAAATAACAAGTTTTGAACTTGAATTCCATAAAAATGAATTTTTAGTGAAGTTCTTTCATTACAGCGCCATTACTCTTAAAACAAATTTCAATAGTTAATTATTAAATTAATGTCAAACATTGAATCAGTGAACCTTATCATTTATTGCAATGTCTTCACTTTTGACTTTAATCCAATATAATTCCAATGCAATGCCGGTCAAGAGTAAGGGCGCAGGTATTTAGTTTAAATTAAAAGACAAATTCACAAATTAAAATAAACAAAACTATATATACCTACCTACTAAAAGTAATAACATCTATAAATGTGCAAAAAATACTATCGCATGTTAATATAAATTAAGTTTCGACAGATATCATAATGATAAGAAAATGAAGAACGAAAACACAAACGCGATAATTGTTTGCACATTTTATTAACTTATAAAGACAGGATTGACAATAAAAAAAACATCTAAACCGTGTCATCTACCTGGCTTTTTAATAACTTAACTACCAGCCGATGAGTCGAAACAAAATTCAAAAGCCCCGAAATCGAAGATCAAGAAAGATCTTGCCTCGGAAACTATAAAAATACTGTTATATAGAATAGAACACCGTTTTCATGTTTTTTAGAACATTGTCAAACTTACACTAGGAGTACAGGATAGGATACACTAGCCTGCGGCAGATATTAAACTCCTAATATGCAATCATCATCTTCATCATCTTCCACCAATATAGGTTCGTTCTCGGGATTAACCATCGGTTCAATAAAGGGAGTTTGGGTATTTATCATAGGAACTACTGCTGGTGACGGCACTGGTTTATTCATTAAATTATTTGGTAATATAACTGGCTGAACAAGTGCACCGGGCGGAAAAATTTGATGCGACATATGGGGCATAAAGGTTTGCATATTGGTCGGGTTATTTACCATAATCATTGGTGGAGGAAAATGTGGAGGTGCTACTCGTGGCTGAGCCACATATGGTGGTGCTACTGGCCTTGTGATGGGGTTATTTTTAATGGATTGGCTATGGATATCTACTATTTTGATATTTGTAACTGGTTTCGGCAATTTCGCGACTGGTGAAGCTGTCTCATGATTTGAATTACTGTTACAACTTTGCTTTCGCTTTCGTTTCCTAGACCCACCAAGTTTAATAAAAGCATTATCAATTGGTTTGACGACTTGATTCAAGGAAAATGTGTTCTGTATTTGCGGTAAGCTGGATGACTTCTCTTTAATTTTTGTAAACGCTTGTAAAGATCTTCTGTACTGTTTGTTTTTAAAATAAGTCAACTTGCTGTACGTATCATACAGGTCTGTGGATAGCGAGTTCTTGTAAACGGTTTCTTGTAATTGCTTTCTTGTATCTTCAAACTCATCTGTACCATCGATTGTTATAGTAGGCAATATAGAATCTGCGGGAAATTGTGATGTATATGCAGAAGCGTTAGCTACTTGAGCATTAGCTTGTCCTGGAATACATACACCTGAGTAACCTCCGCTTGCAATCGGATAGGATATTGAAGAATTGCCATCGTTAGTAATACCTAACGCATTTACTTGATTTTGAGCATGGTTGAGTATATTGGATAAAATTTTAAGTTCACCAGTGGTCAGATCATTTACCGGAGTGTCCAATTCGGCCGTAACTTTTCCATTGGGGTTGAGTGTCAGTCGAATATTTTTAAACCTATCTAATATAGTAGAAATCATTGTGGATACTGCGGGGTCCTCCGCATGGGGAACTGGTAACGTGGGTTGATTTAGCTTTGATTCAGTCGTTTGTAATAAAGCTACTGGAACTACTGATACAGGTGGTCGTCCCCCCACACGTGGCACACGTTGACATATTGGGTCATTAGTTTGGTGATTTACCTTTACAGTAGTCTCACAGTCTGCTAGACACTTCTTGTTTGTACAAATTTCAAGTTTATTCTGTTTCATAGTGTTTAGTATTCCCAAATTTGCCTTGTACTTGGTGGTGCTCCGTTTTGTATGACTCAGTGTTTTTGGTAGTACTAAAGGTTTAAATTGTAATTTCCGGAATGCTTTTAATAATTTACAACAGCATTTACAATTTTCAGAAGGACAAGGATGTGGTGCTACTAAAAAATTGTACGACACTGGTACGGCGTTAAACATTATATTTGTCAAAAAGTTGCGATATGTTACCCAACAACAGGTCATGGTGTTAAAACTTTTAAGGATAACGTAAAAACCTATCAGTTCCATATGTAATCGAGTCACCCTAATACCCTGTCGAATGAATTTGAGATAGGTTTGCACTTGACCATCTGATCGTACAATATATTGTTGCATACTATTATCACTTTCGTTTTTTACTCGAATGCTGAAAAAACTGTAGGGCTGATTGTCCACAGCCTCGACCACCATCGGCTTTGGCAACCTTTTATAAACCAATGCTTTATTTATGACATTATTTGCATCACTAACCTCCTTCACCGGTATAGAAGTTGAATTTCCTTCATTAGTTAATTTTGCCTTGACAACGCCAAATGACGTTTTTAAAGTTTTATCGCTTATTTCTATCGAAACCGTATCACGGCAACAACAAATGCACTTATCGTGTGGACACGGGTGCGGTTGTGACCAGATATTCGATGTCCCGGTACCGTAAAAAGTTTTTTTGTTGTTTTCATACCTTCTTAACCAACAGCAGTTAGACAATTCCAATATAGCAATACTGTTAGTAATATAAAGTGCTAATTCTCTATCGTCAGTGATAACATGACCTACCCGGTAGTAGACAATTGGTATACCGTGATCATGCCGCATATTATAAATTTCTGTCGTTTTTATATACAGATTTTTCATAACAACCCAAAAATTTTTAGCTTTCACACCTATTTTAGAAGCCCTTACAAACTTAAAACCATCATTTAAGGACATTTTAACGCATGAACAATTCTTTAAACAATCAGCTAATGGGCTTTTTTTGTGCATTTTACACAATTTATTGGATTTATTTTCTTTCAAAAGATACTTACAATCAACTAGTTGAACAGATAGTGGCTTACAAAGTTTTCGAATTTTGTCTTTTAATGAATCCTTTAATTTATCATCACTCAAGAAATCTTCTGACTCAGTTCCTTTAAAAGTTATTAGTCTAATATTACTTTCTTTAGAATTTTGAAACGTTATAGTACTCGTTGACGCTTTTAACTTTTCTAATTTATTTAAAATAATATCATTCAAGGATTCTTCTGGCTCAGTTTTTATAGAATTTACGAATCCGTTGTTAGTTTGTTTAATATTTATTAACGTACTATTAGTCGTTGACGGTTTAATCTGTTCTGTTTCATTACAAATTTCGTTCTTTGATATATGAAAAGGGTTAGTTTTTATAGGAGTCCCTAGTGGGCTCGTAGCTTCTTCAGAATTTTCTGGTTCGAATGTTGAGTTCATGCGCGGCTGGGGGCCTCTCGCGGGATGCTGCCGACGACCGCTCGCTGTCTGGCGTTGACCACCTAATTCGTTACCATTACCATTAAAGGACCGATCCTTTACTCCAGTCTCATTTGAGAATTCTTCCGGCTCAGTTTTTACATAAGATATTACCATAAGCCCATGATTATTTTCATCAGAATTTCGAAACGCACCAGTAGTAGCTGCAGCATTAAACTGTTCTAATTTGTTAACTAATTCATCAAAACTAATACTATTCTTAATGAATGTCCTTCTTTGAAATAAAGTATCACTAATCAAGTTAGGTTTGCTTTCAGCTTCCACCTGATCAACTATACTACTTAAAGGAATGTTTTCAAGGTTATTGTTGAATATGGGCATATCTTCTAATCTCGATGTGTAAACAATAGGATAATACACTAATTTTGAATCCATTTTTAAACAAGGCAAGTTTTGATCTTCTGAAAAAGGATCTTCAAAACAGTCAATTATTTCCACTTCACAATCTTCCTCTTCTTCGTTTACCTGAATGCAATCTATGTACTCCACCTGTGCTTCTTTCACAGCTGGATCTGTTGGATTTAAAAATGTAGGTAATGCTTGTTATTTAATCTCAATAAATCAAACAAATATGTCGCGACGGTGACATATTTGTTGCATGGATAAAAAATACGAAAATAGTAATCGGAAATGCTTAGCCATCTAAACGTATACAAGAAAGGGAGCTAGCCATCGAGCTAATTTTGAAGTTTCGATAAATCGACGAGATTTTCAGTAGGGCAGAAGCGCCGGTTTTGGCCACTTTCTCGGTTTTGGCCACTTTTTGATATAAAAATTTGCTAAATAACTTTTGTGATTTTCGCCAATGGCAATAAAAAGACGGGATTTTAAAGTAATAATACCAATCGTTGAAATTCTTTATGTCAAACGTTTTTTTTTCAGTAATTTCATTTTCTGTTTTAGATATTTTTTATACTCATAACATTTATGAGAAAGGAGACTGGCGAACTTCTATGTATTTTCAGACCTCGATTTACAGGTCTCGTTCATGGAAAAAATCGAATGATACTTAAAGAACTATGCTAGACAAACAAAAAAGTTAATTGTTTCTATGCTTTTAAAGTATAAGGATTTGTATGATGTCATTGGAGTTTTTAAGGAAACCGATCCAGATGATTTACCGGTTTTTGTGGCTAAAGAATTGCAGAAGTTACCGCCATTGACGTTTGACCATATTGATGCGTCGAGATTGTTAAAAGATTTGCTCGTCCTGAAAAGTGAAGTGCAGAAAATAAAGGAAACGCATGCAACGCACCAAGAACTGCAAGTAATTAAAGATGAAATAGCAATCTTTAAACAAAATGTTGATATTTCTAAACAAGAAAATTTTGTAACGCAGAAAAGAGGCGGTGGTTGTAAAAACAGTTTTTGTCTCGATAGCGGGCCCATCGGGCTGCAACACATAACGTTGTCCCAACAGCCCGGGCCTGCTGACGGCGGCGGCGCCGGCGACACGAGCCTGCATTCTTGTTCTCGATCGCACGTAGGATCGACATCAACAAATAATAATGTTATCAGCGCAGAGGCACCGTTGCCAATCGAATCGACCACTAATGACTGTGAGCAAAATAAAATGCAATCTTCTACCCCGGTGATGAAGAAACCTATGACCTTAGCTGATATAGTGGCTGGTGGAAAAATATGTCAGTCGAGTGATAAGCCGATTGTACAGGAATGGAATGTTGTTGAGCGTAAACGCGCGAAGAACCGTTACGTTAGTACACAGGGTAAAGCCGCTATCGATTCGTCGGTGAAGTTTAAGGCGGCGGATATTAAAATTCCCCTGTTCATAAATAATGTGGACAAAGATGTAACTGAGAAAGATATCACTGAATATATATGTAACAAAACACAGATTAACGTAAACCTGCGAAAAGTGAACTCCAGAACACAAAAACAATATTGTTCTTACATTGTTTATGCCCCTAAAAACAAACTGTCATTGTTTTTAAACGATTCTTTGTGGCCAGAAGGAGTGACTTTTCGGCGTTTTGTTAGTTCCATGCATAACCGTAAACAAACGAGTGCTGATTCTAGCAATAATAACAAAGATCACTGATGAATAATAACAGTACTAAATTTATTACTTTCAATTGTAAATCGCTGGTAAGGTCTATTGGCTGCATACGCTCACTGTGCCAAACGGCAGACCTGATTGCGCTGCAAGAGACTTGTCTGCTGCCGCATGATATACCTCTGCTGGGCACGGTGCACCCTGATTTTGATTATACCGGTAAGTCAGCCGTTGATACCTCGGCAGGCATACTTCGTGGGCGTCCCTACGGCGGTGTCGCTATCCTATGGCGAAAAAGTGTTTTTCACTCTGTAACGTCAGTGCAGTGTTCTAGTGATCGGCTCATCGCTATTAAGATAAACACGGCGCAGTGTTCGTTTTTAGTGGTGTCTATTTACATGCCAACTGATGAACCTACGCACCTAGTGGATTTTGGACATTGTTTGGGTGAGTTGAACGCTATTATAGACAGTTGCGATATTGAAAATGTGTATGTTCTAGGCGATTTCAATGCTCATCCGGGTAGACATTTTGGTGTAGAATTAGACAATTTTTGTGCTGACCAAAACTGGATATGTGTAGACGTAGAAATGCTGGGTGTGGACTCGGGTACCTACACATATTTAAGTGATAGTCATGGGACTACTAGTTGGCTTGACCATTGTGTGGTGACGGAGGCTACCAGACATACAGTTTTAAATGTATCAGTTAATTATAATACGTTTTGGTCTGACCATTATCCATTAGAATTGCAATGCAACCTTAATGTATTAAGAGCTAGTACTGTGTCACGTGATGCTGCTAGGAACAAAATTGTGTGGGGTGTTAGGGATCCCTCTCAGGTAAATTTGTATACTGAATATTGTAACTCAAAATTGAAACAGTTTGACTTTCCTGACATTTTTGTGAATTGTGCCGGTACTGAGTGTAATAATATTAATCATAATAGTATTTTGTCGGACATGTATAATGAAATAATTAATATATTTAATGTAGCTTCTATTTGTAGTTCTAATCAAATATTAGGTAAATTTAAAAATAAAGATATATGTGGATGGAATAAACATGTGAAAGCTGCACATGATGAGGCTCGTTTATGATTTCAATACTGGGTTTTGTACAACAAACCACGGGATGGTTTTGTGTACAAAAAAATGTGCGAATCTAGAAGCACCTTTAAATCTAAGTTAAAATGGTGTCAGAACAATAAACAACAAATAAAAATGGACATCTTAGCAACGCATCATTCTAACAAAGATTTTTCTAGTTTTTGGAAGCATACCAAAAAGTGTAGTCCAAGGTCAAGTGTCCCGGTCAGTGTTGGGGGATTAAGCGAGCCTTCTCTGATAGCTGAAATGTTCAAAGAACATTTTAGAGTGCAGTCACCTCCGGACCTAGCTGTTAATGTGAATGTATCCATACCACCGACGGTGAAGTGTCACGGTAAAATATCGGTCATGATTACGGCAAAGGATGTTAGGACTGTTTTAAGAAAAATGACTCGAGGCAAATCTCCCGGACATGATTACTTAAGCATTGAACATCTGCAATATGCAGGTCCACACCTGCCTCGAGTTCTAGCAATGTTTTTCTCCCTTTGTTTGAGTCATGGATACTTGCCAGACAGTATGTTAAAGACACTAGTTGTACCTATCGCTAAAAATAAAACTGGCGACACTGGTGATGAGTCTAATTACCGGCCAATATCACTTGCGACTGTAGTGTCTAAGGTGCTGGACAGGCTGCTTGACCAACAGTTGGGCAAACATGTCAAGCTTCATGATGCACAGTTTGGATTTAGACCAGGTTTGTCCACTGAGTCAGCTGTCCTATGCCTCAAGCAGACTGTGCAGTATTACACTACCAGAAATACGCCCGTATATGCCCTGTTTTTGGACTTATCACGTGCTTTTGACCTGGTCCAATATGATGTTCTTTGGAAAAAGCTGTATAAAGATACTAGCCTGCCACGTGAATATGTATCACTTTTAAAGTACTGGTATGCAAACCAACAGAATTTTGTGAAATGGTCAGGAGAGCTCTCAGGTGTGTATAGGTTGGAAAGTGGGGTGAGGCAAGGTGGAATAAGCTCCCCAACTCTTTTCAATCTGTACATGAATGACTTGATCGTTGAGCTCAGCAGTGCCGGAGTTGGCTGTTCTATTGACGGTATCTTTGTCAATAACATAAGTTACGCTGACGATATGGTGCTGCTGTGCCCATCGGTCAGCGCTATCAAAAAGCTCATTGGAATCTGTGAGCGATTTGCGGTGTCTCACGGTCTTAGGTACAACACATCCAAAAGTGAACTGTTAGTTTTTAAGGCTAATAATAAGTCATATAAAGTTCCCAACGTACAGTTGAATGGAGATCCACTTAAGCATGTGCAAAGTTTTAAATACCTGGGACATTGGGTAACCGATTCGCTCAAGGATGACCTTGATATTGAGCGGGAGCGTAGGGCGCTGTGTATTAGGGCTAATATGCTTTCCCGTAAGTTTGCACGATGTACTAAACAGGTTAAAATCACATTGTTTAGAAGTTATTGTCAGTCTCTGTACACGTGCAGCTTATGGATGAACTATACACAAGGAGCATACAGGGCCCTACGCACCCAATACAACAATGCCTTCAGGGGGCTGATGGGGCTGCGTCGACACTGTAGTGCGTCAGGGATGCTGGCTGCAGCGGAGGTAGATAGCTTTTCAGCTATTATAAGAAAACGCATTGCGTCCCTTATGCAACGTGTGTGGGGCAGCTCTAACAGTCTCCTAAGGACAGTTGCGGAGCGGCTGGACGTGGATAGTGTTGTTATGCAACATTGGACACGCGTCCATCTGTTGAAGGACACCAAGCTGTCATATAATAATAATTTCTATAACACTTACACTAACATAGGATAAGTCACAATTACTAACATTATGGGCACTCGCCTGAAATAAATGATTTTTATTTTATTTTATTTTTTTTATTTAAAGTTGGGACAACAGAGATATGTTCAATAACCTAAAAATATAGAAGTTAGGGTAAAAATCATTTATTTAACATATTATTTAAGAACAACGCAAATAATGATTTAAGTACTAATAAATAATGAATGATAAAATAGATGAATGGGACCTACCCACATTTTATTACCTAATAACAAAGACAAATAACAAAAGGAACCATTATTTTAATAAAGACAGGACGTAAGTATCACACCGCTGCCGCTGCTGGCGCCATCTGCGCTAAGCTTTGCGTGCGGATCTTCATTAGTTTTTAATTTATGTTATGTACCTTCTTTGATGTAGGTATCTAGTAAATAATAAATGACCTTGTTTTACATGGCTACTGCGTCAAATGAAACGGATTTATGAAGTGTTTCAATGTTATTTTGCCTTGTTCTTTGAAAATTATTTATCTTTTTATTCCATACTTTAATAAATCAGGTGTTCGTAAAAGTTAATTGTAGGAATTTAAATTAATTTAACTTTCATGTTTCTGAAAGTGTACGACTTCGTAAAATATTAGGGCGATTCTCGCCGGTCTCCTATTTGTTTTCTCAAATTAAATTATTGTTTTGCAATTTGATTGATTTTTAGCATATCAGAATATATTGATTTAACCTGGACTTTTCGTTTTGATTTTTCGCTATATTAACAAAAGTTTGACTATCAATAAGTGGCCAAAACCGGGGCATTTGGCACCTTTCGCACATTTTGTGTTATGTATATCTATACAAAAAACTACTTATTTTTTTTAAAAATTTAAGGGGTTTTTTTAAAGCTAGCTAAGTTAGTTAGTAAGTATATAATTTTTGTCTTAAATACCTAAGTCTATTTAGCACTAACTGCACTCAGATACGTCAATTTACTTTAATTGTCATTAAAATCTATATCTGTCTCTTTTTTATGTCCAGTATTGAATAAAATAGGAATGATAATTTATTGCCAATTAAAGTTCGTACGGCTCAAATGATGATGATGAAAGGTAATTGAGGTCTCTGAGTGCGGCAGTAAGTGCCTCAAAGTGAAAAAATCCTTAAACTGGCCAGAAAGGGGTCATTTGCCCTACTTTCTGGGACCGTAATTCGAAACGCAAAATCAGCAAATTCGTTAGCCCCTTTCATTCGCTTCTGCCATGACTGGAGAGTAAGATATAAGTACCGAAGATTCGGATTTTTCGTTTCGGAGTAGGTACTTAGGCCCTGATTGTTTATAGATAAACGGCGACAAAATAATCGCTCTGCGATTTTCACTCCTCGTCTACGAACGACATTGATGTTTAAAGCTCACTGACCTGTGAATTTCCTGGTGAGAGCTTTCATTATGTGCCTATCCGTTATATGCCTTCCATATGCAGTTTTATATGTCCGTTTTGTTTTCTCCAAATCACCTTTACATTTTTCGTATATGTTGCAGATCATCGCCAAATTATTGTAGACGCTCATGATGCCAATCGTCTCTCGCTCTCCGCCTCTGCGATAAAAAAATGTTTTCCATAAAAAAATGAGCGAAGTAAAGTAAAGTTAATTATTACAATTAAGTTCTTATAATAAAACATAATATTATTCAAGTAGCTTATCAATTCATGAAGAGTGCGCGCCAGATAAGTCTGCGCGCGGTCAAATTTGAATACTAATCTTTTCCATGATCTTAGAACAAAAAAATGCACTGCAACTAGCGCCAAAAACGTCTCAGTCGCGCGCAGAGTTTACTGACACGCACTCTAGATTGATATGTAAGTTTATTCTGCTGCTATCAGCAGAATAAACTTCGTGACTCTGTATCTATATACAGAGTCACGAGCAATAATATGTATACTACTTAGGTTAGGACTTTGTCATATTACAATATTGAATGACTCTTGGGGCACAGATAGTTTAGTTTCGGATCGAAATGCTTCAAAGTGAGAAAGCCCTATGTTGTTGACATAACTATTATTGCTCGTGATTGTACAGTGCGGCTTTTGCAAATCTTTGGCGCGCGATCGAAAACGGAACTAACCCTCCTCTAGCTAGTCAATAAGTCAACGAGCGCTCCTGACAATGTCATCCACGCACCAATGATCCTTGTCCCAATGTATCATCATCATTAATTGACAAGCTACTTGTTTTATAAAACATCCAAAGTATCTATCTAAAATAAGACGTTGATTCAGCGATTATTACCTATTCGCTGTACATTTTGTAACACGGTATTATTCAAAGGTACACGTACTCGCGACTAAGTGATAAAAAAACCGGTCAAGAGCGACTCGGACTCGCGCACTGAGGGTTCCGTACCGTCATAAATTTAAAAAAATATAACGTAAAAATGTTTTCATCGGCGAGGCTAGATTCGTCAGAGCATTATTTTGCGGTGTAGAATGTTGCAATTTTACGTCAACGCCAGCTCTTGACCGATAGTGGTACTAATCAGGGTTGATATGATTTAAATCAGTGATTTAAATCGCGATTAATATCAACTGTTTTTTTTTTATAAAAATCAATGATTTAAATCCATACTTTTTTACTGCGAACAAATCAGCCAAAATTTGTCAAGGGACTTCCCCCGACATAAACTTGGTGGGTAGCAATTAATAATATGAGAAAATGTATAACTGAAGAAAAATTGGATATAATCAAGCAACTGCTAGGTACAGTTGCTTCTTCCGCTGGGGTCGAAAGAATATTTTCGGCATTCAATTTAGTGCACTGCACAGCAAAATAAGAAATAGATTAGGCACCGAGAAGGCAGCTAAATTAGTCTTCCTTTTGAAACAACTAAATTAAAATTATTTTCCGTGTGCATTAAAATGAGTGTTTTTTAAAAAGTGAATTGACTTTAGAAGAACTTTTTGATTTTTGATAATTTTATAATATTTTTTGTTATACTTAAGTAAGTACCTACCTAGGTATTCATTCGTTATTTAAATGTGGATGTTTAAAAAAAATGTTTTATTAATAATTGTCATTAAAAAAAATTATGTCGTTTTTTTATTAATAAAATAATAACTGACTTCTAAAATAAATAGATCAGAATATTTTAAAAACTTCAATTTCCATATTTAAAAAAATAAAAAAAAAACGATTTTTTTAAAAAAAAGTTATGATTTTTATCAACCCTGGTACTAATATAACTTTTGTTGATGATTACTGTAAAAGTTTACTATTTAGAGACATCGTTTTATTTTCCTGTAATCTTTATATAAACTTACTATGCGATTAATATAAGAATAGGACTGTCAAACGGCATTTTTGATCTTTGTTCCTTTTCTTGCACATCCTACACCCTGAAGTGGAAGCGAAACGCAAACAAATATGGCCGTTTTGACAGTCCTATTCTTATAATAATCGCATAGTATATCACATAACATAATTTCAGATTTTTTTTCTATGCGAACTTCAGGGAAAAGGGGGGGGACCGGTATTTTTTTAAATTTTTCATTAAAAGTCAAAAACTATGCGGCTTAGGAAAAAAAACACGTACTATTCCCTCCGCAAGCCAACCGCCGGACGCGCCAGTGTGGCCCCTCCCGTCCGTCTCAATATATTTGTTTTTCCCGCTCAACACGGACGCAAGACGCGCCGCTCCAGTGTGGCCCACGATTTAGTTTGCTTGCACCATAGGAGCGCGCACATTATGCCGGGGCGCAGCGGAGCGGGCCGCAGCGCATCGCATTGACGGATTTGAGTATAGCACATAGTGACGGGCCGGGCCGCAGCGCATTGACGGATTTTTAGTACAACCAAATTCAAACATCCAATTTCTTCTACTACTGCCGGTTATACCCGTCTCTCTCACTCTCTGGGCATGACAGAATCGAATGAAAGAGACGGGTATAATTTGTAGGTGTCATGTTATCTGACCGAGTAGTACGAGAAAAATCCGCTTGCTATAGCACACTGTGTCGGGGCGCAGCGGGGCGGGGCGGGCCGCATCGCATCGCACGCACGCAACAAAATCCGCGGCTGATTATGCGGCCCGCTGCGCCCCGGCATAGTGTGCGATAGTTCATATAAAATACATACGAGCGATTTGGGCGGATTTTTGCGCTGCGGCCGCGGCCCGGCCCGCTGCGCCCCGACATAGGACGTTTGTGCACTACCACTGAATTTTACCGATCCGGCGGTCCGTTTTTTTCCGGACCGGCGTGGCATGAAAAACACGGATGGTAGCTTGTGCACTTGTCCGGTTTTTTACTGGCCGGGGCAGCGCAGTGATCTCTTTGAAACTACACTCTACGGACGCGTTTTAAACGAGAGGAATAATGAGTTCCTTGGAACGTCGGCAATTACTTGCGTTATTGCTTTATGTACGAAGCAGGGTTGGATTCTGTACTATAATTATAGTATTTGTACTATAATATCACCTTTTGTACTATATACTATCCAAAGCCCAGGATAGTACACGATTGTACTATAATTTTACAGTTCCGTCCGTACCTACTAAGACAACTTTTTATTTTTAATCGGTCTTGTTTACGGGCACTTCCTTTATCATAGAGGAAGGAACTCTATAGTCTGTGTCAAAGAATACTGGTTTAGTATTGCCACACGCCAATGCAGACTGCGAGAGTGTATTCAAAAACTAGAAATAAGCTGGCAACTAAATCAATTGATGACTTGCGATGCGATTAAAACCAGTAAATCGGGAAATTGTGTATCGTTTGAGCTATCATCGGATGATACGAGAAGATTTAATGAAAAAGAGAACAAAATTGATTTTGACGTACTTGCCAATGTAGCAATTGATGTATGTACGGTCGTCAGAACGTCGGGTTACTACAAAATGTCAAAATTTATTAATTGGAACTGAACTCTATCTGTTGGACATAAGGTTGAATTTTATTTAAAGAAATTTGACAGTTTGTAGTAACCTGACGTGCTGGCGACTGTACCAATGTGATTTAGATGTCTGTGTATTATTTTTATTATCATTCTCATAATTTTTTTTAAATAATGATCCTGTACTATTTTTTTTTTTTTAATACTATCTTTTTATTATCTATGTACTCTCCGTCTCAGAGTGCTTCAGTCCAACACTGGTACGAAGACGTAGAAGACAGAAAGAGTTTTGGGTTCATCCTCTTATCAGTGAAAGGTACCTGACAGGGTCATTTTACCGAAATCACAATTAATTGAGGCTTGATGAAAAATTATTTTTTAACTACTATCGAATGTCTACAGCTAGCTATATAACAAAAAAAGTTTTATCAAAATCCGCTTAGTAGTTTTTGCGTGAAACACGGACAACAGACAGACAGACAGACAAACAAAAATTTCAAAATCCATATTTTTGGTGCTAGATATATTACGTGTTATTGGTGAAAAATAATAATAATAATAATAAATAAATAAATTCTTACATTCACACCAATTATCTAAGCCCATTTTAATTTCATTAAGAAACTGTATCATGGAAAACTTGATAACGGATAAATATACAGGATAATTTTTTTATCAGTGCACAAATTTTTAGGATCCTCTCAGAATCGGTAAGTGAACAACTTTCTCCTAGAAACATAGGTCGAAATATGACAAAAAATTTTTGACCTTTCATACAAATCGGACTGATCACGTGATCGAATTAGTATGGGAAGTCCAAAAATTTTTGTCGTATTTCAACCCACGTTTCTAGGAGAAAGTTGTTCACTTATCGATTCCGAGTCGATCCTAAAAATTTGTGCACTGATAAAAAAATTACCCTGTATACTTAAATACTTTTTGTTTGTAAATACATACATATTATACATAGTTAACACCCAGACCAAGACAAATAGACATGTTCATGCACACAAATATTTGTCTTGTCCGGGAATCGAACCCGAGACCACTGGCGCAGAAGGTGGGTAGCCTACTCCTGCGCCAAATCGGTCGTCAATCGAGAAAGGCGCTTGAATTTATTTTGGCGTGCGTTAATTTATTTGCGATAACTCCTAAGATATTCATTTAAATTATATGGTGTAAAAGAGTAAAATAATGTGCATGAAATGCTTAAAGCAACTAACGTATTTAGATTGATAAGGGTTAATACTGTATCCGTTTAAATAGCTTTCCAAATTACCGCATTGTTCGTAACCATTTTTTAAGAGATAATATGGCTAGAATATGCTATCCTTAAAAGATAGACATATGCTATCGCGGACTTTTTTGTAGATCTATAGAAGAGGAATATCCCAACATGCATTATTTTTTTAAACCTCGAAAGGATTAGGCAGCGTTTTTGCAGAAAACTCCCGGGCGGCTTGCCGTTTGCCGGCACTTTCGACAATTATCGTTATATTTCTACCAATTTACACAAAACTTTCATAAATTATATACTAAAATCTTTCTGAAGAACCACGCTACCTGTTAGTGAAAACCGCATGAAAATCTGTTTCGTAGTTTTAAAGATTTAAGCATATATAGGGACAGACAGACGGGAAGCGACTTTGTTTTATACTATGTAGTGATTTATGATTAAAATACAACCATCCGTTTTTTTCCGGACGGTAAAATTCAGTGTAGTGCACAAGCGTACATATGTTTTTCATTGCCGTCATCTCGGAACGGAAAAAAACGGTCCGGAATGGGGAAAAGTAAAATGACGGACGGTAAAATTCAGTGTGGTGCACAAGCGCCCATATGTTTTTCATTGCTGCCATATCGGTCCGGAAAAAACCGGATCGCCGGATCGGTAAAATTCAGTGTAGTGCACAAACGCCCATAATGTGCGCGAACCTTAAAGATTCGACGCGGACGGACGGTGCGGGGCGCGCGGCGGGCGGCGGGCGGCAGGCGGCGCGGCCTGCCTTTTGTTGTGTGCATCCGTGCACAAACGAAAAGGGCGTTGACTCGTTGACTACACAGGATTTTATCGACAAAAAAATATATAATATTGCACATGGTACAATGTAGGTATTCTACAAAAAAAAAATAAGGGGATTATTTTGCAAAAATAGCTAATAATGAAAAACAAAAGTGTAAAAAAAATCTCGAAAGTGCTTGATTTTGTCTCTTTTTTGTAATGTTAGTCATCTTTTATGAATTAATTTTACTCTTCTACTTTTTCCCAATCCTTCACAATTTTAGCGTTTATTCCGTAACGATATCTCGTTTGCTTCGAAAAACTATTAATTTTTTATGACAAAAGGATCATGTGCAAATTTTTTTTTGCGTTACAGTGTCAGCCTCTTGTCGCTGCAACATTATGCAGTACTATTATATACCTATGCTGTTTTTTATTTACATATTACTGTTTTTGAATGTGTCGTCACGTCAATAAAATGTGTTTCTTTCCTTCTTTTTTTATTTTTTTTGTCGATGAAATTCGGTAATAGTCAACACCCTTTTCGTTTGTGCACCATATCGAGGAGCACACTGTAATTACACGGTTTGACAGGCAGTTTGTATGACATAAAAATTATTTTGTTAAAAAAATAAACCGCCTTCAAAAAAAATGCTATCAAAAAGTAAGAAATAATACATCTTATATTGTATTCACATCAAATAACGCAAGTACTTTGAAGTCAGGCGGGATTTAACAAAAACACAAAAAAAAAATACAAAAAAATTGTGCATGTTTCACGCCCGACTTCAAAAGTTCAAAGTAAGTAGTAGGTACCTACTTGCATTATTTGGTGTACAACGTATAACAACGTAGTTGTGTAATAAAACGTTTTTTAAGTTATTATGAATTTAATATTACAGTTTGCACATCAACAATGATACTTCCACTTAAAAGTAAATAAAAAACCGTAAACTTCAAAATTAAAATTTTAAAAACATTTTACCTTAAAATAAAAAAACTGTCAGTAGCACAGATAATATAATACTATACTAGTACAGATGCCTCATCCCATACAAGAAATGTGACCGTTCCTAGCGGGCAAAAACTTGCGGGCAGTTTAGTTTCCTCTTTTATTTCGCTAGAGGTCGCTATTGAAGGGAGCTGTGCTTTGTAAACCGAGCCCGTTTTTCGCTTCCCGTCAACAGATAGCGTTAGTCATGTAACGAACTGTTTTAAGCCCCTGAACAAAAGGTGGCGCTAGTAACCGCGTATATATGCGAATTCAAACTTTATAAATAGTATACGTAAGACTTATTTTTTATTGAGTGCTACTTTACTGGGTTGCGTAGCGTACATGAACATGATGAACACGCACGCGTTGCATTGCAATGCAACTTGCCGATGCGATGATTAGTTGATAAGGTAGGTACAGTCGAACCAATTGAATCATGTCATGACCCATTTTACTAATGATTTGTTTGCAAGCGTCAAAACTATAAAAGTCAGTGTCAATGTCAACAAGTTTAAATCGCAACATTACAGAATTTTAAAATCTGTTAGGCTGGTTACACAGCTCTTTCACATACCGGATTCGGTAGATTAAGTACTGTGGTGTACTACATATTTGATAATAATAAATCATAATAAATATACTGTTTGCTTGTATACCGGCTGCACACTCTGCTCTGTGACGCGAGTTCGGTTTATCTAGTCTGTGATACACAACTGTCACTGTCCTGAGCCTGCAGCCGGTAGCAAGGGCAGCTAACCGAAATACTATTGTTTTATTTAAATACCTCATTAAATAAGTACCCCCCTTGTAACCAGGGACAGCACAAATTGGCGACGAGGATAAAACGTAGGCATTTAGTTGCATTTTACAAGACTAACCTGAAGTTATCATACGGAAAATTTATAACCAAATACACTGTCAATATTTTGACAAACTTTTTGAAAAAAAGGAAAAGCTTTATAATAGAAGTACTTACTTATAATCTTTGCACACTCTTTCTTTTTTTTCTTTTATGTACACGTCTATAATCTTTGCATTGTCACGCTGGTGACAACTGCTCATTGTCAATGAATGAAATGATGCAATGTACTGCAATAAAATTGTAAACACATCCGTATTGATAACATAAAGTTTACACATGCTCATTGTCATTACAAATATAACTAATATATACCAAAATAAGTTGTGCGGTATAATTGAATAATAGTAAGTAACAGAAAGTAGTTTAAACTAGGTACCTACTTTGCTTTATGATGGTGATGTATCTACATAAGCAGGTATCTGATAGATTAATGTTCAAGTTGTTGATGACTACCAATTATACCTACAACAAGATGTGCCTGTATATATTAGTCTAGTCAGGATTTTAATCTGACCGAGTAGAGTACACCGATGCACCATACAATACAACAAGTGAACTGATCAAGTTAAATAGATCTAAATGTTCAAGAGTTATGGTAAAAGTGGTCTAAAATTCAGTCTATGGGATTTAAGCTACTAATAAGTAGTTTCAATTTTAAATTGAGTTTGCTTCCATAAAAAAAATGACAAATGTAATTTTTGAATTAAATGACAAGATATGGAAATACAAAATAGGTACTTCTAATAGTAATTCCTGTCTTACTCTTACTTTATTTGGTGCAATGAAAATTGAATTTCAATAAAAGACAAGATTTCAATTATTGAATGATTTACAAAAAATGATCTAGCGTTATGACAGCACCCTTCAGTTTATTATCACCTGTACAGCGCTATCTTTTGTTCCATTTATTTCTTCAAGTTTTGCCATCACATTATTAGTGCTAATAACAAAACAATGTGTTGCAATTTCAAATAGGTACATATTAAGGTTATTAATTGATAATTATTGTTAATTACATTACCTACTACTAATATAATGTAACAGACCTTATACTGATATATAAATGGAATGTAGAATAAAATAAAGAAATAAATATAAGAGGTATATAAAATTTGCAAATAGAAACTTGATTTATTATAATTATTTTATGAAAGCACTGAAAAGAACAAAGTTGTTGTGAAAGCAAACTCAATATTGACTGTCGAAAGGAAATTGAAGGGGTTTCAAGGAAAACCCGAGCTAGATGTGAATAAAATTGAGATTTGACCCAAAAATAAAAGCATGCGGTGTGCTCGATGTGGAAATTAATACTATGATAGTATTCAATATATGGCAAAAAGTAAAACCAAATGTGTGGTTAAATCCAAACCTAGTGGGTATCAAGGCCATTTATTTTGAAATCAATGCCGCACCAGGCAAATAAGGCGAATGGGGATACATTCCTGACGCTTATAGCATCCAAAGTGGAAAACAAAGGAAACAAAGTGTTATGGACACAAACAGGGTTACCTACGATTTAAAAAAAAAAATATTTAAAAATTTAAGATCCTGAAAAAAAAAAGCCTGACAGTTGTCTGGACATTTAAGTCACAAAATGCACACATTAGTTTCCCACTCTGTACCTAACAGTAATAAATAAAGTTAAATACGCTCGCTCAGGGCTGTTTTAAGATGAGTGTTTTGTTAGATGAGCGGGGAGTTAATAAAGATGAAAGACTGATTTGATATTACCCATGTACCTAAGTTTTATTACTCATACTCCATGTAATCTAAAAACCAGGACAAATTAAAAGGCCGGACAAAGTCCGGTCAAAAGTCTATTAAGTCCGGACATGTCCACAAAAATAGACGTTTGGTAACTCTACACACAAAAGAAATAATCACAAGTAGACAAATGATAAATAGAAAAAAAAACATGAAGGTGGCCTTAATGCCTTAAGGAAATGGCTTCCGGGCAACATTGGCTCGAGTGAAAGAAAATAAATAAATCAACAGGGTGCTATCAAAAGTTGGTGCATAAACCTACTGATATTACTGATAAGCATCCAATTAAAGTACTACCCTACAAACTAAAAAATCAAATTAGTGAAAATGATTTTTTCCTTGTATGAATGAATGTTAATGAAATATGTATTAAGATTTTTATGTTTATGATAAAATGACACTAATAAAACGAATACAATATAATAGATTTTGGTAAAATCAAATAAGATAAGATAAATTCATTTAAATTGGATTAGAAAAAATAATGAAAAAAAATCCCATGTAAATTATATACTTAAGTACCTACTTAACTTCAAACAAACAAATTTAAAGACAATGGTTTGTAGCAAACAATGTCAAAGAAATTAGCAGGTATGATTTATGATTGCATAAATCATATGATTAATCAAAGGTGATTCATGATTGGTTCCACACCTACAACCAAACAAATTTAAAGACGTTCAGCTTGACTGACGTCGCGATTGATAAGTCAATTTGTTTGTAACCCCAAATTTGTCAGCCATACAGGCGGGACTACGGCAGACTCTGTTTGTTAATGCTACTTATAATATGGAGTTCTTCACAGAAATATGACTTCATAAATCTAACTGAATTATCAGAAACACCATTCGGGTTTAGCTTCAATAAAAGTGTTTTCGTGATCATCACAATGCTTTGGAAATGTCACAAAAAATATCGAATAAACATCTCTTTAATGGGTATCAAAATAAATGTGTATTCTAGAAGTGCGACCGTAGCATCAGTACAGTAGCGCCTTTGACTTAAATGTTTTGTGTACTACTCAATGAAAAATTAACTCAATGAAGTTTGGTTTATAGACTATTCCATTTCACATTACACTGGAAAAAAATAATTAATTGGCTATTTTCAGGAAATTAGGAAAGACTCCCTCACAAATACTTACGTTAGGAAAAATATCACTAAGTTATGGAACCGTTACATATAAGATGTACGGGTATGGAATTGATAAAACTGAAATATATAAACAAGGCAATGAAAATTCATTATTAAATTAAATTTTGCCCTCCTCCCTTCTAATTTTGCTTTGGTCAGGGTCATGTACAGCGTCCATGATGTACTATTTGTTATTCTAAGATCCAACAACCATTGTGGATTAGCAATAAAGAATTGCATTGATAATAATAGAGACACGCCCTAAAGATGTAATTTTGCATTAGGTACTTGCTTTGATGAGAGAACTCGTCACAAGTACCAGCTACCTTAGTTCAGCATCACATAGTGAATGATTCGCTGTGTAAGAATGATTGATGCTAAATTTTATATAAAAAAAAAGAAAAACAAAAAAAAAAGGCTTAAATACAAGAAATATCACAGTGGTTTGGAGCAAATTGTTTGGTAGGTATGCAGTGTTACCGTTTTAACCACTTTGTGGTAGCCAATTTTCTACGTATTTAGCAACATTTATAATTGAGTTAGCCACAAATAAAAATCTAATCAGGGCCAGTTCTAGTGTTTTAGATTACAAAAACAAAAAAATATATATAAATTAAAAACATTTTGGTAACATTTAATAAGAACACGATGGCACCTAACATAAAAAAAAATCCCTGAAGTTAATATCCCGAGGGGTTTAACTAACAGTCATTAAAATAATAAAGATAAATACTCTCGAAAAACATATTATAACCAGTCTGTCGCAGTTGGATAAAAATATGGTATTATCTTAAGAAAAGGGTAAAGTAAAATAATATTTAGCCACATAGCTTTAGCACCTTTTCGAAAGAGTTTATTTAATATAGCCGATTTTTTTTAAAAAATAATTTGCCACTAAACAAGTCCACTAAAAAAAAAACTGCTAGTATGGTCAGATTCAATGGAATTTAATATTGATATTTCAAAGGCGTTACAATTGAAAAATGTTGAAAAAAAACAAGATGCTGATGTAAAACTATTTAACAGATCAAAATATTTGATCAAAGAGTAATATAAATGAATCAACGGTAGAGTTGAGTTAATTTAAAATCCTACACAGTATTTATACCAAAACAACCCTCTCATGGTAGTGACAATGTATTTTCTAAGCATCTTTCCACTCCACAACCGACAAAGGTACCACTGGGTAATTGACCAGTGGTACTAGTCTATTAACAAATACCTATTCAAGAACACTAAATGTACGAGTGTTTCAGAAAGCTCAATAATTATGGTTTAATAGAAATTGATATCAATGTCTTCTGTCCTATGTTGTATGTAAATATTATGATAACCACTAAGAAAATTTTAAATGACATCTTGGGATATTAAAACTAATAAATAGTGTCATAACATATACCATACCTAATTCGTATAGGTAGGTATATAAAAAGAACCAGTTCTACAAACGGTAGATAGGTACGTAGGTGACACTTTTATTGTTTTATCTAACGATAGATTATGTGAGTGACACCAACTCGTAAAGATAGATATTTAAATGGTGATTTTCACCATTATCATTTACAGTTAGCTACCGGAGGAAAATCTTTGTTTCAGAGAGCTCGCGGCATCTGTGCTAGCAAACATCTAGCTGCTGCGCTTCGACATGTCGAGCAAGTACTGCAAAGTAACAAATGTCACAGAATGTAGAATGTTAACCTGCCATTCTACCATATATGAACGGTGTCTCTGACAAGATTTGAAGGATTTTGAAGCGCGCATCGATTATACTTACTTCAAGCCACTGTATAAGATCAACCAAATCTCACAGTGCGCGATAATAAGTCTACAGTGTGTGAGCATGCTTTGAGAAACAGATTTTCACCAGAGAACTGAAGTTTTTATCAGAATGCTACCCGAAGCTGTTGAAATCGACAAATATCTAATTTTCAATAGTGAAGATGGTTGGAAGATACCACCAGCTTTGTACCTTATGTTCCATCAATTAAGGCAGAAACCCAAACCACACACTGCAAGACATAAAGATACGGTTAGTTCTTTTGTAGATAGATTTAAATGGAGATCGTCCCCCTTCGTGAGTTTTCTTGCCAGTTCTTTCTTCGAAGGGCCTCCAAACTTTGTGAACTGGTGGTCGAGTCAGTAGTTTTTCCTTGCAATAAACTAATAATACATAACTTACCGAAACAATAAAAAGAAATGCCATACAGCCATACAGTTAATTTAATAACTTCTAAAAATAGTCTTAGTTATGCCTAACCGTATCCGGAAATAAATATTTACCATGTAAAATGAAAAAAAATGGAGTAACCAATATGTGGCTGGTACAATAAAATATTATAAAATAAAATCCAAAAACCTTATAAAAACAAACCTTATAAAATGTATCACACTATAATATTAAATAAAAAAAAAATTGTTGAAAAGGAGAGATGTGGTGTACTACATATTTGATAATAATAAATCATAATAAATATACTGTTTGCTTGTATACCGGCTGCACACTCTGCTCTGTGACGCGAGTTCTGTTTATCTAGTCTGTGATACACAACTGTCACTGTCCTGAGCCTGCAGCCGGTAGCAAGGGCAGCTAACCGAAATACTATTGTTTTATTTAAATACCTCATTAAATAAGTACCCCCCTTGTAACCAGGGACAGCACAAGTACCAATAGTCGGGCCGTACGGACCGACCCGCGTTGCTGTGATGTGAAACGATGTTCTAGCGCCTCCCGTTTCTCCGTTCCGGGCTCCCGTGTGCGGGCGGGTGCGAGCCGAGCGGTTTATGGTGGGTCACGTCACGCCACGAACCAATCACGATTCACGATTCAAGTAGTTTGACTGTTGTACCCTACCTACCCAATATAACTTTGCCCGAACAAGCTTTTTATAGTTTTTAATTAAAGTACAGTAACGCAGTTACAGTCGAACTAATCGATTAGTTTACCCACCGAAAGTTCATTTTTTAAAACAGATAATTATTGAAACTCAAACTTATTGACATTGACATTTAATTTACCTTTATAGTTTTGCGTTTTCAAACAAATTAGCAAAATGGGTTGCGATTCAATTGGTTCGACCGTACATAAGAAGAAAATAATACCTATTTTAATAAACATTGAAAATGAAGTACTTATCAGAAAAAACAATGACTCCGTAGCTCAGTGGTTAGAGCATTCGCCCGGACAGTGAAAGGTCGTGGATTCGAGTCTCATCGTAGATAGTTGAGAGACGAGTCGATTTTAGTAGGTACCTACATAAGTAAGTAAGTACTTTTTTTCAAGGTATAGTAAATAAAGTAGGTAGGTAGTTTGTTCGCGATTATCTCGCGTTTGGCTGAACCGATTTTGATGCGGTTTTCAGGAAAGTATTTGTTACATTTGCGAGAAGGTTTTAGTATTTTAACCGACTTCAAAAAAGGAGATTCTCAGTTTGACCAGCATGTATGAATGTTTGTCCGTGAGATGCGGTTTTCAGAAAACTACCTATTTAATACATTTAGGAGAAGGTTGTAGTATTTTAACCGACTTCAAAAAAGGAGGTTCTCAGTTTGACCCGTATGTAAGTATGTATGTTTATCCGCGAGATGCGGTTTTCAGAAAACTACCTATTTAATACATTTACGAGAAGGTTTTAGTATTTTAACCGACTTCAAAAAAGGAGGTTCTCAGTTTGACCCGTATGTAAGTATGTATGTTTATCCGCGAGATGCGGTTTTCAGAAAAGTACCTATTTAATACATTTACGAGAAGGTTTTAGTATTTTAACTGACTTCAAAAAAGGAGGTTCTCAGTTTGACCCGTATGTAAGTACCTATGTATGTTTATCCGCGAGATGCGGTTTTCAGAAAACTACCTATTTAATACATTTACGAGAAGGTTTTAGTATTTTAACCGACTTCAAAAAAGGAGGTTCTCAGTTTGACCCGTATGTAAGTATGTATGTTTATCCGCGAGATGCGGTTTTCAGAAAAGTACTTATACCTATTTGTTACATTTAGGAAAATGTTTTGGTATTTTAACCGACTTCAAAAAAGGAGGTCAACAGCATAACTATTGCATTAGCATGTCAGTCAAAAAGAATTTCGTCATTATTATTTCGTCATGTAGTACACACGGCGGCAAATCAGACTATACATGTTGACCTTGAGACCGCCTTTATGCCCTACGTAATAAAAGCTGTTATCGCAGTTCAACTGTATAACTTGATGGGCTGTCGTGTGTACATTTATGTATGTTATTGTGCGTAATTATCTCACGTTTGGCTGAACCGATTTTGATTTGACACACTTCCGATTCCGGTACGCTCTATTGACGTACCTAAGGTCTGTCTGGTACACCTGATGTCGAACCCTAGCAGCACAGCTAAACCATAAGATATATAAATATAGCTTCTTAAGGAAAGTTGTTCAGCGTGATTAGTATTTTTTATTGACCTACAATAATCTAAAGTCTGGTACCTACATCTGATGTCCCTCAAGAGCCCAGCCCTTTATCTTAAACTGATAAAGTTTAAAATATACGAATATAGCGGCCTAAGGAAGGTTGTTCAGCGAGTGAGCACTATTTGTTTAAGTATTCCATATATTGAGAAAGATAATTTGAATTAGAACCATACTTAACCACACCAACACCAAACAGCGTGATATTATACTTTTTACAAACTTCTTATACTTACCTACTTAATATCTTGAGAATTCAAATAAAAGATTTTATTTAGAATTTATTGAAATATCCATGTAAGTACTTACTTTAATCAATTCTTTAAAAAATCTTGATTATAAATTGAAATGAAAGTGCATTAATAATAAAAATTCGTAAATAACATAAATTACGAGTACCTACCGTGACGTGGTGAAGGCGGAAACAGTATAAGTACTAGTCAAAACTACTATTTTAATACAATCTATTTAAATGCCTTCGGGCTCATTGAAAAGAAATACAAATTAATTACGTCCAGGGGTCTTCCTAAAGGAACCTAATAATAGATGCCAAAAATTCGGGCGATTTTTTCTAAATAGGGCAGGCGTACCGGTTTTGGCCACTGTACCGGTTTTGGCCACTTTTTGCTCTAAAAGGTTTTTAAACAACTTTTAGCCATTTTTGATAAAGGCAATTAAAATAAGGTATTATAAGGTAATAATAACAACCGTTAGAATTCCTTATGTCATAAGATTTTTTTTCAATAAATTCCATTTTCTGTTTGAAAAAATGTTTTGTTTGAAAATTTTAAGAAATTTGTTTTGGATGAAATCCTTACTTTTTTATATTATAAATGCGTCTCTGTCTGTCTGTGTGTTACACAATCACACCTAAACTACTGAACCGATTTGAATGAATTTTGGTACAGAGATAGTCTAGAGCCTGAGAAAGGACATAGGCTACTTTTTTCCTGAAAAATATCATCTTCCCGCGGGATAACGTCGTGTAGTACACGCGGGCGAAGCCGCGGGCGGAAGGCTAGTACTTTATAAACCTTTGTTTTTACAATTTAATTGTTGTTTTGCAATTGACTGGTTTCTAGCGCATTAGAAATTAGAATATATTGATTTTACCTTCGTTTGGTTTTTATTTTTCGCAATACTTACAATAGTTTAACTATCAGTAAGTGGCCAAAACCGGTACATTTGTCGCCTCTCACACATTGTGTGTAATATAAAAAAAGCTATTTTACTTTTATAAATTTGAAAAATGTACCTTTAAAGGTAGATAAATTATCTATAATTGAAGATATAATTTGTGTCTTAAATACCTAAGACCATTTAGTACTTAGTGCTTAAAAGTCAAAATCCTTAAATTGGCCACAAAGGGTACCTCTGCCCTACTTCATTTTGCATTTTTCACACTAATGAGTGCTAATGATTTTATAATCACTTTGTAATCATCGTAACTCACATAAACTAACGCTGCAAAAAGCACAATGAGAGTGACTCTTTGCTTCTGATATAAACATTTGCATTTTTTTGTTAAACAACAGAAAAAATATGCCGTCGTATTAAGTAGTTAATAAAGAAAAACATTTAAAAACCCCCGACATAAAATAAACTTATAAAAGTAAAAAAATAAAATTTCTCTATCAATCGGGGGACCACAAAATAGAAGTAGGTAAGTACCTAGGTACTAAAAGGGTATAATTATACGTTGAGGGTCCCCCGACCGAGAGAGAAATTTTATCTTTTTACATTTGTAAGTTTTTTTTAGTCGGGGGTTTTTAAGTTTCTTAAATTTTATTTTTATAAGTATCTTCCTTTTTAAATTACCTACATACAAAATTAAAAAACACTGCACTAGAATCGCTTGATCCGTTTAGGCACTACGAATAGGTAGGTAATAAAAGTTTAGTATAGGTACATACAGACAGACAGAATTTTTTCGCTAGGTACCATTTTTTTATTGCACCTAAATTTGCCCAGGGTGTAGGTAGGTACACCTTCGATTATATAAATCGAAGAGGTAGGTACATTATTTTATTGAAAGCATCACCTCTGTACCTTTTACCGTTTCGGCAGGCAGTTGACCATCTCCATAAATGGTCGGATAGATTTTCATCAAACGTGGCCAAGAACCATCTTGATTAATTTAGCTTTCAATAAAAAAAAACCGCATCAAAATCGGACCAGTCGTTTAGGAGCTACCTACGTTGCCCCAGACAGACAGATACAGACAGACAGACAAAATAAAATAAAAAAATAAAAATACAAACACACGTCAAACTTATAACACCCCTCGTTATGCGTCGGCGGGGGCTAAAAACTTCTAGTATAACACCCCTTTTTTGCTTCGGGGGTTAATCAATACAAACCAATAAATTTAGATCTTTGGATCTTTGGGACAATATTTTGAACTAAATCCCGCTAGAATCGAAATTGTGTTGTGTTGTGCTTGTGTTGTGCGACAACGACGACGACGACCGACCGCGACGTTGCCAGTTCGCGTCGCACGCGTTGTCGGCATGCGCTCACACTCGAACGACCCGCGCGCGGAGACCGAGGTGCTGGGCTGGCAACGCCGCCGCCTAAAGGCCGGTACACACATTCCGATCCGACCGCCCCGCGCCGCCAATTTGGTCTGCTCCGAACCAAATCTGGGGGGTGCGGCACCTTGTAGGTTAGCTACTGGCCCGCCGCAGGTAGTGGGTTCGAAATAACAAGACAGACGTACGAATTGATAGGTATTTATTATGCCCGTAATTCCGGGACACACACACTTGGATATCTGAGATAGGGGGACGGTAATATGGGGAACACTGGCCTGACTATGACGGGATCGGTGCAGTCCTCCTTCCCGTTCTTCAACGATTAAGGATCGTATCTGGGATTTGTGTACGTAGGCTATGTGACTTCTAGTGTAGCCTGAAGTCTTGAAGTGCAGCAATAGTAGTACTTAAACCTTGGAAGACCAGAGGGTGATAGCATTAGCGTCGGTTTTCTAGAAAGTCCGGTCCAAAGGTCACAGCGTCCCGGAGGGGAGGGAAATCGGACAGATGCCAGCTTTAATTTAAGTATTTGAGCTACCTAAGAACACCTTACATACTAACACTTCATATAAATGCATATTAGAACTCACCCCAGCGGGATTTCTTTATTCACGTGGAAAACGTAATTAATTATTTCGGAGCGAGCGACACAGCCTTCGCCTCGGACCTCTAAAACAGTTGTGTGGCTAGGGAAATCCGATGATAGCCGAGTGCACCGGTCGTGAGCCTCAGCTCCCGGCAGTTTTTTGCATAGCGAATTTCTTTTGTTTAAACAGGGATCTGCGATCGCCAGTATGTGAACCATTACGACGAGCGTACTTGATGATTCCGTATATAGGTTATTTAATTTTATTATTAGTTCTTAAGTACTTTTATTTTATATAGTTAATTTAAGTGTTTAGTTGTAAGTTCTAGTTTTATTTAATGTAAATAGTTTCTTAATTAAATATATATTATTTGCTTTATTTGATTGTTTCTATTTTTATTTAATTTTTCAAATTTTTAGCTATATTTAAGGCAAAGTGCTACAGTACCCCCGCACGAAGCGAAGGATTTTGCGTGCTTAGATGCAAAATCCGACTAACACTACCAAAACAGACTAACTATTGTTACATTCAAAATTACTATCATACTTCACGCATACATTAATAAAAGAACATAGTGTCATCAAGTCACTTTAGCGATTTGAGACCATTACAAAAAAGAACAATTTTATTACATTATAAATTGTGCTCAAACAGGTAGTCTTTATGTATTAAACAACAGAGTAAGAATTTAATACACAGGTTTTACACAAATAGATTTAAATAGTCTATTTTATCAGCACTTGTTCAAACAATTAAGATAAAAAAACTCTTTACATACATACCTAATTTACATATTATTTAGTTTTTTTCCATTTAGTTATAAGTAATAAGTTTATTCTATACTTTATAATTCGTGAGTTTAATATCTTTGATGTGATAGGACCCCAAAGCTTTACCAGACAAATCAGCCAGTTCATAAACAAGAGGCGATGGTTTACCAATTACTTTGCATTTTACAAATTTAGGTGCTAGTTTTTTATTAAAATATTTGTCTTTGTCGCTTTGGTAAAATGTCTTCCTCCAAATCACATCACCGATGTTAAACTCAGCAGGTTTCCTACGTAAATTATATTGTTGACAGTTCCTACTGTGAGCTTGTAACAAGGAAGCTTGCACTTTATTAAAAATGTTAGATAGTATTCCAATATTATCAGCGTAAGCATCGCGTGGTTGGAAAACAATATGATCATCACTTTCAGTGTTAACATAATAAGAGCCACATGTAACTAGCTCGCGACCATATACTAGAAAGGAAGGAGTATAGCCTGTAACTTCGTTTACGGAACTATTTATGGCGAATTGAATTTTAGGTACAAGTTGATCCCATATACGTTGATCGTTAGATATAAAAGATGATATAGCAGTCATAATTGTTTTATTATATCTCTCGACGGTGTTAACGTGCGGAGAGTACTTAGGTGTAAAATGTAATTTAGGAACTTTGTATTTATCGAACATTTGTCTTAGCGTAGCACTAACAAATTGTTTGCCATTGTCAAGAATCACGGTAGAAGGGACGCCATGTATCAAGAATACATGTTCCTCTAAGATTCTTGTGACAATCTCAGCTGTAGCGCGCTTGATTGGAAATAGTAAGCAGTACTTACTAAAACAACAAGTCACTACTAGAATGTAAGAGTTTTGTTTTCTGGTAGTCGGTAGTGGTCCTACCAGGTCTACGCTAATAGTCTCAAAAGGCCTAGAACATTGTTTAGGTCTTCCCATTTCACCAAGAGGAGCATGGTTCTGATGTTTATGCGCAATGCAAGTGTCGCATAAAGTGATAAATTTAACGACATCGGCATGCATTCCAGGCCAGTAGTATCTAAGGCTTAGACGCTTGAATGTTTTAAAAACGCCAAAATGACCAGCTGTAGGTTCAGTATGATGTTTAGCAATTATTTCCTGTCTAGATTCCGAAGGGACTACTTCTTTCCACTCGAACTCTCTGTGCAAAGGGTGTTTGGTTTGCATGAAACGAAATAAACGATTATTTTTAACAGCATAGTTCGGGAACGATACAGGAGAACTTTGACAGCCATTCCAAATGTTTAGATACCATTCATCCTTAGTAGAAGGTGGTGAAGTACTTGCAGAACCAGTAGACGTAGTTGATTCAGAATCAATAGCAGCTATCGGGTAAGCGCGGGATAATGCGTCAGGTATGACATTATCAACGCCACGACGATGTTTTATCTCAAAGTTAAAGGCGGATAGTCTAACACCCCAACGAGCTAGACGTCCAGTTGGATTGTTTAGGTTCAAGAACCACTTGAGAGCAGCATGGTCCGTGTAGACAACAAACTTTTTACCATTGTCTAGATAGCATCTCCAGTGCTCTAACGTTACCAACACAGCAAGAGCCTCTCGTTCTGTAATGCCGTAGTTTCGTTCGGCTCCAGTCAATGTTCGACTAAAGTAGGCTATAGGATGTTCAACGCCGTCTATGATCTGAGTTAGTAGACCTCCAACACCATAGTTACTAGCGTCAGTGTGTACCTCAAATGGTAGTTTAAAGTTGGGACACGAAAGAATAGGGGCAGACACTAGCAATTCCTTGAGCTTAAGAAATGATTCATCAGCTTCAGTAGACCATACAAAGGGATTAGATTTTTTGTTTGTAGAGGTTAGTTTATTTAATGGACCAGCTATTGTACTAAATTGTGGGACAAATTTACGGTACCAAGAAGCTATACCCAAAAATCTTTTAAGTTCTTTTTTATTAGTTGGTGTAGGATAATTAATAATAGTTTCAATTTTAGATGGATCAACGTGAAGACCTTTAGAATTAATGACATAACCCAAGTATTTGAGTTCTTTCCGAAAAAAGACAGATTTTTCAAGGTTAATAGTTAAATTAGCCAATGATAGTTTCTTTAAAACTTTTAAAAGAAGAGATATGTGACTTTCAAAGTCAGAATTAACTATGACGATATCGTCAACGTAGGCCCACACTGAATTCTCAAATTCAGGCCCAGAAAACAATGAATCGACCAACCTTTGCTGTGTAGCGGGAGAATTTGTAAGTCCAAAAGGCATAGTGACGAATCTGAAGGTTCCGCGACGTGGAATATAGAAAGCAGTCTTGTCACGATCGTTTTCAACGATAGGCGTCTGCCAAAAAGCTTTAGATAGGTCTATACTGCTTAGGTATTTAGCATTTTTTAGATTGTCTAAGATATCGGCTATATAAGGTAGCTTATATGCGTCCTTCTTAGTCACAGAATTCAGTTTCCGGCTATCCAGACAGAATCGAAGTTTTCCATCCTTTTTAGGTGTAAGTAGAACAGGTGACGACCAGGGGCTTTCACATTCCTCAACTACACCCAAGGCTAACATTTCGTCAAGTTGTTCTGTTAGGATTCGAAGTTTTTCAGGAGAGACACGATAATAGCGTTGTCTTATAGGTAAGGAATCTCCAGTATCAATGCGGTGAGTAACTAAAGTTGTTCTACCTAGACCTCGTTTTTCATAGGAAATTTCCTTGAATTGTTCAATGACACTGTCAGCTACTACGCGTTTATTTTCGGTTAGCTCGTGGTAGGATTGTAAGAATTTTGTGGGCTCCTTAGTTAATGAAACTTCGTTAATATTCTCTAGGTCAGTATGTAGGGAAATAGAATTGCAAAATTTTGGAAACAGATCAAATTTTTTCCAAAAATCTATGCCTAGAATTAAATTTGTTTTTACAGCAGGTACTACGTATGTTTTTAATATATGGAACTGATTTTCAAAAGAAATAGGCAAATAAATATATCCAATAGCAGTTAAACGTTCACCTCCAGCGGCAGTAAATGTTAAAGTGACATCCTTAAAAAGTATTAGATCTAATGAATTTAAATTTTTATGATAATTATTACCTAAGATTGTAACTGTAGAACCGGAATCCAACAAACCATTTAGTTTAGTTTCACCCACACTAATAGTTGCATAAGGTCGTGCGTCATGAACTGATTTTTTATTATATACTGTTGCAATGGAATAGCTAGAAAAGAAAATTTTAAGAGTAGACAGCCAATTTTTCCAGTCATTTTCATCAAAGTTTTTAGGATATTTAGTATTAGATTCGACTGTATTAATGTCATCATTACAACAGAGACTAATTAGTTTTTTTGATTAGGTTGTGAGTGACAATTAGGGCAATCAGGGTACTTAACATTTTTAGTTCCACACTTAAAGCAAATGGGAAATCTAGCAGCTCTACACTGATTCAATGAGTGTTCAGAGTTCCTACAGCGTGGACAATAGATTTTCTTAGTGTTGAAATCTGAGAAGTTCATTGCAGCTACATTTATTTTAGCATTTGTGTTGTTCGTGCTGAGATTATTGTTACCTGTATAGTTTTTGTAGTTAATAGGTTTAGAGTAGTTGTAATTTGGTTTAGGATATGAGAAATTACCATTGTTAGGTTTAGCATAAGAGAAATTGTTATTATTACTATGTTTAGGATAAGAGAAACCACTAATAGGTTTGTAGTTGTTATTATATCTATTCTGATAATGAAATTTTGACTTACTAGTACCAGGTTCGAAGGGTCTAGAAAACGCTAAATCAGGAGCTAAGGTTTCAGATGTTACCCTAGGTGGTTCTTTAAATTGAGAATTCAGACACTGCATTTTATCAAATTCTCTACATACTTCCTTCAGTTTAGCTATATTATTAATAGATGAGGAGTTGAAAGTTAAAACATTAGAATAACAAGGTCTTATGTTGCGCATAAGGATACCTAACTTCTCCCTTTCAGAAAGCTTTTCAGTAAGTCTAGAAAATAATTCTGTCATTTTAGCAAAATAAATAGCAGTACTCTCTGTATCCCCTTGAGTTCGGTTACGGATCTCTGTTAGAAGACGATAATCAAAGTCAAACCGGCTAAAATCCTGTTTTAGTAAGGTCATTAGATCATCCCATGTGCGAACTTCATCCTTGACACTACGGTACCAACTCAGGGCATCGCCAGTAAATATTTCCGTAGCAAAAGACAAAAGTTTAGAAGAAGTAATATTCCTAGCAGTGCTATACTCGACCACTCTCTGTATAAAGGCGTGTACACAAGTTTTTCCGTCAAACTTGATTTTTTGTAAGTCACTAATATGTGAGCGATCACAATTTACAGAAACGTTAGGGACGGAACTAATTGTATTGGGCGTTTGCTCACTTTCAACAGGCTCACAGCTAGAAGTCGACGACTTGTTCAAAAGATTAAGTTTATTAATTAAAGTGTTTAAGTTTTGTGATAATTTACCTACTCTTTCAGCAAATTTACTATCAGAACAATCGATGCGTTTTAAACGATAGTATAAGTGGTTGCACAATGCTGTACTACGGTCAAATAAATTAGGGTCGTATTTTTCCTCCAATGTTTTTATTCTATTTATAAGTTCACTAAGTGATGTGTTAGCACTAGCAATATCCACATCAGGCTCTATACCCGACTCACAGATGTCAGATGTGGGTATTAAAGGTGTTAGTTTATTTATTTGTTTCCGGAGTTCAAGTACGGTAGACGCAGGTTCCTCGCCTCTTATAAGCACTTCGTAGGTTAATTCGTTTTTATTTAGCAAAAAGAATTTAATAGGGTGAGTTCCCATATTTACCAGAAGTGTGTAATGAAAAAAACAACTCAAACAAAAGTTCACTACAGAAAATTAAAAAATATTTTGGTGTTCTTTACAAAAATGCTAAGTTACTTCTACTATACGTAAAGGTGATATTTTTAATAACACTGTAATTTTAAAGGTAAAGCAAACTATATACCAAAATGAAGGTAGTACGAATTTTTTTTTTTTTAACGGAAATGTGCGAACTGATATGTATTACAGAAATTTTGTTTAATTAGAATTGTCTAATTTCTATTAATTTTACTTTTACAATAAGTTTAGTTTTTGTACACGAATAAGTTATGCACAAATTAAGATGTTATAATATTATGTTTATTAGTTAAATGAAGTTACATTCATTAATTTAAATTACGTTTTGCAAAGCAAGTAAGCTAATTAATTAGTTTTATTTATGTTAACAATTATATTATTTATTTTGAGAACACTGGTTATATGAAACAACTAGAATAATATACCCATTTAACCAAGTAGGTACGTACCAGTTCACTGTTGTGAATCACCTTCACGTTGACAGCTTCTTGTAGTTTGTATCGTATCGAAAGCTAGCAGCTTGACTAGGGAATATATCCAAGTGTGATACGTCCCACAGAATACCACGTTGTAGGCGCCACTGCGGCACCTTGTAGGTTAGCTACTGGCCCGCCGCAGGTAGTGGGTTCGAAATAACAAGACAGACGTACGAATTGATAGGTATTTATTATGCCCGTAATTCCGGGACACACACACTTGGATATCTGAGATAGGGGGACGGTAATATGGGGAACACTGGCCTGACTATGACGGGATCGGTGCAGTCCTCCTTCCCGTTCTTCAACGATTAAGGATCGTATCTGGGATTTGTGTACGTAGGCTATGTGACTTCTAGTGTAGCCTGAAGTCTTGAAGTGCAGCAATAGTAGTACTTAAACCTTGGAAGACCAGAGGGTGATAGCATTAGCGTCGGTTTTCTAGAAAGTCCGGTCCAAAGGTCACAGCGTCCCGGAGGGGAGGGAAATCGGACAGATGCCAGCTTTAATTTAAGTATTTGAGCTACCTAAGAACACCTTACATACTAACACTTCATATAAATGCATATTAGAACTCACCCCAGCGGGATTTCTTTATTCACGTGGAAAACGTAATTAATTATTTCGGAGCGAGCGACACAGCCTTCGCCTCGGACCTCTAAAACAGTTGTGTGGCTAGGGAAATCCGATGATAGCCGAGTGCACCGGTCGTGAGCCTCAGCTCCCGGCAGTTTTTTGCATAGCGAATTTCTTTTGTTTAAACAGGGATCTGCGATCGCCAGTATGTGAACCATTACGACGAGCGTACTTGATGATTCCGTATATAGGTTATTTAATTTTATTATTAGTTCTTAAGTACTTTTATTTTATATAGTTAATTTAAGTGTTTAGTTGTAAGTTCTAGTTTTATTTAATGTAAATAGTTTCTTAATTAAATATATATTATTTGCTTTATTTGATTGTTTCTATTTTTATTTAATTTTTCAAATTTTTAGCTATATTTAAGGCAAAGTGCTACAGGGGCTACCGCGTAACTTTATGGATATGAACTTCATACGTTTTTCCGAACTTTAGGTCAATTTTATAAAAAAAATAGCCGCTATCTGTTCCCTCTTTAGTGACGTCGGGTATAATAATTGCTAGCAAAACAAGAGCAAAGCAGCAAAAATCAATCAAAATAGGGAATTCAAATTACAGTTGAAGCCCATATCCATATTTCTTAGCTGATAGCCCTCCTGGACTAGTGTAGCGTGGTCGTCCAAGGTTTGAGGGATTTTCAGAGGATTCAATTTAATTGCTCTTTCATTACTTTTGCGTAGGACTGAACGAACAAAAGGTTTTAATCTGTCCATTTATGCAAATATTATTATATTATATAAACTTTTTTGTTTATTTAATTTAATAACTCGAATTTTGTCGTAAAACTTAATTAATTTAATTAATATAAAAAAGGCATAACACCTCATCAATAAGTGCTGGTTTAAGTAAATATTAGAGATGTGCCGAGTACAAAGTTAACCGAGTAACCAAGTACCGAGTAATACTGCGTTTTGTCTTTATCAAACCGAGTACTCGGTCGAGTAACTCGGTTCAGTTTATAAGTATAGGAGTAAATACGCGAAAAACACGTTCAAACATGACCGCGGAGTGCAGCCGGCGAGCGAGCGGTACCTCGCCGTGCCGCCCTCATCCCCTTCCTTCACCCAGTTGCGTCCAGGTACTTTTACTCCTAGTCAGCCATTTCTTTACAAATTGTGTACGGGTGTTGCGTTTGGTGGTTTGGTTTGTAAAATTATTTTATGGTGCCAAAGCAATTTTATTGCTAAATTCTTATACTTTTTATATTTTAAATTACATTTTATATCATAAATAATATTTTCCAGTGTCCTATTCTGAATTTTTTCTTCATGTGATTCAAATTAATAAATTTTAATGTTAAGTACCTAATTACCCTAATTAAATATGCATAATACTACTATTATCCTATTATTAGGCCTATGCTTAGTAGTGGACGTCGTATGGCTGACGATGATGACTACTATTATCGCTCTCAAAATTAAAACCATTTTTTTCTAATGTTTGATTATGTACTCGGCTTTTAAAACGAGTTACTCGGCCGAATACGAGTACTATAAAAATTGCCGAGTACGCCGAGTAACGAGTAATAACTAAGTACCTACTCGGCACTTCTCTAGTAAATATTTATCAAGTTTTGGTATCTTAATGAAAATAACAGAAAATTAAAAAATAGTGAAATACTCAAGAGTTTTTATAATAATTTAAACAATAAAAACCGGAAATATTTTTGTTTGTAATCTATTTATTGGAAGCAAATCTATGTTTTCAGTATTCAAAAATAATATTAGTATTCGGAGATTAGCAATGGCTGGCAACACATGCAACCACAGCTTGGTGCGGCCTGGGGCCTTGTTATTCTGTGGCCTGACCAAATCGGAACGCCTGTAGCGCCGACTAGATTTGGTGAAGCAGACATTGCTTGAACGTGTGTACCGGCCTTAATACTTTGCCATCACAAAAACGCCTAGCGGCGAGTAGCGCTTTAAGGCAAATAAAATAATATGATATTCTATCGAAATCTGTGGATTATATATTATCCTATCCTATTTGCGATAGTTAAAATTTTTTTATTCAAAAGCTTCTTTATGAATTACAATTCCCAGGGTTTATTACGACCTTTAAACTTTATACGAGCGCCACGAGAGCCATCTAGTGTTGAATAGCAGGTATCACACAACTAAGCGAGCAAAAAGCATAAGCTAAGTGCTTTCGGGCATGCTTGCGGGCAAGAAAGGTATTGATATTATTGAATTTCTAAAATGCTCAAAATAGTATTGTAAATACGAACATTTTGTAAATCGATTATTTTTTTAATATGACAGTTAATTTATGACACTTTCCAGTGGCTTTTATTGTGTTTTTTCGATTAATTTGATATGACAAAACCGTAAGCGAAACACGTATCGCCATCTATTGAGACAATTATGAACTGATTTTTTTTGTTCGCGATTAGACCCCCCTGGTCAGTAGGTAACTAGAAACGTAGGGTGACTTAGGTGACACTGTTATTAAATTATCGCACGCAATAGTCTAATAATTAACTAAATTAAGTATCTAGTGTACCTAGATTTGTATTTTGACTTGATTTTTAGTAGCCGATATCAGGATTTTGACTCGCCTTGTATCAGCCATCACCATTTTTAACGGCTGATATCAGGCTTTTTTATGGAATTATCAACCCTAAATCCGGCCATTAGATTTTTTATTAAAATTTTAAATAATACACAAAAGTATTACGCAATAATGCTGCATTATAATCTCTTTAACCTTAACAAGCAAGTATGAACGATTTAAACCTCCTAGATAAGTTGAAAACCCTTTTCCCCGTAACCTCAATCTCGTCAATTTTGACTAGAAAATGGCGTGAATTTAGATACGTCGTCGTCTGCGCAGGTCACAAGATCCGATGCTACTGAACTGTCAAATAAACTTTGATCGCCACCTCATTTCATTCATTTATAGACAATACCAGGATACCGACCGATACCGATACAAGGCGGTTTTACCCTTATAGGGTCCCGTTTTTAACCTTTGGGTACGGATCCCTAAAAACAAACTATAAAATTGAATGACTAAAGGGATGAATAACTCAGTCTACACGATTTTTTATTCAAGATTTACTTATTTGACATCATCAGCATAATAGTCAATTAGGACACTTTCAAACTAGGTACCTACAATGTTAAAACCAATAACACCTAGGTATATTTTAATAGTCCTTAGCTCAAACACCAAGTAACACAGTTAGTAAAAGTGAAAATTAATCGTAAATAAAATATATTATAAACACTAAAATAAACAATATTACTTAATGAAAATACAACAATGTTTTTATAATTTAAACATTGTACTTAACGACCACTTTCAAATCGCACAGTAACAATAACTTTTAAACAAATCAAAACGATAAAAACTCGAACGAAGTTTGTAAGCGAGAATAAAGTGGGAAGTGAGAACGCGACAAATAGTAGTGGCTTTCACTCCCACCCGCGGCACCCACCACTACAGAGAAAATTCATTCGACTTTGCGCTAAATAAAAACAAACTTTTCACAATTTATCGAATAGGACTAGCCTTTGTCTTTATATCGAATTAGAATTTTATCCCTCAGGTACTTAACTATAAAAATAAAAATGCATAATGATCTCTAAACTTAATTCCTTACCTTGTTTTGTAACCTCAATTTGTGAACTCCTACTCCAATATAAACACCAAACGTCACACTGTTTCACGACTTTCACGCACTACAAAGTTTAGAATGAATTTTCCTACCATTTTTGAGTTTTGTATGCAGTTTTGTACTTATTTGGTAACAAAAATTATGGTTTCGTTTTATCGTGATGAGATGATAGAACGAAGAAACAAATACAACCACACGCAAGCAGACAATCTTGTTGTAGAGGGCAGGGGGTGGTGCGGTGCGGGGCGGGTTTGCACGACAACTGAGAATGCGAGGCGAGGCCGGACCGGAGCCCGGAGGCCGCGCGCGGAGAGGGGGAGGGGAAGCGATCGTGTATTCGTGACGAACGGCGGCGGGCAGAAGGGTGGGGGGGCGTGTAACTGTCGCAACGCAATCGGTTTCCCTTTCCCCCCCGCCCGCGCCGCCGTGCGTTCGTTCGAATATTCGCGTCTCGTTTCTCTCTCACTTTCCCTCGCCTCCCGCACTCCGTTCCTGTAATATTTAAAAGTAGATTTTAAGGTACCTACCTAGATTCCATAGATTTAGAATTTTTATGGTAGATTCGTTTCATTATGTTTGCTTGCGTGTTATTTTAAAATAAAAGAATTTATCTAAGAAGTAGTTAGTGGTAGGTAGGTATAGAGGTACTTACACTAAAATAGGTCTATTGTTGTATTTTTATTTGTGTCCCTTCCTAGATAGAAAATAAATCAAAATTGTAGGTCTCTTGAAAGACACATTAGACCTAATTTAAGTAGGTAGCTACCTACCTACAGTACGTTTAGATTTATTTGGTCTGAGAAAGTATGTTATTAATACAGTAACCTACTTTCTATAACTTATACCTACTATACAATTTGTACTTATATTTAAAAAAAGGTTTTAAGTGGGTACCTACTAAATGCTACATTTCCACCTTAAGGCGATACTCGGAAAAAATGTGCTGAAGCGAGATAGCAATGAGAAAACGACGCGCGCAGGAGCGAGACCGATTTTGCAGATTACGCAAAAAAAACACAAAATCACTTCGTATTAAAAAACTACAGCGATTTAAAAAAAATGCTTCTATACGATCCTCAATATTATTGGTGTCCACTAATTAAACCAATTTCCAATAGTGTAAGTAACCCCATTTAAGAATAATCTTCACTTTTCGTATTTTTTAGAGGTCTTTTCGAAAAGAAAAAGTGTCGAGGCAAAATCATAAAATCGTGTTTTTGAAACTATACGATTTTAGATAAAGGTATGAAGAAATATATATCTTATTACCAGATTTGTAACAACTGTAACCGTCCTATAGTTTTAAATCAAAAAGTCCATATTTTTCCGAGTAGCGCCTTAAATCACTGAACAAAATTTGATGAATTAAGACAAAATTACTTAGTTGAGAAAAAAATTGCTCAGCGCTGGCACTTTGGCACTTACCTACGCATTTATTGTGACTTATTGCCTTGCACTTCTTGCATTCAAAGTAAGTACCTACACAGACATTAACAACAAGCGTTGTGTAAAGTATGTATTATCAAATCCTACTAATATTACAAATGCGAAAGTTTGTGAGTATGAATGTCTGAATGTATTGATGTTTGTTAGTCTTCTTTCACGCAAAAACTACTTAGGTAGGGTAGGTAGGTAGGTAATATGACAAAATATTTCTCTTGAAACTATTGCGTTTATGTAAAATCGTAAAAAAAACTATTTGACCTTTCAACTAATCCACTGTTTTCCCTGTGTCGACACATCCCCCATTTAGAAACATGGCAGGAAAAGTAAGTTTTTTCTTAGACGTATCCAAGGTAAACAACCGGATTATCAAACAGTATCCCTTCTAATCTGGCGCTAACATTGGTCCACTAGCGCCGCCAATTCATTTATTTTTATTATACGTAAACCATCAATGTTTAAAAAAGGAAACAACCATGCCCTCTTAAATTGTCTCTAATATTTTTTGAATAACTCTTCAACAGTTTTCATCCTTTCTGTAAGTTTTAAAATCCATATCCTTCAACGCCCCAGAAGTGCGACACACACAATAGATTTTCCATTGTTCTCCGGCCCTATTCGGCCGGTTAGGCGTCGTTTAAAAAATATTAAAGATTTAGTATTATTTAGACCTATTAAAAAAAAATTGAGACAATTTAAGAGGGCATGGTTGTTTCCTTTTTTTAATATTTACTTGGCTTACGAGTAATAAAAATGAATGAATTGGCGGCGCTATCAATTTTAGCCCCGACTGCAAAAAAGGTGAAAAAGGGGTGCTATAAGTTTGACGTCTCTGTCTGTGAAGTGTGTTTTTCGAAAGCTGACGTGATTCACGAACCTGTTTTTTTACTTTTTAGAGATTATTTGGGTCGGGCGAGGGTGGTCTAAAATATTTTTCTTTTTTTTCTCAATTCTACTTCAACTAGGTCAATGGCCGCTGTACGCAGCGCCCGCCGCCGCGCTGCCCGCGGCCGCCGCCACAAATTGGTAGGGAGGGACACGATTTTTTTTTCGATATTTTTGGTATCGAGTACTTTTTATTCGATACCGAGTACTTTTGTACTCGATACTTTTTGTTTTGATACTTTTACTAATGAGTACTTTTTGGCAAGTATCGTATCAAATAATTCATACTTAAATAATCATCAAGGATTTCTTCCACCGATGAAGGCGGGTTCGAGTTCGAGCTTCTGCTCTTTCCCCGGGCTTCATCTCGCGAGGCTACTGCCCCACGGTGTTTGGTGCTACTTTGCGCGGCCGTTCTCGGACGTGTGGTGTGCCCCGTCGGATCTTTGCGGCTCTCCGCGCGGTCAGCCAGTCGAGTGAGACCCCATTGGGAGAGGCCCAGCTAGCGCCTGCGAGCGGGCGCGCAAACGGGGTACGGGCTATAATTTTAGGTGGAGGTGTTGGAAGGGATGTGAGGATTGGGTGAGTTGGGTTGGGGAAGTGGCGGCGGCACAATATTGCGGGGTAGTGCCCACATCTTTCTGGCTCTGGTGTAGGTGTTGGTGGTGATGCTGGGGGATGGAGCTGATTTATTTATTTATTTATTTATTTATGCACACACAGATTTACAGCTGGATACAATATAACATCGGTTATATTGTATCCAGCATTGTATGGTGATTCATCGGTTTCTAGCGGGCGCCGGCGGTGTTTGGGCATCAACATACTTTCAGATTGTGCAAAGTACCTATTTTGGTTGTAATTTTGTCAGTAAAGAAAAAAGTTAATACTTAATTAATGTTGATTTGAATTTGTCAGTTCACTTGTTTGAAATTGTGCGGGACAGATTATTATGATTTATTGTGTTTAGAAATAAGATGTATATGAAATTCCTTGAGTTGACCGTTGTATAATAAAATGATATTTTTGTGTGTATTTTACTCCCTCTGCTAGGTTGAGATAAATTAGATAAGTTTTATTTGTGTTGTATATAGATCGTTTATAATGTTAAAATAATTTGTAAAATGCAAAGGGCTCTCGATACGGTATTGCCTCGACGTACCTAAGGTCCGATTCGCTATCTCGCTCACTCGGGATATGCTCTTCTAGCACAGCCGCGCCTCTAGCGGCACATCTCGGAACTCCCTTACACGCGGACTGCCACAATTCCGAGAACTAATTTAGCGTTGCGCGTGTAAGCCAATTCCTTGAATTCTTTTGTGAGAAAATACGCGGAAACAATTAGAGTCGCTATACGCGAGGGCGTGTAGGTATTTTTACGTTTCACGCTATCCGTGCAATAAGTTGTACTTATGTCTACTAACTACCAAGTGACAATAGTATCTAGGTCGATATATCGATTATTTAGATAAAATCGATTTAATTTTAAAATAACAACAATCGATATAGTCGATTATATCGATTAAATCTTGTACTTTGTCGATTATAATCGATCTTATAACTTATTTTATAGCATCGATTATATCGATTGAACAGGGCAACACTAAAACTACCATCTAATCTATCTACAAAATATAAATAATAGTACATGTACATCTTTGGTAAATACTGTAAATAGGTAGTTACCTTTGCGGTTGCCTATTATAATATAATATATTATGTGCCTTTGCTGCCACCCGCATCATTGTAAGCACCCCTATAAAATAAGATTAATTTTCGTAAAGCAACTGTTAAGCCGTGCTGGCAAACTGTATGAATATTTTAAATAAGTAGTTACCTATCCGCAATTTGATTATGCGCTATCATCGATCATCAATATCAATTAATAAATAGAGGCACTGACCTCTATTATACCTACCACTGGACTGGTTGACGTAAAATATTTTTGTGATCATTTGAGTATCGCCATTTTGGCGCTGTAGGCAGATAGGCAGATACGATGGTACATGGAACTAACATTAGTGATGTTCTTAGGTCGACTGTGGTAATGATAATATATCGATGATAATAAACATAATAAATAACTTTTTTTACAATCTAAGCCCATAGTAAATCTTAAGAAACTGTCTACATGAACTTGATAACAGATAATATAAACCTAAATACTTTTTTGTTTGTAAATACGTGTGTTACGTTCTGGCCCGGCTACGGCGCCGGCGGCGGCGGCGTCAATTAAGGCTGTAAACGGTACGGATACGTACCTCGTAGTACCTCGATGGAAAAAAAGAGTACCACAGTATTTCATCGGTGAAACACATTTTTGGTGGCCGGGCTGCAACGCATAGGACCCAACCCGGCCAGGCCACGCTTCTATCGAAATAAATACTAAGTTTATGATGCAAGTTTGGTACGGGGTGATGGTACCTATTCTGTACCAACGAAAATGTGTCCGTTTTTCCTTTAAAATCGTAGGTAATTAAATTAATGGTTTAGGCATCGAAATTTCTGACAAAAAACGCCGTTTACTGACACACACAAATACAGCCTTAATTGACGTTATATTACTTCATTCATGTTATAAAGGGGTAGCTTATACAAAATAAAAAACAGAAATAAGTACTGCTCAAGTAACAAGTTTATTTAAAAAAAAGGTGTTATGTGTGAAGAAACACTAGGTGTCAAAATGTTTTGAAGAAAGTGAATCTGTTTCCTTCGGGGTCCAGTTTAGGGCTTTTTGTAACCACCTGTTTCTCAGTAGTAGTCTCAGTTGTAGACTCAATTCGGAAGGAAATCTGCAAAAATAATTGATCAAATTTTAATTAAGATCTACAAGTGTAATTTAAAACAAAAAAGATTTATTACTAAAACCATGACTATTTTCTGCATACGTATTATAAGACTCGAATTTCAATTGTCGAATAAATCGACCTCGCATAGCATGTGGGGTCGACCCAGGTTTTTTTTTATGCTACCTATATTTTTTAAAAGAAGTAGTTTAGTTTTAGGATTAATAATTAATTAGTATAGTTTTAGGATTAATAATTAATCCTAAAACTAAACTACTTCTTTTAAAAAAATATGGGTAGCAGAAAAATAAACCCTGGGTCGACCCCACATGCTATGCGAGGTCGATTTATTATAAAAGTAGGAAGTATGTGTTACTCAATCGTGTTACGCCATAACGGCTGAACAGATTTGGCTGAAATTTGAGACACAGATATTTTGTTGCCTGGAGAGGAACATAGGCTACTTATTACTTTTTATTCCGCAAAATTATTACATTCCCACGGGATAACGTCGTGTAGTTCACACGGGCGAAGCCGCGGGCGGAGAGCTAGGTACTACCATAATGCCAAAAGACGGGTGTACAACAGCTACTGAATCAGCCTGAGCTCTATCAACTTTTGGTATTGAATATCGACATTTTATCGATAAGAATTTGTCAATCACTAGTGAATTATAAACAAAACATTTTTTACATAATTCTCTCAAAATTCATCATTATAATGCCTAAATATTGATAAGATATCATTGTCGAAATAGGTTTATAATATGTATATAAAATAAGACTGGCACAATAGTATTATAGAACGCGTTTGTCATTGTTTCAAAATTGACTTTCATCCATGCTTTCGTGATGTAAACATTACAAATATAATAAACGACTTTTTGCTAAATCTATTTTTATTCAACACACGTTGGAGCACTGCATACTGCCCCAACAAGGGTTATGGGCCCAGGATGAATAACTAAAGATTAGTGGATATTGAGGATATTGTGAGTATTGAAAACAATATTAAAATGTCTGTCGTGAAAATTGAGCAACTCACTCAAGATAATTATGAGACGTGGAAAATCCAAGTCGAAGCGATTCTTGTAAAGAACGATGCCTGGGGTTATGTGAATGGAAGCCTCGTGAAGCCGGCAGAACCGTCTGAAGAGATCGATTGGACCAAAGGAGACGCAAAAGCTAAGTCAGATTTAGTCCTATCAATCTGTCCCAGTGAACTAAGGCATTTGCGAGGATGTATAACGTCGCGTGACGTTTGGTTAAAACTTGAGGGCATACATGCCTCAAAGGGACCTGCAAAAAAGGCAACGCTTTTAAAAGAATTGTTACTTCATAAAATGGAGGAAGGTGGTGACATTCGAGAACATGTCATGAGATTCTTCGATGTCAAGTGTAAATTGACCGACATGGGAATTGAAATGAATAATGATTTGATCTCAATAATGCTACTGTACAGTTTACCATCTAGCTTCGAGAACTTTAGATGTGCTATAGAATCTAGAGATACATTGCCAGATCCTGAGAAGCTTAAGGTAAAGATATTGGAGGAAGGAAGTTCCCGTTACCAGAAAGGAAGTGAAGATAGAGCACTACTTGTAAAAGGGAAGAAAACTTTTAAACCAAAGAGTGGTACAGTTCAGTCGGATTTGAAATTCAAATACAAATGTTATAAATGTCATGAGTACGGTCATAAGGCTTCTGAATGTACTATGAAGAAAAATAAGGAACGTAACCTGGAAACTTCTAAGTTCGTGTCGGTAAATTGTGATGAATCTATAGTTGATACCAATTTTGTAACATTTCATTGTTTTTCAGATGATAAAACTGCATACAACGAGAATGGAAATTGGATTATTGATATCGGATGTACGTCACATTTATGCAACGATGCAAGAAAATTTGGTGATACGTTGTTACCTTTGTCGGGAAAGCTAAATTTAGCTACAAACTCGAATACAAACGTTCGAGGAAAAGGTACCGTAAGATTATTTACATGTAATAATGGTTCTAAAACTACAGTTCAGTTGCCTAATACATTGTTTGTACCGGATTTGCGATGTAACCTGATTTCAGTTTCAAAGATTACGGATCAGGGTTATAGTGTTACGTTTAAAGGTAGTATAGCTTGTGTTAAAGATAGCTATGGTGATACTAAATTAGTTGCAAATCGTAAAAATAATTTATATTACGTTGAGGAATATAAGGAGGCAGCGTCGACGATTTCTGAAAAGGATGTCGATGTATTGATGTGGCATGAACGGTTAGGACATTTGAATGCTAAAGATCTTGTTAAACTTTTAAATAAATCTGGTATGAATGTCAAGATGTCAGATGTTGGTAAGTTGTACGATTGTGATGTTTGTAGCAGTGGAAAAATGAGTTCGCAGCCATTTTTAAAATCAGATGGTCCTTGCGATGAAAAGTTACATATTGTTTACTCTGATGTTGTTGGACCCATGCAACATGAAGCCATAGGCGGTGCGAAGTATTTCGTTACATTCATCGACGATCATACAAGATGGTGTGAAGTATATTTACTTAGTAAGAAAAGTGAAGTTTTTACTGTTTTTAAAATATACAAAAATCATGTCGAAAATCTAACCGGGAAGAAAATTAAATATTTTCAGACAGATGGTGGTGGTGAATATTGTAACCGAGATTTCGACGAGTTCTTGAAGAGCGAAGGAATATCGCGAAGATTGACATGTCCTCGTACACCGCAGCAGAACGGTATCGCGGAGAGGAAAAATCGTACGTTAGTGGAGATGGCAAGATGTATGTTAATTTCATCAGGACTTCCGTCGAGTTTTTGGGCAGATGCTGTTGTAACAGCATGCCATGTCCGAAATCGATGCCCAACGCGTAGCCTTCGATGCCAAATACCTTTTGAAAAATGGTTCGAACGACCTGTCAAGTTAAATTATTTAAAACGGTTTGGATCAAAAGTATACGCATTGGACAAGGAGTTGGGAAAGGATAAGTTTGCTCCACGAAGTACGGAAGGAATATTTGTCGGATATCCAAGAGATAGAAAAGGCTACAGAATATGGTTGCCACAGCAACGAAAAATAATTATATCCCGAGATGTCAAATTTCACGAAACTAAGAGTGGAAGAAAAGAAAATAACAATTTGAAGATAGATCCTTTTGAAGTTAAAATGGTAAAGTTGGATTCCAACGTGAGACGGCCAAATACGGTTGAAATATATTTCCAGTCTAAGGAAATAGATGAAAAACCTCAACAGCCTATCGTAGACTCCGAGATCATAGAGGAACAACTGCATCATGACAATCAAGAAATGGATGTACATGATGATCAAAGGGGGGAAATGGTAATGAAGAGAGGTCCTGGCCGACCGAGAATAATAAGAGGTCATGTTGGACGTCCAAGAAAAGATTATCAGATGGTGGATGTAGAACCAGAGACAGTTACAACTGAAGAAACAAGCACTGAAGCCATGGAAGAATTTACAGACTGTCAAGACTTTGCTGGTGTTGCAGAAGTGACTTTAAAGCAAGCCTTATCCAGCAGTGAAAGTAAAGAATGGAGATAAGCTATTTTATCAGAAGTACGGAGCCTAGTCAAAAATGATACATGGGAGATAGTAAATAAACCCATGAATCGTGATATTGTAGGCTGTCGCTATGTATTAACAACTAAACTGAATGTTGATAAAACCCAAAAGAAAAGGAGTAGACCCAACTCCTGGCCCTTCTCATGAGCGCAGGACTTCCGCGAGATCGACAGCGGTGGATATCCGACAAATCTGCTTCCTTTGTGGAAGGGATATTACCCAAGCTTTCATGGATGCTGTCTAAAAAACAAATTGCCCTCCGCAACACTGTTTTTAAAGTTGAGAAGGTACAAATGAAAGATGCAATTTTAAAGCAAGCCAGACTTCGAGGAGATAACTAGGGGAAAGAGGTTGAGGCTCGTCTCTGAAGGCTTTGACATTGTAGCCATGGATTGGAGAAATTGGGAAAATTCCAACATTTTGGAGAAAATAGTGAATATTGGGAACCCTGTATCGTGTGACCTATTAGACCTACACAATTGAATTAGGGCTCAAACTGTCAGGAATTTTGTACACTTTAAATAAGTAGTAGTGACCTTTGTCGTCAGTGCCTTACCAATGTCGTTTTTTTGGCACAAACTTAAAAAAAGAGGTGGTTTTTCAGCAACTACTTAGCGCGCGAAAATTTCAGACTGCTGCAAATCTGGATTAATACTATCCAGGTAGACCCAAACTACATACCAAAAGAGCAAGTTTACGGCAATTATTTGTATTTCAGCCTTTTTAGTTGTACGATATGACTGGCCTATAGTATCTAGAAGCATTTTTTGTGGAAAATAAACCACCTTCAAAACAAAAAACTTACTTCCCAGAACACGTAAAAATGAAAGTAAATTGAATCATTCTTTTGTCTAAGTCAGTGTTGAGCCTTAAATAATAATATGTAGGTATTTGATAGGTTACAATTCACATCACTCCGCGCATGGGAGCAGCATTTTACTTTTTATTTATTTTACTTATTTAGTTTCTTTTTTAGTTTTTCTTGCAGTTTTTTGTTTTGAAGGCGGTTTTTTTAATTTGTTTATTTTTTCATTTTTAGTGTAAGTAATCTACCTTAAGAAACTACATAATGAGCAAGTGTATCGCAAAGTGCAACGATAAAACTCTGTCCAATGGTTGTCCATATCTAAATTAGAACACCAATACAAGTTCAGCTTTCCAACACTTAACTGTTATGCAGTTTAACCTTCCACTGGCTTCCACCATCAGCTTACCTTAACTACTTGAAAGAATACAACTAAAGGTCTATTCGTGTATGTGGTACTTAAGAAACATGCTCTTGCTCCTAAGCATTAAGGAGTTTTTCCTATGATCATCAGCTCACCTAAATAACCATAAATATTACAACTTTACCTCAATTTTTTACGTTTTATCGATATTTAAAAAAACATCCTCCAACTCTTAACCATTGACGAGTTGTACCTTAGTTCCATCACAAGCTTATTATCATGAGATGATGATTACCAGATGCAAATACTTGAAAACCTAAAAATAATATGTAAAACACGTAAAATACCTATAAAATTTGCGAGGTTTCCTTAATTTCCCTTGGAATTAACTATCAGATCTTGACTTTGTTACAATGAAACCACCTCAGGAGTATACTCTTTCGAATAAAGAAAGAATCATCGATATTGGTTAATAGTTCGCGAAGATATTGTAGCGTAAAGCAGGAACTACCAAACGACATCAATGTGTTTTTTCAGGATTCTGAAGAAACTTCTGAACCGACTACTGTACATTTTTCATGGGACCAAATTGAAATTTTGGTCTATCACATCAAAAAGAAATTATCAGAATCGGTTCACAACTGGCGGAAATATTGTGGAACATACAAAAAAAAAATTAAGAATTTTTGAGAACCTCCTCCTTTTTTGAAGTCGATTACTAAAAATTTAATTTCTTTATTTATTAGGCTGATGCAAACAATTGTAAAGTTCTGACACAGGGTGAGTCCGCCTGTAGAAATCGTGCTACAATTTACATATTTGTAAATTTGTAGTTATTACAATACAATTCTGCGTTTAACGAAACGGTTTTCTTTATAAATTTGTAAATGGTCGCCTGTAAATTGTAAATGTTGGTTAAACAGAAATATATAGAATTATATCTACAATTTACAAATTTGTAAATTTTCCACCATAGTAAACTTGTAACTTGTAAATGTTGGTTAAACAGAAACTTGTAGACTTGTAGCCTGTAAATACAATTTACAATTTGTTAATTGTAATTTTGGTTAAACAGAGCCCTGACAACTTTTGACTGTATTGTATGCACTGACTTCTATTATACCTACCACAATAGAGATCAGTGATTGTATGGCATCTGTCCTTTGTTTATTGCCAAAAAATAAAAGGCGGATGACGCGAATGGAATCCACAGAACAGTGACTGGTTCGCATTATGGGATGAAAAGTGTTTTTAATATCGATAAAAATATTTAATAATAATTATACCTATCGAGTACCAGATAAAAATATAGGTAAACGTTTGATAATACCGACAATTTTTGACGATAAAATAGATTTTTACCGAAATTTTGAGATTTATAAAATTCTAAATTAAAATCATAATATCCAAATTATGAATATAATACTATATGAACGCAAATATGTTGTATGCAACGAATTTTTGTATCCACTTACATTTCAATGCCTTACTGTGAGTCGAGTTGGAGTGGAGTCGACGTGGGAGTCGATGTAATATGCGATGACCTTCACAAGTCCTAATTTGATTTGAAGAATCTAGAATCGAGAATCTTCTCGGTTCTCGAATGGCGACCGCGTACCGGACGACGTTCCGTGGGCAGGCCCCCTACAAGGTGGACCGACGATCTGGTCAAGATCGTTGGAAGCCGCTGGCTGCAACGCAGGACCGATCGTTGTGGAGATCCTTGGGGGAGGCCTATGCCCAGCAGTGGGCGTCGTTCGGCTGACATGATGATGATGATGATGATGAATCTAGAAAATAAACAATAAAATATAGAATGCAAATATGCAATGTTCAGATAAAATCTCAAAATGTTTGTTAAAATTACATATCCTTAAACACATCTTAGATTTCTGCGCGAAATGTTTATTTAAATTTATAAAACACTTATACGGATTTTGCACGCATTTATTGAACAACTTGGATAAATTTTTAGTTGTTTTTAAAAGGATTAAATTAAAAAATTGCCAGTACCACGCAAACATCACAGAAAACGCACCAAAGCAGCCACAGTAGAACGTCAACCTGCCATTCTACCATAATTGAAAGGTGTGACATTTTTCAAATATGGTAGATTGGAAGGATTCTGAAGCGTGCTTCGATTAATACTTACTTCAGGCCGCCGAAGAAGAATAGCCAATTCTTACCACCAGTCAAGTGTAATATCCCCTTTCAAGTTGCAGGCGTTTACAAACTAGATTTTGACTGTGGGCTCTCTCTCCTACATAGGGCAAACAAAGAGAAGCATAGGCTGTGGCATAGGGATGTGCGTTACAGAACAAGTAGCTGACATTAAACATAAGTAGGTGCGATAATAAGTCTGCACAGTGTTTAAACATTCATTTGAGGGAACCAACCAATAATATGTATTGTTATATTGGTGAATTGTAACTTTGTTTATGAAATAAATTCTTTAATTCTTTAATTATATAAGGTTTGACAAACCGCAGATTCTCGCTAGAGAACCAATATACTTTCCCAGATTGATGCGCGAGGCTATTGAAATTAGCCAAAACCCAAATTTTAATAGAGAAGATGGTTGGAAGATACCACCAGCTTGGGACCCTATAATCCATCAAGTAAAATCTCAACCCAGACCACACACTGCAAGAACTAAAGATACGGTTAGTTCTTTTTGTAAATAATTTGAATAAACGGAGATTGTCCATTGTCCCCCTTCGTGTAGAAAGGGCCTCCAACCTTTGTGAACTGGTGGTCGAGTCAGTAACTTTTTTGCCTTGCTATAAATATTATCCAAATTACTTAAAAAAATCAAAATATTATATTAATAAATCAGTTTTGTTATTTGTTATAATTAAATATAAAGTTAAAATAATCAATACTTAACCTTCCTCCTCTATCAAGGAATCCTTGATGATTAAATAAGTATGAATTATTCGAAACGATACTTGCCAAAAAGTACTCATTAGTAAAAGTATCAAAACAAAAAGTATTGAGTACAAAAGTACTCGGTATCGAATAAAAAGATGTGCGTCAAGTTAGCAGCCTCACAACAGAATTAGGTGGTTTTGATTATGTCAAAAAATACTGTATAAATAGTGTTAAATAGTGTGATGTATATTAAATAAATAGTGTAACTTTGATTCAAAAGATATTTGAGTATCTTAGTGAGGCTGCTAACTTAACGTCAAGTTAGCAGTCACCTCAAGAAATACAGTTCGTATCAATGTGATTTATATGTCAAAAAATACTGTATAAATAGTGTATCGTAAACGCAAAATTTCAAAAGTGGTGCTTTAATACAAGCCGAGATGTTAGGGTCTCTAAGTGGGCTGCTAACTTGACGTTTCTTGCGATGGAGATTCCAGGGAAACTGGTACAAGTTTTAAATAAATAAATACTTGAAAAATTACTGTGTGAAATAGTGAATCTTATGATATAAATAAAAAAAGAATTCTTCTTTGCTATTTTCAAACATGTTAACTTCTACCATACATTCGAATTTAGGTACAGTCGTGTACAGTTTTCTTTAGACGTACTGATATTGTCAAATTTTTTATTCCAGTCATTTTAAATGATACATAATCTATCGTATCATCATCATTTCAGCCGTACGACGCCCACTGCTGGGCATAGGCCTCCCCCAAGGATCTCCACAACGATCGGTCCTGCGCTGCCCGCATCCAGCGGCTTCCCGCGACCTTGACCAGTAGCCCGATTCTCGTAATATAAACCGTGACGATATCGTAGCGATTTAGTCGTTGAAACCATATTCGTATTCACAACTGTCGATAGAACTTGAGCGGCAGCGATTCTATCGAAGTGTCGTCGAAGTGTATTCTGGTACATTAATCGTCCTTCAATCGTTTCAAAACGATAACTCGAAGGTAACTATTTAGATGACCTTTGTTTCGATCGGATTTCAACGACTAAACGTCAAAATAAGCGATCCAAGTGTCGTTGGACAAAAGTTCAATTAGCTGGAACTTTTGTATGTGAAAAATAAGCTTGGGGCTAGCATATTTGTTATTATTTCTTTTTTATTTTATTTAATAAACTTTTGTACATAATACATAGGTAATGTAATATACAAGACGGACTTAATACTAAAAGTATTTTTTTGCCAGTCAACCGTTGGGAAACAGAAAACAATTAAAGCGGTACAAGTTATATAATTATCTATAAGTAAGTACTAATATTATAAAGAGGTAAGATTTGATTGTTTGTTTGTTAAATTGTTTTCATCGAATAGGCTCCGAAACTACTGGACCGATTTAGAAAATTCTTTGATCATTAGAAAGCTACATTCGTTCAGGTACCACGTGGATGAAACCGCGAGAATCCGCTAGTCACTACATAGTATAAAACAAAGTCGCTTTCTCTGTCCCTATGTCCCTTTGTATGCTTAAATCTTTGAAACTACGCAACGGATTTTGATGCGTTTTTTTTTAATAGATAGAATGATTCAAGAGGAAGGTTTATATGTACTTTTTATCCCGATATTCCCACGGGAACGGGAACCACGCGGGTGAAACCGCGGGCGGCCGCTAGTATATTATAAACAAACAAAATATACAAGCTACATAATCGACGCAAACAGCGTAAACGGAGAAATAAATTGAGAGCTGCAAAATGGGACGCTTCCGAAATGCCGGAGAGACTTCAAAATTTTGGTACAAACACTCATTTATTATTTATTATTTATTATTTATTATTTATTATTTATTATTTATTATTTATTATTTATTATTTATTATTTATTATTTATTATTATTATTTATTATTCATTATTTATTATTTATGATTTATTATTTATTATTTATTATTTATTATTTATTATTTATTATTTATTATTTATTATTTATTATTTATTATTTATTATTTATTATTTATTATTTATTATTTATTATTTATTATTTATTATTTATTATTTATTATTTATTATTTATTATTTATTATTTATTATTTATTATTTATTATTTATGATTTAATATTTATGATTTATGATTTATTATTTATTATTTATTATTTATGATTTATTATTTATTATTTATTATTTATTATTTATTATTTATTATTTATTATTTATTATTTATTATTTATTATTTATTATTTATTATTTATTATTTATTATTCATTATTCATTATTTATGATTTATTATTTATTATTTATTATTTATTATTTATTATTTATTATTTATTATTTATTATTTATTATTTATTATTTATTATTTATTATTTATTATTTATTATTTATTATTTATTATTTATTATTTATTATTTATTATTTATTATTTATTATTTATTATTTATTATTTATTATTTATTATTTATTATTTATTATTTATTATTTATTATTTATTATTTATTATTTATTATTTATTATTTATTATTTATTATTTATTATTTATTATTTATTATTTATTATTTATTATTTATTATTTATGAAAGAACGATCTAATCTAAATAACCTGAAAGAATACAACTAAAAATCTTTACATATCAACGACATTTGAGGAGTTGTACCTTCCATCACCAGCTCATCAGCATGTGATGATGACTACCAGATGCAAATACTTAAAAAACTTTAGAAAATCTTTAAAATACGTAAATTACCATAAAATTTACGGGTTTTCCTCGATTTCCCCTGGATTCCACCATCAGATCCTAACTTGGTAACAATGTGACTACCTCAGGAGTTTACACTTTCGAATAAAAAAATAATCATTGAAATTGGTCAATAGTTCGCGAAGATATTGACGTGTAAAGCAGGAACTACCAGTCAAAAACTATGTGTTTTTTCAGGATTGTGAAAAAACTACTGAACTGACTACTTTAACTTTTTCATGATACCACACATAAACTACCTACCTATTTTCTTTCAGATAAAAAAAGAATTATTAAAATCGGTTAACAACTGGCGAAGTTATGGTAAAACATACATAAATAAATACTGTCGACTTGAGAACCTCCTCTTTTTTTGAAGTCGGTTAAAAAGTGGGTAGAAATATATTTGTTTAAATACCTAATCAATAGCATTAAACCGATTATACGTATGTATTGACACAATCAAAAATATATATTTCACTTTTTTGCTCGATAGTACGCACTTCACGATTGAAATAAAGTTTGAACCTTATTACTAAGGAGCAAAGTTCAACATTGATCGTCAGCATATATTCAGATTATTATGTAGAAGTTTACATTAGATTTTTTGAAAATAGCAAAGAAGAATTCTTTTTTTATTTATATCCTAAGATTCACTATTTCACACAGTATTTTTTCAAGTATTTATTTATTTAAAACTTGTACCTGTTTCCCTGGAATCTCCATCGCAAGAAACGTCAAGTTAGCAGCCCACTTAGAGACCCTAATATCTCGGCTTGTATTAAAGCACTACTTTTGAAATTTTGCGTTTACGATACACTATTTATACAGTATTTTTTGACATATAAATCACATTGATACGAACTGTATTTCTTGAGGTGACTGCTAACTTGACGTTAAGTTAGCAGCCTCACTAAGATACTCAAATATCTTTTGAATCAAAGTTATACTATTTATTTAATATACATCACTATTTAACACTATTTATACAGTATTTTTTGACATAATCAAAACCATCTAATTCTGTTGTGAGGCTGCTAACTTGACGCACATATAAAAAGTACTCGATACCAAAAGTATCGAAAAAACTTCGTGTACCTAGCAACACTGTTGCCTTTCTTTCTTTTTTTTTAATTTCATTCAGTCAAAAGGTCAAAAATTGATCGCGATGTGATCGCGATCGCGATCTCATAATTTGCGCTCTCACACTCTCACATCAGCTTTTGTGATTATTTTTTCCTTCCTTTTACGAGAATTTACTACAAAATCGGTAAAAACTCCCACCTCCAGACATTGGCTCCAATTTCAACCATGGCCCGACGTTACCGTGATGCGGCCGCAAAACTCCAACAAAACGTGCAAAAGCATTTGAAAGGTATGAAAGAACTGTCGTCCTCTGAGGACGAAGAGCCGTACGAATCGAGTGTTCTGGATGGCGTGTTTCAGTCGTATAGGAGAGGAGGGGGTGACACCAACATGTTGGATAGAACCAGGCATCTGCTAGAAGAAGCGATGAGCGGCAGATCAGTCACTTGCCTCATCTGTATAGGGTCCATTAAGCGAGCAGACGCTATATGGACCTGCGATCACTGCTACTGCTACTTTCATTTGTTGTGCATACAAAAATGGGCTAACGATAGTGTCAGTCTTCGAAGTGAAGATAGTCAAGGCCCTATTGCTGTTTTCATGCCTAGAAAAGTCGAATGGTGCTGCCCTAAATGCCGGCAGTCGTACGGGAAAGAGGAAATACCCCGACGCTATAGATGTTATTGTGGAAATACTGATGATCCTCTCTACCATCCTTGGCTAATACCGCACACTTGTGGAGAAGTGTGTGGGAAGAGACTATCAGTTGGCGATAATTGTAAACACAAGTGCCTATTGCTCTGCCACCCGGGGCCTTGCCCACCGTGCCCACAAACAGTGAATGGAGTGTGTTACTGTGAAAAAGAATGTAAGAAGGTTAGATGTAGTTCTGCCAAGTGGTCTTGTGGACAGCAGTGTAAGAAAATGCTATTGTGTAACTCCCATAAATGTGAAAATATTTGCCATGACGGAGATTGTCCTCCCTGCAGCTATGTAAGCATACAGTCGTGCCAGTGTGGTGCAGAGAAAACAAAACGTCCATGCAACAATCCTCACTGGCAGTGTCAGAATGTTTGTAATAAACCCTTCAATTGTGGCTATCACAAATGCTTGCAAATGTGTCATTCTGGTGATTGTGGGGTTTGCCCTAACTCAGGCATGAGATCATGTCCGTGTGGGGCAAATCAGAAGTATGTGGAGTGTCCAGATGTTATGGAAACATGCCTAGGAACTTGTGGTAAGAAGCATGAATATTGTGAACACAACTGCCCCGAGAAATGCCATAAAGGTCCATGCCCTCCTTGTCAAGTTTTAATTGAAAAGCAATGCCTATGTTTGGCGCATACAAGAATGTTGCCTTGTAGTAAAGAATATAAGTGTGATACTAAGTGTAGAGGCACTAGGCTATGTGGCAAACATGCTTGTGCCCGTAAATGCTGCAACGGAAACTGCCCTCCATGTGAGAAAGTATGTGACAAACCTCTACAGTGTGGTAGGCATAAATGCACAATGGTATGTCACCGTGGACCTTGCTATCCTTGTCCGAGAGAATCTAAGGTGACCTGCAGATGTAAGGAAACTTATGTAACAGTGCTATGTGGAAGAGAGAAACATATAAAACCTCCTAGGTGCAGTTTACCTTGCAAGATGAAGTATAAATGTGGCCATGTTGATGAGAACAGTCATTTGTGCCACTTTGGCGATTGCCCTTCTTGCAAAGCTATCTGCAGCAAGACTTATTTGAAATGTGAACATCAGTGTAAAGCTGTATGCCATGAATATGTTGCAGTGGTGTTTAAACAGGTTGAGAAGCCTGCCACGCCATGGGAAATTACTCCTCCTAAAACAAAAATAATGACATTGGATTGCCCACCATGTGAGACACCTGTCTCTATCATATGCTTTGGTGAACATGAGACTGAAGAGCAGCCATGTCATTCAGCTAAAAGACGTTGCTGTGGCAGGAAGTGTGGTCGTCCATTGGCTTGTGGCAACCATTCCTGTTTGTTGTTATGTCATTTATATGCACCGAATCCTGATTTCCCGAATGTGCCTTATAGTTGTAGACAGTGTGACAGAGAATGTGCTGTCACCCGTCCTGGTAAGTGTCTACATAAGTGTGCAGTACGGTTCTGCCATTCTGGACCCTGCCCACCATGTGAAATACTTGAACGCATACCTTGTCATTGCGGAGTGACAGAGTTATATTTGCGATGCCGAGAAGTTTCCACTGCTACTGAGGAAATATTGTCTTGTAAACAGCAGTGTCCTAAAAACTTGGAATGTGGTCATCGCTGCAGGAACAATTGTCATTCTGGCTCTTGTCAGTCTAATCAGGTATGTAATAAGAAGACCAAAGTGCATTGTCCGTGTGGAAACTTACGAAAGGAAGCACCATGTAATCTTGTGAGAAATGGTGAAGTGGAAATAGCATGTAATGAGACTTGTGGGGCAAAAAAAATTGCTGCTAAATTGGAGAGAGCAAAAGAAGAACAGAGATTGAAAGAGTTAGAGGAGGAAAAGAACCGTAAAGAATTAGCAGAATATGAATGGAAATTGAGCGGTAAAAAGAAGAAGTATAAGGAAAAGAAAGTTCTTCAAAATGTCGACAATAGAAATGTTATACAAAAGTACTGGGTTCCTATTTTAGGTCTAGTAATTGCAATAGTTGGTGCTCTTTACATGATTGTAGAAGTATAATCTTTAAATGTAAAATATATGTAAGCATAATTTAATTGACATAGTGTATGAGCACTGTTTTTTATATTGTAAGAGTGTGTTAGATCTTTTTCATTGTTTTAAGTATTCCATCTTCGATCATATAAACCCTAGATACACAATTCCATACTAAATGCGCTTGAAAAAGTGATTCCAACAGCGCTGTCATTAGTAGTTATACTTACAGATAATTTCGATTCCGAATACTGCCGTCACCACATTTGATATTCGACCCTAAGCAACAGTAATTTGATTTAAATTCGGTCGGCATGGTAGTACTTACGATCTTATTGCATGGAAAGCTCAGATGATCGGCCGACGCTTGAACAGCAAATCGTATTTCGTCATTTTTGCATCTCTGTCTTACTAAAGCAAATAGAAGAAACGGTTGCGCGGCAAGGAATATTGCAATATTTTAGTATAAATAATGAAATTATGATAGTTTCAGTACATGTTTGACTTTAAATTAATTGTGCAATTATACTTACGTTCAATACTGACTGACAATATTATATTACATCTCTTTTTTTCCTTTTTTCGAATTGTTTTTGCGCATCTTCTCAGCACATTTAGACATTGTTTCGCCGGGCGCACAAATTATATAGACTGCCGGGCGGCGGTCATATGACTACTGAGGCGATCTAATGCCCAATTTCGAATCGGGCATTCGTTGGCGGCTTCACTTTCTGTGCGTTTACGCTGTATCTAGGGTTTATATGATCGCAGTATTCCATCCATTACTTTAGACTCTAAAGTTTAGAGTACAGTAGGCAGTATGTAAATTGTAATTTATTTGTTTGATTTTTTACTGTATCTATTTTAGGAAAAACCTAATGGCAGCCATAGACATTCATGCCAAATTGATTAAACATTCTGGTTCAAACAGTTTGATCAATTTGGCATGAATGTCTGTGGTGAAGTTTGATCAAATTCCTTGTTAAATTTGATCAAACTTCATCACAGACATACTATGGCTGACATAATATAAATTGTTGTTATCAGTTTTGTTAAATTACAATAACCATAATTTCCTTAGAATAATTGTGTAAGTATATAAAGATTAGGGTTGCCAGGTATTTTTTTCAGAAATTCGGGACATGTACTTAAATTGAATAAAAAAATCGGGACAAATAATTTTGCCGCGGGACAACAAGAAATAAAAAGATAAAAAAAATTAAAGTATATTTTAAATATGGCCTTTTTTCAAATAATATTGTTTGTCATATTTCAATTCACTTTTTGCTTTTTTCAGCAATTGTTCGTATTTTTTCTTCTCACAATTTTACAAGATTGTTGAAAATTGAATGTTACAGCAACTCCAATCGGATAAGTTTTTGTAAACTGCGATTTCGCACGTCTGTCCATTTAATATTCATTTGAGACAATACTCTCTGCACAAAATAAAACTGAGAATAGGTACCTACTTAAAATGTTCAAAATTTTCAATTCGTTAATTGTTTCTACCTACAGCATGGTCCACAGCTGCACACTGCTAAAACAAAAACACTGCGAACTACAATTAAAATAGGTAGGTACTCAAAATAATTGATTAAAATGTAATTCGGTTAAATATTACTCTGATTGTTTTGTTTCTTTGTCTAACTGAAAAATATCATAATGCGGGACACACACCTGTCCCGGCGGGACATTGTAAAAATCGGCTGTTTCGCGGGACGTCCCGATAAAAACGGGACACTTGGCAACGCTAATAAAGATAGTCTTCATACAAATGCTCTGTCAAAAGGGAAGCACTCAACCGATTCACACTTTCATGACGATAACTTGCTTGCGCACGGCGAGACGCACACGTACACTTGTAACTCCATACCTCCTCCGTAGTGTCGGTACCTACATTGAAAACTCGGCGTTTGGAGTCATATCTGGCTCCAAAAAAGGTGCTTCAAAATGGGCGCGCGGACTTACTCTCTATACGTAATTATTCTAAGGTAATTTCATAGTTGTGTATTTTTTTCGTTATTGTTTTCCTTCTTGTACAGATCGCGGCAAACAACTTGAGCATAAATGACAACTCACTAAAACCCGTTATACGAGTTGTGATTGGTCGCCGCCCCACTACTTTATGCCCAAGTTGTTTGCCGCGATCTGTACCTAGGTTATTATGTGGTTGTATCTTATTTATATTTTGATTATATTCCAAAGAATTTTAATTTTTTCTAATGTGCTTATGAATCAGGGAAAATTAATTGAAATTAATTGTGTGTAATTTCCGTCGCATTCCCGCTGTCTTTCTCGCTCTACTAGAGCTAATGACAGTTCTGAGCGACGAAAGAGATAGCTTAGGAAAGTGCGGTTCTATCTACTAAACGTGGTCCAACCACTTTTAGGCTGCCTCTGCCTCTCCATTGACGCGGAGCGAGGTGGCGGAGTGGAGAAACGAGGAAATATTAACCAATAGGATTGCATGGAATCTCTCAGCTCCACAGATTTTATGAAATCCTATTGGTTAATATTTCCTCGTTTTTCCGCTCCGCCCGCCGCCGCCGCCTCGCTCGCCTCACTCCGCGTCAATGGACAGGCAGCCTTATAAATGTTTAAACAGCTGCTGCAGCAGAAATGAATGTGTAGGAAAGTAATAAAAAAGTGGATACTTTGGAAGAAGTATAGCGGTCGGTGCCCATTTGGATTTAACCCTAATGCTGGCCATACACCATCCTGCCTATCGTCCAATCGGCAAGACGCATGACGGCAGGCTTGATCCAATCTGCAGTTTGTCCATATTACACCATAATTTGATAACTGTCATGTCAATCCACGCCCACTCACGGTCAATTCTACTTGATCCAATCTGCAGCGTCATGCCGATTGGACGATAGGAAGGATGGTGTATGGCAAGCATTATACAGTTTTTGACTCAGTTGATTGTTTCTATAAGCTTATGTGAAAACTAACTACGAATTTTAGCTGGCGAGCGACGCCCTTGTTTATTGATATGATTAATTGTATAAAGTGGGCGTGGCAGTTGACTTGACTGTCCTATGGCTCCCGGTGATCTATGATTGACACGTTTTCATTAAAAGGTTAATAGCTTATATTATAATGACTTTTATAGTGATTTTATAATAAATATAAAAACATATGTGCTGGTTTTATTTGGTTTGGTTATAAATACATACTTATATTAATTGTAATTTATCTGTTAATTTATTATCACTACATAGTATAATAAAACAAAGTCGCTTTCTCTGTCCCTATGTCCCTTTGTATGCTTAAATCTTTGAAACTACGCAACGGATTTTGATGCGTTTTTTTTTAATAGATAGAATGATTCAAGAGGAAGGTTTATATGTACTTTTTATCCCGATATTCCCACGGGAACGGGAACCACGCGGGTGAAACCGCGGGCGGCCGCTAGTACTAAATAAGATTAACAGTAAGTAATTAAATTTTGTGTTCCTATCTAAGACTTGTCTAGAAGATCTAAAGAGGTTTTTAGTTCACCAGGTTAAAATAAAAATAAACCATAAAATATTAAACATTTTATTTCTAAATCGATAATACATTGATTAATTTTATGAGAAATATTCGGAATATGTAATCACATAAATTATTAATTAACATTTACTTGTGTAACAATTTATTATCACAAGTAGGTACGTAAGTTAAGATCTGTCAATAGCATTTAATAGCGTTTTCTATGTAAGTAAGTGTGTAATTAGAATACAAATTTTGAGTTTCTTCAGAGTAAAAATATTTTTATTTGATTATTTTTTCATACATAGTATGGAATACTTTTTATACAAGAAGTAGTCATAGGATGTATTGAGCTTACCTACAAAAAATAATTGAAGGTATTGATACAGATTTATTAGCTAGTAGTTACAGAAAATTTCCGCTAGGGTGCTGTAATTATTATTCGGCAGTAATAAAATTTACTTTATCGTTTACAAACGTCGTTTGTAGTTACACACTTACAGAAAACGACTCTTATTAGTAAAGATTAAGCATAATAGTTACAAAGTAATTTTATTGATAAAATGACTAACTTTCCGAAAAGCAATCTTTACTCGAATTACTTATGTAAGTACCTAACATTTTTAAGTACCTACCTACTTTTTTATTCAACTTCCTAGTTTTTGTACAGCGAATAGTTGTCATAGTTTCCCGACAGGGGTCGCTGCTACACCAATTTTAGTTAATAAAGACGACTCTTACATCTTTCGAAACCAATATACCTTGCTTACTTACCTACTTACATTACTTATCTGTAAGTCGACTTGCTTTTCGGAAATAGAATAGAAATGGTAACATAAACGTGGTTAATGGCACACTAATTCATTCAACCACCTCTTTCTTAGTTCAATACAGCACCAAATGAAAGGCCTTTTATTCTTTTTTAATTTGCTGCATAAAACCTTGGTCATTTATTTCTCATCCAAAATGGTTTTATCACCAATAATATCAAATTATTACCTAGATGTTACTGCTTTTATGTTGTAATCAATGATGTAACTCGTCTATGCGTTTACTTTTCGAAGCACTTAGGTACTTACCTATGGCAACATTATTTTTGTATATGTCGTAGGTATAAGTCGTGATATTATAATTCCATTAGTGAAATTATAATTTCTCGTTAAATTATGAATAGTAGGTACCTACGTACGAGACAGTATGCAGACGGCTGCGAGCTCACGAATTTGCCTCGTAAAAGTCCTGTAGTCTGTACTCCTCGGAACCTACGACATATATACTTAATAACAAATTATTAAGTATTCCTTTTTGTTTTGATTTGTACATTTTATTTATTTATTCAAAGACAACTAACATGAGAAACGATATTCACATTAATATTAATTAATGCACTGGTTACATTTCAAATCGCTGCCGTTTTAACTAATAAAAAGCAAAAATAAAAAAAACACCTTACCAATATTTACATGGGATTCAAAACTTCAATATCATTGTTGCATTCGGTTAATTTAATTCAGCGTCTATTTCAATTGTACCATGACGACTTGTCATTTTTACCAGCAGTAGGTAAATACATATACCTAAATACCTAGTAGCCATGCTAGAGACAAGAAAGACATTTAGGTAAGTATGATGTTTTCAAAAGCACCGAGTTACGCATAAATGAGTTACAAAACGAACAGCGTAATTTTAATGCTTGTAATAACCATATCCATTTGTTTGTTAATAGAAGAAAACTTATCACTCAATCTGTTGATTCAGCGGACTCTCGTATTGATTTCAGGTTTCTTATTTTTACTTGACAATTTGAACCAACCAGCTTTCTTATTGTTGTCCTTAGGCATGGAAACTGAACGGGAGAGCCTGTCTCTATCACTGTCCCTGCTGAGAATCTCACTAGATTGACTCTTTTTCGTTTCCCGCCCTGTTCTTCTTGATAACGTGCTGTGGTTCTGTTCGGTCTTCTTGTCTTTCTTGTAAAGAGTATTGCTGGAGCTCGTCAGTCTACTGTTTTGTGGACGCTTCGTCAGAGTTGTCTGGCTGTACGACTTGTGTTTCTGCAGCGACTCTCTCTCCACTGGTCTTTCCACTGTGCTCCTAGTAGACGGAGGCTTCTGAACCTCCCTGGACTTGCTTTTTCTAGGTCTTTGCGCGTAGTGGACGTCGTGCTGTTCGTTGTAGTGCTTGGGCGTCCAAGGTGCGAAGATGGAGAAAGTTTTGGTGGTGCTTCGGACTTGGAGGTTGGACGAGTTGACTGAGGACACGTCGTCACGAGATCGGTTGCGAGTCATGCGGCCAGGGTCGGGTATGTCTCCGACTGGAAGGACAAAATCATGACAATATTTTTACTTTTTTTGCAATTCAATGCAATTTTTATTTGAGATAAGTAAGTAGGTATTTGACAAAATCGCAAAACTAGCTCCAATGGGACTCGAATCGGGCGAATGCATTAACCACTGAGCTACGGATAGTGAAAGGTCGTGGGTTCGAGTCCCATCGGAGCTAGTTGTAACAATAATTTTTTTCAAGTTTTCAAAGGAATTCTATTACTTTTTGGGGTTTTTGGAACTTTCAGAAGTTCTATTAGCCATTCATATCGTGTTCTGTTTTAAAGCATAACAAGCTGAAAATGACAAAAGGCATATGAGAAAAAAATCTGTGTTTTGTGGGCATAATATGGTTGGGCATTGTATAACGTCAACGGTCAAGATACTAAACTATACTAATTTCTCAAAAGATCACACAGATGCATGTGCAATAGGTACCTACCAATTTTATTGCGAATGCACTAGGTGAGAAAATCTGATCATAATCAGCCGTATAACGCTCACTGCTGGATTAATATACAATACACTGCCACTAGCTTTTCTGTTCCGGTGACAGCCGTGACAGAGGAGCCACTTGTAATACGAAATTAGCTGTCAAAATGGACTGTCGTATGAAAACAGTTTTAGTTCCAAAGATAATCACCGGAACAGAAAAGCTTGTCGCACTATATCTATGCTGCTGGGCTTATGTCCAGGCATATGTCAAGACAAACTTATGACAGACTTATGTCAAGGCAAACCTTTTGAGGAAGGCTTATGCGTTCCCCAAAAGGTTTGCCACGATGATCGAGTTGGCGATCGCAGCGTAGTGTAGCTTGCAGTTTGCTGATTGTAGGAGGCGCTGCTGCCCGTCTCTTAATGGCGGTTTCCCTTAGTCACATTCTACGACACCCACAAGAAGTCTAGGCTGACATTATACGGTTTAGAAAACTAAACTCAGTTCAGTTCAGTGTCATAATGTTTATTTACCAGTGGTAGCGTGCAGGTAGACGACGCTTCGTTGGGATTGGTGGCTGGAGTCGCCCTCCGTGCTGCTCTCTCCTGAGTTCGTCCCAGGTGTTCGGCGACGGTGTCTATGAAACAGAAACGATTTCTTTATTGAATTTGTTTAAAATTTTGCGTAATGCAGTTCAATTTCCGAATACATTGACATTTTGACAACATTTGTGTTTGTTTCGTTTCTGCCGGCCTAGTATGAGCGGCTTTTATCACGCTATAAGACAGCATGAATTGACGTGTTTATATCATATCGCGAGATATAATGATGGTCATGCTAGGCAGCCTGGGGGATAAATATCTATGTATGTACTTATATGTTCATATTTGTAATACCTCCATTGGTTCTGAACTTCTGATATCCGTAGTAACACATTTTCTTAAGCTGCTACGGAATCAGATCACTCTGTGTGATGTCGTCAGACATTTATATACTTAGTCAGAAGTTATCCTTAACAATTGCAATTATACTTACTTCAGTTCCCTCGCGAGTTCTTGCTTGCTACCCCGAAGTTCAGTCGAGCTACCTCTTTCCTCCGTCCTCCTTCTCAAATCTGTCTTACTGCCTTTCAGGGTCTTAGAGCTACTGTGACTCCTAGACCTGTCATACGGACTGATAGGAGGTTTCCCAACCCTTCTATCGACGTGGCTTTCAGTTTCAGAGTTGCTGATCTCTGAAATATTCCTTAAGTTCCTTTTATAGTACTGTTTGGTGCGAGGAGACTCGCTTTTCTCTTCTCGAAGGTTTGAGAGGGAATAGCTCTTTCCTGATAACTCGCTGTGGTCTACTTCGTCTATTCCAGTGCTGGAGTTAGAGATGGTCTTACGTAGGGTGCTGTGGGGTTTTGGGTTGCTTCTGGTCTTTGTGACCGTTTGTTTGACGTTGGCGTCTGACTCGAGATCGGTGTCGCCGAAGAACCTTAGGTTTTTGGCTGGAGAGTTCAGAGGTTTCGCTGTCTTAGCCCAGGCTTTGCGTGGCTCCTCGTCAGCAGTGATAACAGTCTCTTTCTCCTGAAATAATAATTTATGTTTTTACTTGTACCATTCGATTTCATAACTCTTTCTTAATCAATGTGATTTGTAGTAATCTCATTGCATGTTTTTAACCCATAAATAGATTTATGATGAGTCTCTGCATTTGAACGCCAATCACCTCTGCACTATCAAGATTTGACCTTCCTTTTACTTTGGGAAGATGACTAAAAAGTTCAGGGGGGCTATCGGCTAAACATTATGGATACGAGTAAGTATGGGCTTCAATTGACATTAGAAGTTCTTATGTAATATAAATATATAGACGGACGTTAAGGGCTTTTAATATGGTCTTCAACTGTCAAATGAAGCTCATTATCCATATTTTATAGCCGGTAGAAAGCGTACCATGTACCTATTCTGTGATTAGCTTGCTGAAAACATCGGCCAAAGTCATACACAATTTGAAGTTGAAGGGTTTAAAGTGAAAATCATAGGTAAAGGATTCCCAGCCTACCTTGATATTCTTCGCCTTCTTCTTGGCAGTCAGTCGGTCCAAGGACTTGAACCAGTTGGAGGTGGTGCTGGCTGGCTGCCTGCGGGGAGGCGAGGGGGTAGGGCTCGGGGTGGCCAGCCGCCGTCTCTCCCTGTACCTCTCCGCCTGAAAGAGATAAATATAGGTATCTTGATTTAAGGATATTCATTGTTTTTTGACACGGACAATGGGTTTAATCGTAACCCCTATTACTATTATATATTCTGTGCCCCTATCTAGCTCGAGGGCAAAAATACGGTCTAAAATGGGGAGAATTTACCCAAATGGAGTCTGTTCACTTGCATCTTGAAGAGGTTGGCCACTTACATTTGATATAAAAATAAGTGAAAAAAAAATAAAAATATCTCACAGCCAGCCACTTTACATCGTGCGTACCTATATAGGGCTGCCATCAGCTAAATTACGGTCCCAAGACAAAAACTTCAAAAACCCCGGACATCGGATTGGTGAAATAAAGATTTATCCCCGGACAAAATATTGCAATAAAATTAGTTATCTTACAAATTGTAAAATTGTAACCTTCCGGCGGCATCAGCAGGGCGCGCGGAGCAGGGCGACTATAGGGGGGTTACGTCACGTCACGATACTCCGAGTGCACAGGTATATTTGCCGCACCAAATTTTTAACTATGAAATGCTGTATCATGTTAATCGGATTTCCCCTGTTATAAAAGGAGACTTCTTAGGAACCCCGCCCGGACGCTCCCCGGACGCCCCCCAAACTAGGACAAATCCGGGGAAACCCGGACGGGTGGCAGCCCTAATCCTATAGGTAGCTACTGTCTGCCTGGTACTACGATATTTTTTGAGAATCAAAACATAAAGTATTTTTTAACTTTTGCTTGTCATAACACCATCTCTCAGAGGAAGCCGCGCGTTCGTTGACACCGAAGTAAATAAATGTGAAATAAATCATAGTTTTAGGGTTCCTTTGCTATATTACCAAAATGACGGGGTATTATATATCCTTGCATGACGGTAACATTAGTATCATTAGTTTATGTTCATGGTAAAAGCAAAGAATACTATAATATTACTAACGTAGTAAAAGATAGCCCCAAAAATAATAAAACTATACCGACGCTCTATGTACCTACCACCATAGTACGGGGTAAAATCAGTAATAATGTTTTACTTATTAACACAATTTTATTTCATTTTCTTATAGGTAATTAATGCCCAGTAAGACAAAGACCATTAAGGTACGGTAGGGTATTGTACCACAATTTTGATTCATCAGAGCCAATACTTTTTGCAGTTGCCTTTAACAAATTGCGTCTCAAAAAACCTAGGTATATAAAACTTAAAAAACATATATTAAGGCGCGCGTACACGGGCATTTTTGTGGCAATAATTGCCTGGCACGTTTAATGGATCAATCTGGAGCAATTAAGTAGAGCGATGTTGCTTTATATTTCGTGGTATTGTAAGGCCCTATTTCAGCAACAGGTTGCTACATTTTGACGTCATATTTTGGTTGAATTGAAATTGATTGAAATTTTAATTTTAGTAACCAGTGTAAGCGCGGCTTTATGCAATCATAACTTATTAATCAGACGTTCGTCTTAATAACGAGGTGGTCAGTCTTGTGATTTTCTTGTTAGCGTTTTCAAACAGCTGTCGAAGTAATCGTGTTCCTCAGGGTATTACTTTAGGACCACTTATAATATGTTTATGTTACATTAGTTTTGGTTTACGGTTTGGATGGGCAATAATACATTAGGAGGTAGAGGATTAGATAACCTAAACATACTAAGGTGCTATGTAAAAAACATAAGGGATAAATGTGTAAGAAAATATTAATTTGCTCAAATGATTACATGAATAAGTGGTGTTTTTATATATCCTCACTTTGTATACCTAATCGGATTTTTTGATATAACAATAGATATTAATCGTAGATCTTACAAGACAAATTATTATACAGAACCATCCGAACATTTTTTGCTATGCCGAAATCATTCATTTGTGATGACTATTATATAAGTAATGATGTATTCGTGTCTCGCTCTCTTTCTAGTATACAATTACTCGGGAAGGAAAAAAACTACGCTTGATTGAACTTTTGGAAAAAAACTGGTAATATTATATTGTATTTACTCGTTAAAAGTTTGGTCAGATTTATAAACAGGATTTGGCAGTGATATTTTGCTAAATACCTACAATCTTCATTCGGATTAGAAACAAGGTAAAAAAGTTTGATTGTTTGATTGTGTTAAATCTCTGAAATTACAAGAAACACCAGGTGGTATGATGAATGAAGGCTGATAATTTATCTGCTGAAGAAGAATTTTTTTTGTAAGTGGAACCTCAGTGGAGTAGTTATTCAGGCAAAGCCTGACCAGAAAAATAAAAAACCTGGCTTTAGGCTACAAATATTATTCTGTGCTTTAGGCGCTAATTTCGCCTCTTCATTGTTACAAATGTCAAATTCTATAGAACAATTTAGTTCGTCACATTTTCACAACATGGCGAGGTTTTTATTTTTCTGGTCAGGCTTTTACATACAAATTCACACGAACAAACACAACCCTTAAAAGAAAAAAAACTACTTGCACGGACGAGGAGCTGCATGAGGCTTCTGAGCGAGCTATTGCGGTTGCGGCTTTTTGGGCTGCCCGTATTAGAGGTTGTCGTCGACTCGATAAGAAGAAGAAAAGAAAAAAGATACCTGCATCTTCCCAAACTTGTTTTCAAACTTCAAACGTAGCGCTATTCACATCAATCACCAAAATTTTAGTTTTTATGAATTCTACTTTAGTTGTGCCAAAGCCAATACCTATTCAAATGTAGACAGAAAGGTGAAGGACCTTATTAGCCATTTTTAGTATTCCGTCGCGAGATTATGCACTAAGTCAACATCCTCAGGTCAATGGCTGATTTTGAAACACAACTGGTGGACATTTTTGAAAGTATTAAATTGTATAGGAAAAATGAGATAGTAAAAAACCACGAGCCCTATAAGTAACTTTCAGGCGGGATTCGAACCCGCGCCTCCGGGAATCCGGCCCGATGCTCTGACCAACTAAGCTACCGAAAGGCTTACACGACTCGTCGAATTTTGCTATCACTTGTTACGCTGTAGGCCAGCGTTGCTTCATCAATGTAAGGAAACCCTCGCATCCGAAAGAAACATTTTTACAAATGTTTAACAATCGATTAAGATGAAACAGCCATATTGAGATTTAAAAAACCACGAGCCCTATAAGTAAGTTTTTTACTATCACATTTTTCCTATACTTACAAAATTGCATTGTGAATGCATAAAAATAATATAAAATCTCAGTATTAAATTGTGTTTACTGATTAAACGTCAAATATTTTCGCATCATTACTTACAACATTTCAGGCGGATAGACCATTAAATTTTATTAATCCTAGCAGTTATCAAATAAAATTTTGTACCTAGGTATAAAACATTACCTACATAGAAAACAAAGATAAATGGCATAGGTCTACTCGTACCTATATAAGGCTTGAAATAAGTTTACGTGTTTGTTAGTAAATATAGAATCTCAGTTATGAGAAATTACTTGAAAGTTTAATGATATGAATTACTAGAATCAGGCAGGAAATAAATATTTCACTACTTGCTAATAAATAGTTCACTATTGTAACCACATAAAACTCCGCTAGTATCATCCAGAAATCCAAAAAGAAAACGCGCGCATTCGGGAATGACGAATATCATGGGATGTCAAATCGTGCAATGATGGTTTCTAGGTAGCTATATATTTACCTTACCTGGTGTGGCCACTAATTTATATTATAGGTAAGAGTGCGTTTCCACAGAAGTGGAGCTGCGCGGAGCTGAACTGTTCCATTCATTTGACAGTTGATCTGACACCATCTGTCAAATGTATGAAAACACACAGCTCAGCTCCGCACAGCGCAGGGGAAAGCCGTAGCTCCCTACTATTTTTTTATCGGCGAATAAATTTCAGCGTATGTCATTCGAGGGCATGCTGTAATCACTACATAGTATAAAACAAAGTCGCTTTCTCTGTCCCTATGTCCCTTTGTATGCTTAAATCTTTGAAACTACGCAACGGATTTTGATGCGTTTTTTTTAATTGATAGAGTGATTCAAGAGGAAGGTTTATATGTACTTTTTATCCCGATATTCCCACGGGAACGGGAACCACGCGGGTGAAACCGCGGGCGGCCGCTAGTAGTATATTATGATACAAGTGAGCTTAGGTTGCTCATTATACACGAGGCTGTGGGTTGCAGCCCGAGCCGCAGGCGAGGGCGTAAATCAGCCGAGTGTCTAGTGAGTAAGTTGCTCACGAGTTTCATACGCACTTTTTCAACACACTTGCGAGGAAAAACAAACATTTATTGCATACATATTGTATTAACCTAATATTAACAAAGGGAAAAAGCGCTTTATTTATTCTAAAAACGTAAATGGATTTTCAGCCGTATAAAACCTCTTTGTTGTTACAAAAAAAGAACTGTATCTATTACCCGCTGAAATTGAAAATGCTCTGTTGACTCGCATATAACTTGCAGTTAGGTACTAACTTAACTTTGTAGGGATACTGTATTACCCGGTTAAATTGAAAAGTCTCTGTTAACTCGCATATAATTTGCAGTTAGGTACTTACTTAACTTTGTAGGGATAATTCTATTACGCAACTAGTACTGTAATATTATTATGCACGCGTGGGTTATAATTCGGTTTATGGCCCTAAGATCGATGTAATAAGGCTCACTTTATGAGCAAGTGTGTTGAAAAATACATTAAAAAAGCACTTTAAAGACCAAGATATTCCTGCACGAACCAAGGCAAACAGTATATGAACTCAGAACCCCAAAAATAGTAGGCACGAAGATGCAAGGCCGACGAGAGTGCCATATGGTTCCTGACCTTAATTAAAACACAACCTCGGAACTGCCGGCGCCGGCGCAAGCGCAGGTTTGCGCGAATTCATGTATTTACTGACGACTTTGAAATTTAAAGAAACGTAGGTAGAGTGCGCGCGATCGAAATCGAATACTAATGTTTCATAACCTTAGAACAAAAAAACTAACTGTAGGTAAGCGCCAAAAATGGCCGAGTCGCGAGCAGAGTTATCTGACACGGACTCGACTCGACGTATTTCCTACATTTTATACTCTCGAGCACATCACCAAAAATCGTATTTTGTAAGTTTGTACAGAACTAATGAAGTATTATTGCTTCACATATTAAAAAGACGCCATTGTGTTTCGTCTACTTCTTGAATGTTTTTCATTGTGTTACTTACTTTAGAAAATTAAGGCGATACTCGGAAAAAATGTGCTGAAGCGAGATAGCAATGAGAAAACGACGCGCGCGGGAGCGAGACCGATTTTGCAGATTAGGCAAAAAAAACACAAAATCACTTCGTATTAAAAAACTACAGCGATTTAAAAAAAAATGCTTCTATACGATCCTCAATATTATTAGTGTCCACTAATTAAACCAATTTCCAATAGTGTAAGTAACCCCATTTAAGAATAATCTTCACTTTTCATATTTTTTAGAGGTCTTTTCGAAAATAAAAAGTGTCGAGGCAAAATCATAAAATCGTGTTTTTGAAACTATACGATTCTAGATAAAGGTATGAAGAAATATATATCTTATTACCACATTTTTAACAACTGTAACCGTCCTATAGTTTTAAATCAAAAAGTCCATATTTTTCCGAGTAGCGCCTTAATAATGATGCAGTTTTAACAATTCGAAAATTTTGGAAAACTAAGTAAGTAGGTAGGTTAAAACGTGGATTGTGAAGGAAAAATTTGAAAATGACAAGGAAAACGCAAGCGAACTGTAGCCAAAAATAATAAGTTTTGTTCCCAAAAATATCTACTTACTTTAGGCGAGCCTAATTAATTAGGATAGTCTCTTGTTTCCACTTCGATATTTGAATGGAACTATATTGCCTAGACAGTGTATTTAAATGTGTGTTACCGACCATTCGACCTTGTATGTCCACTATAATTCTATCGAAGTTATTATATTGCAATCGCTCCAATTGAATAACGATCGCTTGAAGTGTTAACAAGCGTAAAAACTTAACATCCGCCGCGATTGTTTGTTAAGATAACTTCTGTTCTTATTAATATTATTATGAGCCACTTTTAAATTTCTCACGACTCACTTTTAAAGAAATAATTTACGTGTTACTGTGATTTCACACGTGGTCTACCGAAACGGTTTTGTTTACGGTTTCCAGTGGCAGCAAACATTTAGTAGGTACCTAGTAGTAACTAGCCGTCCGCCCGCGGCTTCGCCCGCGAGTACTACACGAGCGACGTTATCCCGCGAGAATGTGAAATTTTTCCGGGATAAAAAGTAGCCCATGTCACTTTCCAGCTCCCAAACTATACCCATGCCAAAAATCATATCGATCCATTGCTCCGTTTTGGCGTGAAAGACGAACAAATACGTAAACACGCAAACCCACAAACACTTTTAAATTTACAATATTAGTAGGTATGGATTAAAATATAACTATCTGCTTCTATCTGACATTTAGTAGTTATTATCGTAGCATATAGCTCCTATCTGTCTTTTCTTCATTTAAAGCTGTGCAGCATGATGAGGGTGACAGTCCCAATGTAGTGTGTCCCACTATATAGGTATATTTTTTGAAGTTTTACGGTTCCTGGGCTACCTGCCCCCTTACTCTTGTCACAAATTCCAATAACCAATTATTAAATTAAAGTCAGGCTTTGAACCAGTGAACCTTACCGCCTTGCAATTAAATGCTCACTTTTTGAAGTGTGTCATTAATTCATCTCATGCAAATGCAATTTCTTTCAAGAGTAACGAGTACTAACACAGTTATACTTAAAATACATATACAGGGTGTTAGGGGCACTCTTGCAAAAACTTTAACCATGGCTTCAGACCATCATGCTGAACAACGTACAGCAAGAATCTTTTGTCGGAAATGAAAAAAAAAATTACTTTTCATACAAATTTAGCAACTTATCGGGACATTTTGTATGGAGAGTAAATTTTTTCATTTCCGACAACAAATCTTGCTGTGCGTTGTTCAGCATGAAGGCTTGAAGCCATGGTTAAAGTTTTTGCAACGGTGCCCCTAACACCCTGTATAATAGCATAGGTATACATATACAACGTGTTAATACTTTTAGCGAAACTGAGAAAATACTTTGTTCAGAATCGAGAGTAGAATCGATTCCACACATTATTGATAGGGGTTAAATTAAAACAAAAAGTTTAAATTTTTTGACGCTTCTTAAAATGTTTGTGTCTCTACTGCCTATTCATTCAATACGCGCGCGACCCGTCACGTGCTCTCTTACGTGATAGTAGAGCTTAAAATCTCTCAGAAAGTCACGGAGACCTATGAGCACGAATATCTAGGAAGCTTCTTAAAAAAATATATGGAATTCAATTTAAATACTTCATATACTTAGGTAAATTAGTTGAGGTGAATGGGCTTTTCGGTTTTAAATTTTTATTTTAGTTGGCATCTTATTAGTAGGTAGGTACTTAATTCTTTAATAAAGCTCCTTTTATGAATATTCCCACAGCTATGACGGCTGTGATATTCCCAATGAAAATGCAATCAAACATCAAACGGACATCGAACTTTCATCCCAACCTTTTTGCTGGTTTAATTAAAATCACAAGAAAGAAAAAAAACACTGTTTAGCAATACATTATGTTTCGCGATGTTACCAGTTCAATACCCTGGTGATGTCATGTGCTTTGCTTGCGATGGTGAAGTCATCGTGCCATCATATAATTAGAAAAAGCTTTTGACGTGTCACTTGCCTCAGGGAAAACTTAAAGGATCCTCGATTATTATCGATTTTCGATTTCTGTAGCATTTTTCTAATACTTTATTTTCAATAGTGAAAATTGCATTGTGAATGCAAAAAAGTAAACATAATTTTAAACGAACCTCTCTCGTAAAGTAAAAAAAAAAGGTAAGTACTTAGATACTATAAAAAATGTAGAAAAATGGAAAATAAAGTATTTAGAAAATATCGACCCGTCTCACAACCAGCTCCGATGGGACTCGAACCCACGACCACGCTATCCGGGCGACTGCTCTAACCACTGAGCTACAGAATCGTTACGAGAAGCGGCGAATTTATCAAATACTTCTTACACGTTACAATGATTCATTTTTCTATGATAAAAATTGCATTGTGAATGCAAAAAAGTAAAATTTAAATAACTTAAAAAATGTGTTTAAAAGGTAAAGTTTTTTAAGTTACTTCCAAATTTACTAATAATGGCATGGATATATTTTGCCTTAGTTGCTCGTGTAAGCGCGTCGTAAGTCCCTCCAGCTTGCTCTGACGCCCGCGCCTGTGCCCTGTTAAGGCGATACTCGGAAAAAATGTGCTGAAGCGAGATAGCAATGAGAAAACGACGCGCGCGGGAGCGAGACCGATTTTGCAGATTAGGCAAAAAAAACACAAAATCACTTCGTATTAAAAAACTACAGCGATTTAAAAAAAAATGCTTCTATACGATCCTCAATATTATGGTGTCCACTAATTAAACCAATTTCCAATAGTGTAAGTAACCCCATTTAAGAATAATCTTCACTTTTCGTATTTTTTAGAGGTATTTTCGAAAAGAAAAAGTGTCGAGGCAAAATCATAAAATCGTGTTTTTGAAACTATACGATTCTAGATAAAGGTATGAAGAAATATATATCTTATTACCAGATTTGTAACAACTGTAACCGTCCTATAGTTTTAAATCAAAAAGTCCATATTTTTCCGAGTAGCGCCTTAAGGCTTGCGTCCACTAGGCGCGCCGTGTAGAGTCGAATCGAAGCGCAGAAGTGTGCCTAAGGGTTCCGTTTTTTGTTTTTGTTCGGAACCTTAAAAAATTGTATTTTAAAATAAGTTAACGATTACAATGAAAAGATGTTCCTATTATGGCTCAATACAGTAAAATGACGAGTCTTCACTGGATTTATTTTTAATTTTGTTATTCGCCTCATAAAACATGTTCTTAAATATTTTAATTATAAAGACCGTATACATTGCTATTTACTTAATATCCACAATTTCACTATTGAATACATAAAATAAAATAACCTAAAAAATCAGCAAAATACTTACTCAAAACTATAAACAAAGCTGATAAAATATTAAACCTTAAGATATTGAACCTAGACTTCGAAATCGTTTGTGTAAATCGACTGTGGCACTAAGCTCATTCTTTCAACTGTACCAGCCCACGGTATTTTCAATTGTTATCTTAATAAACAATCTTATAGTCTTTAATAGCATTTTTCAAAAGGGTATGATTAACTTCATTGTTTTAAAACAGTTCATGTGTTTAAAAATAACTTTTTTTATTTCAGTATTGTTTACGAACAGTTCAGAAAGTAAGTTAAATTTAAGCAGTAGAAGGAACCAGCGCCTTAATTTTGTTGGGTACTAGCGGCTTCCCGCGGGCTTACCCGCGCCGCGCGTTACCCATTATTGTGGGAATATCGGGATAAAATAAAAAAAATCAAAATCGGTTCAATAGTACCCACCAAAGATCCCCGCCCGCTAAGACGAAGCTCTGGAAGTGAGAATGGGCGACTGTACCCTGGGACCGTACTCTGAAACGCTAACCCGAAACTTCGGTTAGCCCCACCCCTTGCACTCCATTCTGAGGGCCTACTCTGAAACGCAAAACCCGAAACTTCGGTATACCCGTCCCTCTCACTCTCTAGCCGGGACAGGGACCGTACTATGAAACGCTAATCCGAAACTTCGGTTAGCCCCGCCCCTTTCACTCGATTCTGTCCCGACTAGAGAGTGAGAGGGACGGGTATACCGAAGTTTCGGGTTTTACGTTTCAGAGGGCCTACTCTGAAACGCAAAACCCGAAACTTCGTTATACCCATCCCTCTCACACTCCAGTCATGACAGAATCGAGTGAAAGGGGCGGGGCTAGCCGAAGTTTCAGATTTTCGTTTCAGAGTACGGCTCCAGAGTAGGCCCTCAGAATCGAGCGAAAGGGGCGGGGCTAACCGAAGTTTCGGATTAGCGTTTCAGAGTACGGTCCCTGTGCCGACTAGAAAGTGAGAGGGACGGGTATACCGAAGTTTCGGGTTTTGCGTTTCAGAGTAGGCCCTCTGTTACGGCTGTTACGTATGGGCGAAGAGGTTGCACTTCCCGCAGGAAATCGTAATGCATGCCTGTATGCTTGCTTGCTATCTCTGGGGATCCCGGGTTCGATCCCCGGACGGGTAAGTATTAAGGCGATACTCGGAAAAATTATGCTGAAGCGAGATAGCAATGAGAAAACGACGCGCGCGGGAGTGAGACCGATTTTGCAGATTAGGAAAAAAAAACTCAAAATCACTTCGTATTAAAAAACTACAGCGATTTAAAAGAAAATGTTTCTATACGATCCTAAATATTATTGGTGTCCACTAATTAAACCAATTTCCAATAGTGTAATAAACCCCATTTTAGAATATTGAATCTTGAATTTTCGTATTTTTTCGAGGTCTTTTCGAAAATAAAAAGTGTCGAGGCAAAATCATAAAATCGTGTTTTTGAAACTATATGAATCTAGATAAAGGTAGGTATAAAGAAATATATATCTTATTACCAGATTTGTAACAACTGTAACCGTCCTATAGTTTTAAATTAAAAAGTCCATAATTTTTCCGAGTAGCGCCTTAAAAACGATCTTTTCAATATTACCTCGGGTCTGGGTGTATGTGCTTAATACACGTCGTTGTTTCCAATTTCCATTACAGCTTAACACTTACACTAAAACAACTAGATCTTGAATTGGGGGGTGACTTTAGGGGGCGAAAAAAGAAAGTTTTGCAAACTATTGATTGCAAATTTTTGAAAGAAGACAATATTTGATTTTGACCAGATGATATATTATTTTATTATTTTTAGTGTTAGACCGCGTAGCTTCAAGCTTGACAGACAAAAGATTTAAGGTTGGTCACCACCAGACACACCTCGTTCTTAGTTCGGTACTAACCTAACGTAATAATGGCTATATAGTTGTGAAAGTGTTCGTCTGCGGTTACGGAATGGCTTAACCACTGGTCATGAGTTTAGGGTTACCATATCTCAGGATTTGGCCTGAGATCTCAGGATTTTTGGACTCATCTCTGGATTGCGGCCGGATTTTGCAAAACTCATGAAATCTCAGGATTTTTAGAATTTCCAATAAAATACAACTTAGATTAAAAGATCTTTATAGATCTTTTAGAACAAACTAAACCTGTGGTAATATTTTTTATTTTTTTATAAAAACTGGTTAAGCATTTGACTGCCATCTTGCTAAACAGACAAGATGCAGTTAAATTAAAGATAATACTAATTTATCTAAGTAGATACCTAATCAGTTTTATCATGGCTTTTTTAAGTTAAGTTTTTTCTTGATTTATTGCTCTCAAACTCAGGATTTTTCAATGGAAATCAGGCCTATTCTCAGGAATTTTGTTTTTTTCATCTGGTAACCCTACATGAGTTACAACAGGGGAATAACTAAGTATTAGAATCACTTAATGTAAAAGAACCCCGAGTACACTCTTTATTTTTAAATAATACTTTTTTGTCAAATGAAATGATGAACCTGGCACCTTCAGCCTTATCACCACTTAACATCAGTGATTAAGACTAACGCCCGAATTCTCGAACGCAAATCATCTTTGGGAGCGTCTCAAACATCATGGCATCTCTCTTTCATACGTTTGACATTTAAAGTGACAGGGCGATGTTTGAGACGCTCCCAAAGATAAGTAGCGTACGAGTATTCGGGCATAAGTGCTACACAGTTGTGTATAAAAAAAACAGCTGTTCCGTATATTTTGGTCAAGTCGGTCATTTACTTTTCTATGGAACATTATTTAAAACAAAGACACCATGATATACTTACCTATATTCATCGACATTTTGTGGCTGACCCCATTATTATATAATACTAATACCCCTATACTAATACCCCATTCATCCCCTTAAATATTTGTAGGTACTTATTATTAAAAATTAAGGGTGAATACTTATCTCAATTCCTATTTAATCATCAAAATTGGTTCAGTGACTTAAGTGTAAAAATCTTTGAATCCCTATCCCTTCAATATTAGGTACTAGTTCAAGTTAAATAATTTAGCAAAAACAAAGTTGTAATTCTAGTTTCTAAGTAAGTACAAAGCACAACACTTGGAGCGGGAGAGCGGGTGACTTTCACTTATATTTTAGCCCTAGGCCATACTAGGCACAGATTATTCTATAAACTATTGCAATTTGTCCATACATATCACGTTGTTATATGCAAATGATATACATACAGCTACTAGATATGTTACAACATAATCTATTTCAAAACATCTGTTAAATAAGAACAGGGGGGTTACCGGCTAAAAAATATGGATATGATATTCAAGGGCTTCATTTGACATTTGAAGTCCATGTTGTCCATATCATCATGTCAGCGGAACGACGCCCACTGCTGGGCATAGGCCTCCCCCAAGGATCTCCGCAACGATCGGTCCTGCGCTGCCCGCATCCAGCGGCTTCCCGCGAAAAGGTTTTGTCCATATATGGGCATAATATTGTCTGTAAATGTCAAATAAAGCCCATGTCCTATACCCTTAGGGTGCTACTCGGAAAAAGTATGGACTCTTTGATATAAAACTATAGGACGGTTAGAGTTGTTATAAATCTGGTAATAAGATATATATTACAAGCTTTTATTTAACTTGCAGTGTATGTATGTATGCATGTCCGTTCGTCAAATCTTGCGAGCTAAATTTGACCCACTTACCAATGTCCGATTGAGCTGAAATTTGGAATTCACCTTTAGTTCCTATGACAATGCAATTAAATATATAATCAGTATAGTTATCAATTCAGAATTCTTGCAAATTTTCAAGTACTATATTCTTGTTTTGTTGTGATGGTTACTTGACACTTTGTCAATGTAGGTAGGTACCATAAAGTTATAATCAGCGAGCATTCAGCGAGCGCAATCTTCATAGAGTGCGTGTCAGATAACTCTGCGACTGGGGCGTTTATGGCGCTAGTTACAGTACATTATTTTGTTCTAAGCTTATGGAAAATATTAGTATTCGATTTTGACCCCGCGCAGACTTATCTGGCGCACTCTCTAAATTCAACTAGTAATAGAACACACGTCCCAACCCGACAGCCGATTTGAATTGGTTATTTGAGAAAGAACATGAGTTCATGTCACATAATTGCTATGGAGACAAAAAAACAGTCTGTTTGAAAAGTATGCTATAATATACTATTTACATAAATTTGAGATTATCAATAGAATATTTTATAACGAGGGACTAAACGAAGCCATTATATACCAGAGGTGGTTTGGCTCCCGAGCGTGGGAGGGAGTCAATGAAACCGAGGGTATATTAAGTTGGCGTTTAGTCTCGAGTTGCAAACTGTACTTTTCACTTCGAGAGCGAGAAAACTAGTCAATTTAGTACAAAAACATTTAACAAATTCTGACATTTTCGCGGTCAGTAGTAGTAGTAGTAAAAATATTCGCCCTTTTGTAGGACAGGCCAAGACATTTAGCCATACTGCCAATTATTGAGTATTATTTAATTATTATAGTTTCTTATGTTTTCATAAGAATGTAGGTGTGTTACATTCCAGTGCTCCTTGGAGTTTTTGGCGTCAAGTGTGTCAAGCCAACCTTCTCGATAATTCTTGCTGAGGTTAGTCACCACACCACTATAATAAAACACTCGGCATCACTTTACCGAGATAGCGCCTATTTTAATCATTCTACATATCGTTCAGTTGCGTAGACACTTAGGGCACAAAAACCACACCTATCTTGAGTCACAAAATCCACTATGAAACAAATTGCGATTAATTAAAATATTCACTCAACCTAACCCGCCAAAATGGCGCCAAAAACTCGCAGTAAGTTTTTTCCGCTAAACCAGTCATAAATTGACAATTTAAAACACATGGCGCCACCTTCCTTGCGGAAAAACCATGAAACAAAAAACATCTTAACATTTTCGCAATGAAGATGGTCCACACTTCACAATTAATAGTATATTCACTGGCTGTTTGAGTTTATCTAATGTCACATGAAGGAAATTAAAAAAGTAATTACATTTTACTCCCTAGGGACTAAAGTGGTTATTTAGTCCCGCTTCGTAGGGCTATATTTGCGTACTTTTAGAGCATGAGAAGTGAAAATTATTATTATTTATATTAAAACATTAATTTAAAGTCCCTGGACTTAGGCTTTTTCTCAATTACTTAAAAAAATGACATTTAATTAAAAATGAAGTTTCCCTGTCAGTTACAGGCTACTCAAAATGGTTTTGAAGAATTTTTCGTCATTCTTTTATGAAAGGTATCGTTCAATTTTTTTCAAATCCAAGACCTTTTTTTGTTAATAGGTCTTTTTCTTTACGAGCCCGTTGCATTGCATTGGCAAATCCAGGTGATTTCTGTGGGTATTTGATAAGAAAAAGTGATGTGATACAAGGCCTTGTTCAGTGATGTGATACAAAGCCTTGGCCAAGACCAGATTTGGTGTAGCTTTTTGATTTTTTGATTTGATTTAATTTTGATTTGGTACGAACGTGTGTAGCACGGATTATATTTGCTTTACAGCAAAGTTCGTCCGCACCAAATCGGCGGTTAGGTCTGGTCTGGAAGTGTGTAGCGGCTATAAGAACGAACGAACTATAAAAAAAGGAAAAAACGCGAAGTTGCTATATTCAGACCCTATGTGTCACTTTGCACATAAATAGTTCACTAAAGTCAACGACAGATGGCTCCAAGTTAATACATACAACCATAGTCTACCTACAGAAAAGAAAAAACCTTTTTTTCTTTATGTACTATGTTTATCAACTTTGATAGAAACTTAAATGTGTCTTGTTCTTTAGTATTTATTTTTGAAATACGTACTAAAATTTACAACTGAAAATCAGCGTTTGCTTGCGTTGCAAGACAAGTAATATGACGCTGAGCTGCGACCATTGAGTACTGCTGCGGCACGGCACACACACATTTTTATTTTGAACTTTTTGTCTTATTGGGTCTAATTTGTGTTTTCTATTCTTGTTCGTAATACAGTGCTTCCTTCTCTTATACCTATGTGAATATGCCTTGTATTTAATGAATATGTGTGTCTGTAGTAAGAATCTACAATCTCTATTTGGTGGTAAAATATATTTGTGTGTTTGCAGACTTGATGCAGTTGAAGAGCTAGACTGTAATAAATTAACTGGCAAACGACCATGCAATAATTATGCATTAAATGAAATGAAGCAACTTAGAAACACGTCCAATAATAACTAAAAATACAAAAATAAATTATATTAAAAAAACCTTTTATTTAAAATCAAGCTTTTATTCAAATATCCTAAAAAGAATAAAATAAACTTTGTATCAAGTCAAATCCAACAAATTTATTACATTAAACAATTTATTTGTTTTAAAAGCTTGTCGCGAGATTTTATTGTTACTGGGCTTGCACTAAACACAAATGCTTTAACTTATATTTGACATATGAAATTAAATAAAACGACAAGCTTTTAAAACATATAAATTGTTTAATGTAATAAATTTGTTGGATTTGACTTGATACAAAGTTTATTTTATTCTTTTTAGGATATTTGAATAAAAGCTTGATTTTAAATAAAAGGTTTTTTTAATATAATTTTTTCTTCATACCTTTATCTAGAATCGTATAGTTTCAGAAACACGATTTTATGATTTTGGCTCGACACTTTTTATTTTCGAAAATACCTCTAAAAAATAAGAAATATCAAGATTATTCTTAAATGGGGATACATATACTATTGAAAATTGGTTTAATTAGTGGACACCAATAATATTTAGGATCGTATAGAAGCATTTTTTTTAAATCGCTATAGTTTTTGAATACGAAGTGATTTTGTGTTATTTTTGCGTAATCGGCAAAATCGGTCTCGCTCCCGCGCGCGTCGTTTTCTCATTGCTATCTCGCTTTAGCATAATTTTTCCGAGTATCGCCTTAGCATGAAAACCTATCGTTATGGTATTCGAATAGCAAACTACTAAAAATCGGCATTTCACCTTTTGATAGATATAATTTGCCGAGCCTAGACCTTTTTGCTGCTGCCCACAGACACATCTTCATACCGGCATTATACTTAAGTTTATTTTATTTTAATTCTGCCTTGTAAGTTATATAATCTGTACATAATATCGTTGTATATTTTCTTGTTAATATAATGTGTGTACTGTGTGTGGCAAAAATAAACGTTTTATCTATCTATCTTTTATCTACTGCTATTGTGAAAGTACTAGTATAGAGGAGTACAGGGTGCCTACCATCAACTTTATGACAGCGATTCAAAAATAGCGCGATTCAGAATTGGTTCCTAAAATGAATCGCTTTCTTTCGTACTCTGACCTTCTAAAAACTGGATCGCAAATGAATTGCTAAATGTTAATGACCGAACGATTTGTGTCCTTTTTCTTCTACCCGTCTCTTTCACTCGATTCTGTCATGCCCGGAGAGTGAGAGGGACGGGTATAACCTGCAGGTGACATGTTAAATCGACCGGGTTATAAGTCAAATAAGAGTTTCTGACAGCTTAGCGGCTGTGAAATGTCATTGATCGATCACTGAATCGCTGTCATTGATATTAAGCTGTCGTGGTACGAATAAGCGAAGCAGATCAGTTTAGGTTCCTAAACAAAACCGTAATAAGAGTTGATGGTAAGCACCCAGGACTTTTCCGAGTCTATGTTTTGGTAAGGGGATAGTTTGGTAGCTGGAGAGTGACATACGCTACTTTTTATCCCGGAAAAATATTACCTTCCCGCGGGATAACGTCGTGTAGTACCTACCTATATATAAGGTCCTTCTTAAATAGTGCACATACCTAATTTTAAGGGGTCAATGTACTCACCAATATTGAAAACGCGAAAAAAAAATCTGCTGTTTCATAGAAGTTTTTAATTCGAATAAGTAGATAAATTTGTATGGAACAGCTGATTTCTTTTTCACGATTTCAGTGTTGATGCCATACTAAAAGTTGTTTGTATGCATGAGTACATTGACCCCTTAAAATTATGTGCACTATTTAGGAAGGACCTTATATAGTAAGAGTGCGCTACACTGCTGCGTGCCGGTGCCAGCGGCTTGCCCTTTAACCGAGCCTCTGCCATAGGTCGCGCGGAAAGGTGAGAGTGACGGATTCCGACGTAACGTAAGCTCAGTTAACTTTATGGCTAAGAACGTTAGCTTATATCTACTCTAGCAACCTTATTAATAAACAAAGAGTACGTTTACACGTAGGTTTAACCAAAAATATTGCTTAGCAATATTACTCCTTACGTTTGACGTTTCAAAGCGTCATAATTCCTAAGCAAACTTTTTGGTTAAACCTAGGTGTTAACTTAGGTAGTCTTCGTTTATTAATAAGGGGGTTCATGTCCAAGACAAGACGATGATTGGAATCCGAAATAAGATTCGCCGGAACTATAATAATTAGCTACATTACATACTTCTAAACTAATATTATAAAGCGGAAAGATTGATTTGTTGTTTATTTGTTTGTATGTTTTTAATCGAACAACTCAAAAACTAATACTGGACTACTTACTTAATTTTAAACATTCTTCCAACAAACTGCCTGAGTAACATAGGCTAGGTATATTTTATTCCGATATTCTCACGGGAACGGGTACCACGCGGTTAGAACCAAGGAAAGCCACTAGTCATCAAATATTTAACTGATTTGATTAATAATTATATTGTACCACACTATGCACTGTTGGTAAGATTTCTTTTTCACATGTTCAGATGTTTGCTAAACTAGTTTCTCTAATGGCAAACCTAGTAGTTTTAGCTGACATTTTATAAGAAAACGAACTTTTGCTCGCGGCTTCGCTCGCGTACTTCGGGGAACACATACCTACCCTCGTCTTGTTCCATCCCCTGAAGGCTTAAATTTTACAAAATTCTTTTTTAGCGGACGCCCCTGTACATCATAATACCTGCCATAGGTCGCGCGGAAAGGTGAGAGTGACGGATTCCGACGTAACGTAAGCTCAGTTAACTTTATGGCTAAGAACGTTAGCTTATATCTACTCTAGCAACCTTATTAATAAACAAAGAGTACGTTTACACGTAGGTTTAACCAAAAATATTGCTTAGCAATATTACTCCTTACGTTTGACGTTTCAAAGCGTCATAATTCCTAAGCAAACTTTTTGGTTAAACCTAGGTGTTAACTTAGGTAGTCTTCGTTTATTAATAAGGGGGTTCATGTCCAAGACAAGACGATGATTGGAATCCGAAATAAGATTCGCCGGAACTATAATAATTAGCTACATTACATACTTCTAAACTAATATTATAAAGCGGAAAGATTGATTTGTTGTTTATTTGTTTGTATGTTTTTAATCGAACAACTCAAAAACTAATACTGGACTACTTACTTAATTTTAAACATTCTTCCAACAAACTGCCTGAGTAACATAGGCTAGGTATATTTTATTCCGATATTCTCACGGGAACGGGTACCACGCGGTTAGAACCAAGGAAAGCCACTAGTCATCAAATATTTAACTGATTTGATTAATAATTATATTGTACCACACTATGCACTGTTGGTAAGATTTCTTTTTCACATGTTCAGATGTTTGCTAAACTAGTTTCTCTAATGGCAAACCTAGTAGTTTTAGCTGACATTTTATAAGAAAACGAACTTTTGCTCGCGGCTTCGCTCGCGTACTTCGGGGAACACATACCTACCCTCGTCTTGTTCCATCCCCTGAAGGCTTAAATTTTACAAAATTCTTTTTTAGCGGACGCCCCTGTACATCATAATACCTACTTATGAACTGTCCAGTAGTTTGAGCTGTGCGTTGATAGATCAGTCAGTCACCTTTGTTGAAGTAGGTACCCCCTTGGACAGGAAAATATACGAAACGTTCAAATTGCGTAGAGAGCGGAACCTCAGTAAAAAGTGGCGATTCATTCCCTAATTAACCAATTACAATAATGACTGGCAAATACGCTGCAATCGATGTAATATGGCTTGAACCAACCAACGAGCAAAACTAGAAATCAAATTATTTATGTTTTCTGTTGTACGGTCTTTGAATCGAACGCATAAAAGTATCGTTTGATATTCAAAGTCATAGTGTTTTGAAGAAATCGAAAGTGATCAAATGCTTACTTATTACAAGAAATCTATCACATCAATAGCAGAATAATCTAATAGAGTCTTGATCCAGCCAACGAGCAAAACTAGAAATCAAATTAGAACTAATTACCTATGTTTTTTGTTGTATGGTCTGTACTTTTACTATTGTACGGATAAAAGTATCGTTTGATTAAATTCAAAGTAATCGAAAGTGGTCAAACACTTACTTATTACGAGAAATCTATCACATCGTAAATATTAGACACGAAGTCAGATGGCTTTAGAGAATTGTGTAGAAATTTTATTAGAGACAGCAAACAGGGCATTGATATAGGTACCTACCTACTCGCAGATAAAACACAAATCTTTAAAAAGTAAATACCTTCAATAATTATGATTTTAGAAAGTATAATTATATAGAATTGGGGCTAGTGATTTTATCTTTTTTTTACTATAAATTACCTACCTTCAGATTAATCTTACGGCACAGATCATTCGGTATTCGGATTTTGGTTGGTTTCCTAATTAAGGAAGGGTTAATGCATGATTCAATTGAATAAATAAATTCTCTTGACTACATAATCATCTTGCCGGTTCTTCCCGTCACAAGGCTCCCGCGCCGTATAATTTGCGAACCGATATGGCGTAGTTTCTTCGACGTTCATAAGACAAGTGCTGTATCAGCCTAGACCTCAGATCATATAATAGTAAAATAGTAGATCACCGTATTTGTCGCCTCTTACTCCCTGGTTTGTGCAAAGTAGTAGGTGTTGGTAGGCATCGGAGCTCATTTGGTGTTGGTTTTCGCACGAACTATATCTCCTGAGGCCTGAGGATGCTCCGGGTTGGGGCGAAACACGTGTAGAGTAGTCTAATCGGTGAAGGTGCAAGGTGTATTGCAGTCTTGCTAAATGCAGGTATTGAGCACTGGTATTTTCGTGGTGTGCATATGCAATTTTTTGCGGGCGGGCGGGCGGTGCATCTAGCATATTGTGTTTTTTTTGCGGAAGTAACCTACATATATTTCGTTTTTCACTAAAGTTTTTCATTTTCAATGTTGTAGTACTTACCAATGCAGGCGAATCCATAGGACCGGCAGTCCTCGAACGTGATTTCCTGAGGTCACTCTCAACATCCGAGGGTCTGTGGTCACTCTCCCTCTCCGACGAGTTGTATCTCTTCTCTTCTCTCCTTTCCTTGTATCTTCTTTCTTCTTTAAGTGTTCTGTCTCTGTCGTATCTAAAACATTTGAAAAAGCGCTAGTATTCGTGGTTGGGCCATTAATTAAAGTTGTTCGTATGATGGACTCTTTCAGCCCCTGAAATATTTTAACTAATAAAAAAAAAATGTGGTGTATTTGTGATGAGTTGAGCGTTAAGTCTTTCTTTTTGTCATACTTTATAAGGTTAACTTCATCAGTATTTAACTCCACATCTGCTTTTAAAACGTCGTTATTAATGTTGGGTTTCTATATTCAACGACTCGTTGCTAATTCGTTATACTTCTTCTTGTTACACCCTTAGAGATTCGGCTTACGTTCTGTCAAAATTATCAATACCTCATTTATCCCTTAAAACTACAAAGTAATTCTAACCTGTCGTCAAAGTCTGTTTCCCTGTACTTCCTGTCCGGGCTGCCAGAGCTCCTGTACCTGTCTAGGTCTTCCCTGGAGCTCCTGAGGCGCCTCTCGTCCCCTTGGCAATCGTAGTTGATCTTCTTGACGACGATATCGCTAGGCTCCGGGTCAGTATACCTGTACAACATCATCATTCATTAACATCATACATCATGTAGAGATGTCATGAAAAGACCATTACCCATTCTTCTTCTTAGCGTTTCGATAAAATTGGCTTACAGTGCTACAATCTTTTCTGTTCCGGCTACAGCGGCGCTATATTATTATAGAGGTCAGTGGACGCTATGTACGTTTTTCTTTTTTTTGTAGCAACCGGCCCTGACTTCTAAGACGTTTAGTCGCCAGCAGTGCTATGGTTGGACATCAACTTGACGGCAAAATGACATTTAAAAAGAACACGTTAGTTTCACATTTTGGCCACCGGAAGAGAAAAGATTGTGGCAATGTAAAATCTGTTCAGCCCAATACTGCGCCACACGTACTGCGCTCATAGTGGCGTTGTCAATTTATGGGTTGATTAAGAAGGAAGATGAAGAAAAAAATATAATATAATATATATAATATATTATAAATATAATATTATACATAATATAATATAACTCGATTGATATAATTTATTTCACTTGCATTAGTAAACTACGCTGGTAAGTAGCTGAAGTGCTTTTTTAAGTAGTCGTCAAAATGTAGTAGGGAGAATAGTATTTTGTCGAGAAAACCAGGAACAAACTTCATAGAAACAAGTTACAGTAAAATTTCACATGAACTAGGAAAAGAATAAAAAAGGGTTTGGTTTATTTAAGTTAAAGAATATCAGATAAGATATTTTTTTATGTAAAAGTAAATGTAAATGAACAAACAGAATAAATTTTATTTTGATTCAATTTTTAAAATCTAAACTGAAGACCACGCGGGATATACAAGGAATGTCATATTTTTACGAAATTGTACTAATAATGCCATCTAGTGGCATTTTGTTACCAAAGCTGTATTCATTCGGTATCAAAAACAAGAAATTTTTAAAAACAATGCCCCTTGGTGGACTAAAATAGTCCTGGTTTAAAACTGGTACTAAACTGGTGCTGTCACTTTCATTTTCCAAATGAAAGACAGAATTAGCATGAATTTTAAACCAGGGTGCCTACCATCAACTCTTATTGCGGTTTTGTTTAGGACCTAAACTGAACTGGTTCGCTTATTCGTACCACGACAGCTTAATATCAATGACAGCGATTCAGTGATCATTCAATGACATTTCACAGCCGCTAAGCTGTCAAGAACTCTTTTTTTTACTTATAATCCGGTCGATTTAGCAGGTTATACCCGCCCCTCTCACTCTCTGGGCATGACAGAATCGAGTGAAAGAGACGGGTAGAAGAAATAAGGACACAAATCGTTCGGTCATTCACATTTAGCAATTCATTTGCGATCCAGTTTTTAGAAGTACGAAAGAAAGCAATTCATTTTAGGAACCTATTCTGCATCGCGCTATTTTTGAATCGCTGTCTTAAAGTTGATGGTAGGCACCCTGGTCTAACTTTAGTCCACGTTTTGGAATAAGGGGGAATGAGTCAATGACAGGGGCCCGATTCTCAGGCATTCGAACTTTTTCAGTTTGGTAATTTGTATGTCGAACATTTTGTTTGCGGTTTCTATTGAAAAGTTAGAACGTTTCAAACAAACTAAGCTGTCCCACATGTCAACAATAGTAGATTGTACAACAAGTGCATAAAACGTACCATTTTACCCGAGACGTATATATCCACCCGAGCCGTAGGCGAGGGTTGATAGTCAATTCGAGGGTAAAATGGGTTTTATGTACGAGTTATACACTCTGCTTTTCACTTCGAGTGTGAGGAAAATAAATAAAAATATTGCAAAAATGAAAAAATAAAGACTTCGCCATATTGGCGGGAAGACTTTCTTTTTCTTTTTTTTATATGTGGCAGTGGCAGCACAGTGACTTTAGCATAGATCGTAGTCCATAATGCTCTTGAAATACTTATTTCTTAGAAAACTCATTCATTATGTCTAGTTTTATTAATTTAGTAATTTAACTTGGATTATGTACAAAATTTAAGAAACAGAATTAAACAACAAGTTTATATAACGAAGTTTAATTGCGTGTGTTACTGTTTACCTGACGACCTTTTTTGTCTTAGAGTGTGAGACTTAGACGAAGATTTTACTTTATGCACTAGAGCATAAAAAGCGATTTTATGCAGCCTATACCCAACATAAACACGAACTTTACGAGCATGAGAAGTGAAAATTCATTTTGACAGCTAAGTTCGAATACGAACATCTATTGTTTTCGATCGAACTTTTTCGATTGAAATTCTGACAATACAATAACTGTGTTATATTTGAATTTCGAGCTTATAAATGTGAACTTTTACTCGATTGCGTGAGAATCGGCCCCCAGGCCGCTATTTTAATTTGAATAAACTAGCTAATATAAAAACTAGAAATGTCCGAGCGTAAGTACTTGCTAAAAAAAAAAATGTGGCGATTTTTCTTGAAATCTCATTCATCTGTCACTTAGAATCGTGATTGATGCTTGATTAATTTTCGATTTTTTGCTATTAAGCTGACAAAAAGATTTTGAATTCAAAACTTTAAAAATCTATTTTCTCACAAAATGCAAATATGGTCATTTCTTGTTTTTTCCGCGTGGTCTTCAACTGTAAACACTTATAAAAAAAGAGATTTGTCATTTTATAGTTTGAGAAAATAACTCCAAATCTCCAAAATAGCTATACCTTCTGTACTCGGAGTCGTCTCTGGCAAGATGTTCAGGGCTCTTGAGTACCCGAGTGCGAGCCTTCGGCTGGACCTCTTCCTTCTCTCTCTTGCTCTTCTTCGAAGAGTCGCGAGAGAACAGCTGTTTTACCTACAAAATAAGAAAATTTTAGTGCCAATTTTTATTTAGCTTTTACCATGTCTCGAAAATCATTGAAACAAATTAGATCTTATTATTCATTGTGTAGCGTTGTTTGCCGTAGTATGTGGGTATGTAGCGTGTATTCATAAAAATTTGCATTATTTTTATAAAAGATACCTAATTAATAGACATTGAAAAAAGAAATGCGTATTTTAGAAAATCTGCACCATCATTATCTTAGTTATTTATCGGTATCAAAATATATTTTACCTTTTCGAGTCCAGAAAGCTTCTTTGTTGCTTTAGGTGGTTTCGCACTAACTTTTTCATCAGTTGGACTTTTTTCGAATCTGTCTGCTTTAGGCGCAAAGTGTGATCCATCGTCAGCACTTCTTTCCCTCGGAATGTACTCTTTCCTGTAATTGTCTTCCCTGAAATCTTTGAACCTTGTTAAATATTCACCGTTGGCATAAATCTGCTCGCTAGGATAGTTGTCTTCAGTATGCCTTCTTTCACTAGCCAACAGCAAGGAGGTATTATGAACATCGTCATCACTTTCATGTCTCCTGTGTCTTCTATGAAGTTCTCCGCTAGAATCTTTGCGGAAATCGTTTTCGATTCCAGAATCGACTAAACGGTTATCGATGTCGTATCGATGGGGCGGAGACCTCTCCTCTCTATAATAGTCCCGGCTATCTCCAGAGCCATGACGACGTATCTGAAAATCTTCTTTAGGATATTTTTCTTTATCCTTATTTTTCACTCGACGTAAGGAGTTGTGGTAGGATTCAGCTTGTTTCGCTTCATAACGAAGATTCGCATAATCCTCTTCCCTTTCTTGAGCAATTTCAGGATTAGAAGCGTAATGGCCTTTCCTTTTTCCAAACCACGAATCCTTACTTTTGTATTTTTGACCGCCTTGTTGTAGGAGATCAAGACTAGAATTTGAATTCTTTTTATTAACTTTGTATTTCTTTTCTTTATATTCATCAGGCGTGAGCACGGGCTTTCCAGTAACTAATTCTAGGCTTGGAGGTTCATATTCCGGTTCCGGAGGAAACTCTTTCCTTCCGTCTATGTATCTACCATCAGGACCTATACTATCGATGAACGCACGTCTATCTATTTCACCATTTGGTACTTTTTGGAACGTCCTTGATTCAGTGCTATACTTAACCCTTTGTGCGTCTGATTCATATTTCGTGTAGTCATCGGTTACACTATTTTCAGCGAACCCATCTCTTTCTAAAGTATTGCGATAGTAACGGGCAGTCTCATCTACGTATTTTTCTGTCGCTAGTCTACGTTTCTCAGCTTCATAGATTGGGTCGGTTTCAGGTAAGTACTTTGTTACGGGTTCCACTGTATGTATTTTTTCCCGTTCAGTTCTTCGAGCATTAAGCCTGGACTCTAAAAGCTTACGCCTGTGACTCAACTCATTAAAGTCCAAGTCAATTTTATTGTTTTCACTCTCATAGGTTTTTTTCATGGTATCCATACCATCAGCTCTGCCTCTAAAGGTATCAATATAATCGTGTGTTTTATCTTTATTTGTAGGATATTCATTAGCATAAGTAGGCTCAAAATCCTCGAAACTTGTCAACTTATATTCTCTGAACTTAGGTTTTATAGGAGAGTCCGTGATTTTGTAAGTGGAATCGATAGTGTTATAATTTTGTTTCTGATTAATTTTGTTATTATAGTTAAAGCGGTTGTTAGGATGTTTGTATCTTTCTTCATAACCTAGCCCTTCATCTTCATCCGAAAAGTTACCGTACTTTTCTCTAGATGGTGAATAAGTTTTGTGTATAGTTTGCTTTCCAAGTCTATTGGAAGTACTGTCTCCATGGTCCCTGATAACTTGGGCGTATACAACACCTTTGTCATTCATTTTGTTTACTGGGGAAGGTACCCTTTCAGGGCTTGTTGTTCTTACAAATAAATTTGGGTCAGGACTAACACTTGGCTTAGTATAGGAGAAGGGTTGACTAGTATTAGTGCAGTTTGTTGGTGAAATCAAATGAGGTGGCGGAGAAGATTTATCTTCTTTCAATATCCTAACAATTTGATCTACCGTGTGTCCTCTAGTGAGTGGGGGCTTGTCAGGGGGCAGTTGACTACTATGTATCATATCTTTGCTACCATATACGTTCTCTTCAATTTTCCTTATGCTTTCTTTTATCTTATCTTTGATTTCGGCTGGGCTTCTATCTTTAGATTTTATACCATCTATTTCATCTACTAGGAAGGTTTTCTTTATTTCGGTTTTTCGTTTTGGTGTATCTGTTATAGATGGTGACTTTTCTTTTTCTGCTGATTTACCTCTCTTTGTCCTGGCTGGTGGTTTAGGTATCTGCTTTTCAGGAGTTTTATAGCGAGGTGGTTTTTCTATTGGGTTAACCTTTTTCTCATTGTTTGAATCTTCACTCTTAACGCTATCCTTTTGAGATAACTTCTGCTTTTGAAAAACTTCTAGAGGTGGTGTTTTCTTAAAATAATCTTCTCTTGGCGAGCTTTCTATGATGGGAGAGAGCTGTGATTTTTTATTTCTCAGTGATTTTAGGAATTCTTCAGTTTCACTTCCCGATCTTTTTCGTATAGGTTTAGTTTTGTTTAAGTTTGTGTTAGATTTCAAGTCAGAAACGTCACTTTTGCTCCTTTTTACAATCGCAACAGGTTTGGTGGTTACTACGACTGGTAGATCAGGGCTTTTAGTTCTCTGTGCTCTACGGAAGAGCGTTGAAAGTGATGTTCTTTCTTTTCTTCTTTTGGTGCTTACATCACTGGTTGATCTTCCTAGAGCTGTCTTTGTTGTTAACTCTGAGTTAGCGTCGTCGCTGTTTCTGCGAGGTGACTTGTCCTCTTTAAACTTTCTTCGGTGTGGTAAAGAGAAGAACTTCTCTGGAGGATGATCGGCTGTACAAGTGACGCTTTGGGCTTGAGCTATGACTTTGTTAGCTTCGTCTATTAGTTCTTTCTCTGAGAGATGTGTAAAAGGTTCTTTTCTCAAAGTTTTCGTTTGATGTTCGGACGAGGCGCCCCGCGATTCCCGCGGTTTACCTGCAAGAATAACAAATATTTAGAAAATCGAAAAAAAAAATACTTTAGTTAACCAAAAGAAATTGAAATTAGTCTCAGTGAAAACTGCGAATTCAATCTAGACAAGTATTAAGTTCAGCTTGTCGAAACAACCAGACCATATGATCATTAGAAGCGAAACGATGATATAAAAAAACTTAATCAACAGTCATCAAGCAAGACCCACAAAAAAGTGTTTTAGTAAATAAGTATCGAAGACAAAGAAGATTAGTCAATTAGTTACGTTAGCAATAACATTAATCAGGCTGTCAGAGGTTTTTGCATCCGCTGGTGTTTAATTAAAATCCTCGTGTAGGTACAGTCGGGGACTCTCGCGCTTTCCCACTTCGTACCTCTTTTCGTGTGAGGCTGCATTTGGCTCAGGGGAGAAGAGAGAGGCTCGTAGGGAAGGGGGAATCCCCAGTAAATTGACCCTATTGCCCCTTGTTACGCACTTTGGTATGGTAGTACAATGCATTGCATAACCAATCAAGGATAAGGTCTGCACTGGCACTGCACGTGAAAAGCGAGATACCAGTCACACGAAAAGAAGAACCAAGCGGTAAGGCGAGAGAGTGTTTGACTGTACTACATCATCTTGTTCAATGCATTTGATTTCATATTATATTTCCTGAACGATTCAATGTAGGTAACATTAACACTCGTTTTAATGTTCTGATTAAATTTTAGATGATATATGTCAAGATATTGTAAATGCAAATGTGTCGGTTCTGTGGGTATCGCGGAAATAATCAACATACTCGTATATGTTCAAAATAATCTTAATTTACTTGCTATTCCTTTATAAAATGTTAAAGTGAGGACTTTATTGTGGAGGCAACTTCGATCAACAATAACGGGAGGCAATTATCATTTTATTAGCCAAGATGACACATGGCACACTTTTTTTTTTGAAAAATTATTTATTTCATAAAAAACAATTGGTTTACATATTAACTTCTACAAGGCAACATAAATATTTGACCCTACTACAAGTTTTCTGTAAAAATGACACACATCCATCTATCCTATCCTACTTCCTACTAAAATATTATAAATTTGAAAGTTTAGATGTTTGGATGTTTGGATGTTTAGATGTTTGTTATGTTTGTTACTCAATCACGCCAAAACAGCTGAACGGATTTGGCTGAAATTTGGTACACAGATACTTTGTAGCCTAGAGAGAAACATAGGCTTCTTTTTATTACAGAAAAATATCACATTCCCGCCCGCGGGATAACGTCGTGTAGAACACGCGGGCGAAGCTGCGGGCCGAAAGCTAGTAAATAAATATTTATTTGCAGAAATAACACACATCCGGGTCTATGCGATATTAAATTATGTTATTTTTATAATGGCGTTTTACATAAACAACACATATCCAGTATTTTTTTTAGAAACCACATAATAATATCCCCCTTTTTACCACACTTTTATTAGCTTCACTTGTAACTAAGTCACAATGTAAGAAAATCTTGGAATTCCATTTTAACCTACTTCTAATTGTCGTATTGATTTGAAACTTTGCAAGTCTATATGAATCCGATGACAATACAATAATTTGCTACCATCGAGCTGATCTGATGATGGAGTCAAGAGGTGGGCAATAGAACTCTTCAATGGCTGCTAGGAAACCCCTCGAGTTTAGGCTCATTTGTTTTGTTCTGATGAGACCTATTCGCTACACTTGGTGGTGAGGGTCTGATGATGAAGCAGGGAGGAAGCCAGTGGCACTACTTAATGACCAATAGGAAACACCTCGAGTTCTGGCTCATTTGTTTAGTTCTGATGAGACCTATTCGCTACACTTGGTGGTGAGGGTCTGATGATGGAGCAGGAAAGAAGCCAGTGACACTTCTTAATGACCAATAGAAAACACCTCGAGTTTGTGCTCATTTGTTTCGCTTTGATAAGACCTATTCGTTACACTTGGTGGTGAGGGTCTGATGATGGAGCTGGGAGGACCCAGTGAAACTCCTTAATGACGTCAAGAAAACTCCTCGAGTTCTGGCTCATTTGTTTCGTTCAGACGAGACCTATTCGCTACACTTGGTGGCGAGGGTCTGATGATGAAGCTGGGAGGAAGCCAGTGGCACTCCTTAATGGCCAATAGGAAACCCTTTGAGTTCTGGCTCATTTGTTTCGTTCTGATGTGACCTATTCGCAACACTTGGTGGTGTGGGTCTGATGATGGAGCAAGGAGGAGGTCAGTGGCACTCCTTAATGACCACTAGGAAACCCCTCCAGTTTAGGCTCCGTTGTTTCGTTCAGACGAGACCTATTCGCTACACTTGGTGGCGAGGGTCTGATGATGAAGCTGGAAGGAAGCCAGTGGCACTCCTTAATGGCCAATAAGAAACCCTTCGAGTTCTGGCTCATTTGTTTCGTTCTGATGTGACCTATTCGCTACACTTGGTGGTGTGGGTCTGATGATGGAGCAAGGAGGAGGTCAGTGGCACTCCTTAATGACCACTAGGAAACCCCTCGAGTTTAGGCTCCGTTGTTTCGTTCTAACGAGACCTATTCGCTACACTTGGTGGTGAGGGTCTGATGATGGAGCAGGGAGGAATTAAGGGTTCGGCTCGCGCATCTGGTAACTAATAGACTCCACTTAAATTTGTAAAACTAAATACATACAATCACGTCTTTGAGTTATAATGTTTACGGGGTGGGCAGACACATGTTAAGTGCAGTGAAGTGTGCGGTGTATGTGACGTCACGTCTGTGACGTCAAAGTGTGTAGGTGTAAGTAAGGTGGACTCCATCGGGAAGATTGATTCCTCGCGGACTCTCGTTTTAGGATTATAAGCAGTAACTAGTGTAAATGGTTGCCAATAAATATATAGTTTTTACTTCAAAGTATTTTTTAATTAACGTACTCTTCCAAAGTACATAAGTGGCGCAGTCGACGGATGCTGTTGTTTTTATAGTATCACTTTTCAACCACCAAAAGTATACCTATTTCGCAACGGTTAGCACCGAGCTTCCAGGGCCTTTGTGTTATTATAAATAAATATAAAGTTATAGAAAAAGTGGCGAAGAAATATGATGCTGTGGAGCTGGTCTCTCATCCTATCGTAAGTCCAGTTTTACTTGTTTATGTGGGAAAACTAAATTTGAAATTATAGAGAACTTCAGAACTTATATTTTTATTTTTAATGTTTTTAATAATTTGTTATTATAAACTGGGTGCATAAGTAAAAAAAAAAAAATATACTTATATTTTTGACGTATTCGAGATAATAAATTTTAATCGAGCGATTTATTTATCAGTCTACGATAAACGGGAGTTCAACAAAACCTTTTTGGTGATTTTAGTTATTACCAATCTAAATATCTACAGAATATAATAACAAATTACTTGCCTTTATTGTGTGTTTTAATAAAAATAAAGATTTTAAACGGAAATTTGTGTTCTAAAAATTAATTTTGCATTTTTATTGTTAGCAATTAATTATTTTTTTGTTGTCTTGTGTTTATTTTGTGTGTTTTATTTGGTTAGTATAAAATGGGGCCAGATTCAGTCCCAGAATCAGCTCCAGAAAGTGTGTTGTCGGAACCAAAACACGATAATAAATTACCTTTAATTAAAAGTTCCTTACAAATGATACCTTTTTATGACGGGAACCCCAACCAACTTAATCGGTTTATTACAACTTGTGAAACTATTTTAACGGAGTATTTCGATACGGAAAATTCGAGTTGTTTTAATAACACTATTATTTTACATAATATTTTGAATAAACTCCAAGGTAAAGCCGACGAAATAGTGAACATAAATTACTTCATGGACGCAACTGAAAAATGTGTTACCTACTAAGAAATTTTGGGGATCAGAGAGACGAAAATTGCTTAAATAGAGATTTAGTTAACATGAAACAAGAGAATGAAACACCGCAAGAATATTATAATCGATGTATTCATATTCTCAGTACCATTATGAACTATATCCATTTGCATGAATCAAATGAGGCTGTAATAGGTTGTAAAAGAGAGTTTTATCAATCTCAGGCATTAAAAACTTTTCTAGCAGGGCTTAAAGAACCGTTGGGCACCACCATTAGGGCTATGCGACCCTTAGATTTGCCAACTGCCCTTAGTTATATTAAGGAAGAGCAAAATATTCAGTATTTAAGGAAACAAAATAATTCTCAATTTTATGTAAAGCCGGAATCTTATAAGCAAAATTTCAGTAACTCTAACAACTTTAACAGACAATTACAACCTCAAAAACAAAATTTTGTTAATCAAAATAGGTTTCCATCACCTAATTTTTACCGAAATAATAACTTTCGTCCACAAAATCCCAATTTTCAGAAACCTTATTATAACCTAAATAGGTTCCAACAACCTCAGTTTCGACCTAGGTTACCATCAAATAATTTCAATAATAATACTATTACGAAACCTCAGCCTATGAGCGGATTGTCATATAGTTCCGCAAATATTCCTTTACGTCCATTGCTTAGCAATTATCACAGTACCCAATACCCGGTTTATCAGTACGGAGAAGGCCCGTCGTCGTCCCATCATTGTTGTGGCTACGCCGCCCACGCAGAGCGCAGCTGCGAGCCACACGAAACTGATAACGAACTCGCCCAAGTTACTGAGAATGATGCAAGTAATTATATAGAGCAGTTTGAACCGAATAATTTCGTAGAGCAAAATGAATTGGAAAACCAAACTGAGTTTCAAAATGAGACTCAAAATTTTTGCCAGGAACCGGACCCCGGAACTTGTACATGAGTGTTAATGCCCACATTAAAAGACAGTTACCTTATTTAGAGATTAAAGAACCACCCATTAAACTGTTAATTGATACTGGGGCTAATCAGTCTTTTCTGTCACCGGAAATAATTGAAAAATACTATTCCGATTTGCCTTTATCTTACGAACCTTTTACAGTGACAAACATACACACTACAAGTAGTAATAACTACTCTATAGATGTACCGTTGTTTTCGGAGTTTCGAGAAAATCTTATGTCAAAATTTTATTTGTACAAATTTCACGACGTTTTTGACGGTTTGATCGGATACGAAATGTTAGAAAATTTAAAAGCTAGCGTTGACCTGAAAGATAAAAAGTTAGTTACACCAAATGCAGTTATTACTATAAAAACTTTCGATTCCGGAATAAATAATCTTTTTGAAGCTTTGGTGAGATCGAGATCCACTAAATTAGTAAATATGCCTGTCACAGTGCAAAATGGTGACGTATTCATTCCTCGGATTGACTCGCTGAATAAGTGTTCCATACGTGCCACGATAAGTCGAGCACATTCCAGTTATGCACACCTGGAGATAACCAACCCGACTAATAATGACATCATCGTGAGCTTAGTTTCACCACTTAAGGCGCATACACTACATAGTAATTTCGATATTCTGAGTTTCGATACAGTCGCTCAGAAAAATATTAATGTAGAGTCCCTCCTTAGAACTGAACATTTAAACCAAGAGGAAAAACATAATTTATTAAAATTATGCAATAATTATAGTGACATTTTTTATACTCCCGGCACTTCGTTGTCTTTTACGAACCAAATAAAACATCCAATCAATACTTCGGATGAAGTTCCAGTTTTCACTCGTTCATATAGGTATCCTTATGTTCATAAACCCGAAGTGGAAAAACAAATAAAAGAAATGTTGAAACAAAAAATTATACAACCTTCGAATAGCCCGTGGTCATCCCCAGTGTGGATTGTGCCAAAGAAAAAGGATGCATCTGGAGAAGTCAAATGGCGTCTCGTCATTGATTTTCGCAAATTAAATGAGAAAACCATCAGTGATCGGTACCCAATTCCAAATGTCAACGATATTCTTGATAAACTAGGTAGGTGTCAATATTTTACTGTTCTAGATTTAAAATCAGGCTTTCATCAAATAGAATTAAACCCAAGGGACATACCTAAAACAGCGTTCAGTGTAGACGACGGATTCCGAGGGCATTATGAATTTCTTAGAATGCCCTTCGGTTTAAAAAATGCTCCATCATCATTCCAACGTGTTATGGACAATGTTTTACGTGGGCTTAAGAACGTTACAGTGTACATGGACGATATTATAATATATAACTCTTCACTACAAGAACATATTCAGGATCTCGAAGCCGTATTTCAAAGATTAAGAGAGGCAAATTTCAAGGTTCAATTAGATAAAACAGAGTTTATGAAGAGGCAAAACACCATTTTTAGGACACATTATTACAGATAAAGGAGTAAAACCAGATCCAGAGAAAATAAGCGTTATTCAAAAATTTCCTACCCCACAAACAACTAAAGAAATAAAATCCTTCCTTGGTCTACTCGGTTACTATAGAAAATTTATTCCAAATTTTGCAGATATAACTAAACCTATGACATCTTGTTTAAAAAAAGGCGCTAAAATCACTATGACACCAGAATATATCAATTGTTTTAAACACTGTAAGGATTTGCTTATTAATGATCCTATTTTACAATATCCCGATTTTGAGAAAGATTTCAACTTACGAACCGATGCATCTAACGTTGCCTTAGGTGCAGCTCTTTCGCAAGGACCTATAGGTTCTGATAAACCTATAGCCTATGCGTCCAGAACACTTAATGACACCGAAGCCAAGTACAGCACAATAGAAAAAGAGTTGCTCGCAATTGTGTGGGCAACCAAATACTTCAGGCCTTATTTATACGGTCGCAGGTTCAATATTATAACTGACCACAAGCCTTTACAGTATTTAATGAACGTCAAAGAACCGAACAGTCGCTTAACAAGATGGCGGTTACGTTTAGAAGAATTCGATTACAAAATTATATATCAAAAAGGAAAAAGCAACTCTAATGCTGATGCATTATCGAGATTACAAATAAATAACAATGAAATTGATGACATGTCCTTCAGTTCTGATGACGATATGCCGTTATCCATGTTAGTTAACCATTCTAGAAAGCCCGTAAGTGACGTCTTGTCTGAAGGACGTAGTACTATACACACTGAATTAGAAAACCCCACATTAGAAATACCTATATCTGAAAGACATATCAACAATTTTGATAATTTTGGCACAAATAAATCAGAATAATATTGAAGCTGACCTTATTAACTTATTTAAAGATCATATTAAACATAACATTAAATTTGGCTTATATCTATCTGACCCCAAACTCATTCCCCTGATCACTACTACTTTACAAAAACATTATAAAAATTCAGCATACAATTTAACTATCTCAAAATCTGAAGTTGAAGATGTAAGCTGTAAAGAGAAACAGTTTCAGATAGTCAAGAATTTTCATGAAGATAATACAAATCATCGCGGAATCTTAGAAGTTGAAAGAAGGATTAGATTGCATTATTATTGGCCTAATATGAAAAACAGTATTACCGAATTCATTAATAATTGTAATACTTGTCAGACTTGTAAATACGAAAGAAATCCTTGTAAACAAAATCTGCAAATAGTTCCATTGCCTAATAAACCATTTGAAGTTTTACACATGGACACTCTAACTGTAAATAGACAAAAATTTTTGACTATCATAGACGTCTTCTCTAAATACGCACAGGCATATCCATTAGAGTCATTAACTGGAATAAGTGTAGTGAATGCCTTGTGTACTTACATATCCCATCACGGAGTACCTATGAGTATAACCACCGATCAAGGAACTGAGTTTAAGAATCTACCTATTCAAGAGTTCGCTAATTTACATAAAATCGAATTACATTTTATTAGTGTTAACAACCCTCAATCAAATGGAGCTATTGAAAGGTTTCATTCTACAGTTCTAGAGCACATTAGAATCTTATCTATTACGCAAAAGGAGTTAACTACAAACGAACTAATGTTATATGCTGTAATTGGATATAACAATAGTACTCATTCTGTCACTAACAAAAAACCTTATGAAATTGTTAATGGGCACACTAGCAGTCATGAACCGTTTGACATAAATTTAGGAAGCATTTATTTACAACATTATATAAATAGACATAAAGAGACTACGGTTGAACTTTACAAAGAAATAAATAAGAAAATCATTACAAATCAATCAAGGACAATATCGGATGCTAATAAAGATAGACATGAGCCTATCACTTATGAAGAAGGCAAAGCTCTCTACGTTAAAAATCCAATAGCAGTTCGTCATAAGACGAAGCCTAGATATTTAGGACGTAGAATTAAGAAAAATTTAAAGCTTAAGGTATTAGATGATAAGAATATTATGCACCATAAACGTATATTAAGGAAACCCCTGACACAACAAAATAACTTGTTGCAGGATCTCAGGGATATTGCAGGCCCATCAAATCCTGATAACTGAGTTGGTGGATAATCCAGGGATACTCCCATTTAAGTTAGGTATCGTTAAGTTTGAGAAAACGGAGCATGTGTTCCTACATTATTTTGAGCTAGATAAGATAAAAGATAGTATTAAGAATATAGAAGGTTACTTAGGTAGTTACATAGATTATATAAAGTCTTCCGATCCCACTTATTTCAGTGACAGTTTGGTTGTTGCAGATCAGATTCTAGTTAACATGTTAGACAATATACATGAAAAATATAATTCTTTAACTAAAAAATCATATAAAAAACGCGGACTTATTGATGGTTTGGGTTCTGTCATAAAGGGAATCACCGGTAATCTTGACCATGAAGATGCACTGTATTATAATAAAGCTATAAACATTTTGCAAAGCAATCAGGAAAAAAATAAAGATAAGGTTAATTCATTTATTAGTTTGAATAATCAATTTTTGAATGTACTTAATGAAACCCTATCTACTATCATTAGTAATGAGTATAAAATACATGTAAAATTCAATGAGATCACTAGAGAAATTAATGTGACTAATTATAGACTAAGTGATTATATAAAAATTAACAGTCTATTCAATCTGTTGAAAATGAACCTACAGATCATCCTCAATTATTTGATTTCGTTAGAAAATGCCATTAGCTTCTGTAAATTAGGCTTAACTCACCACAGTGTTATCACTTCATCTAATGTCCGATCTATGATAAATACATTACTGGATATCTATGATAAATCCGAGTTACTGATGAGTGAAAACGCTGAGATGAGGGATTATTATGATGTCTTTGAATGTGGTTCTTACTATGTAAATAATAAGGTTGTTTTTGCTCTGAAGTTCCCTATAATGCATTCAGATATATATGATTATTATCATCTTGTACCTATTCCCACTTATAATAATACAATTTTAATTCCACCTAAACCTTACCTGGCAATGAATCATGAGAGCCACCATTATATAAACAAAGAGTGTAAGAGATTTCAAGATATATATTATTGTCAAGAATACGAAATTGCCACTTTGCAAGCAAATGATTGCATATATCTGTTAATTTTGAAACAAGAAATAACAAAAAGCTGTATATATACACACATTAAGGCCGAAACCGAGATAGTACAGAAACTCGATGATAAACATTATATTTTATCTTGTCCCAATAATACAAGAGTTCATCTACAATGTGATCAAGAAGTTTATAAATCTCTTTATGGTACTCATTTGATTGAAATTCCTGATGGTTGCAGCTTTTCAACAAAGTTACACCAAATCAAAAACTACAAGAATGATATAAAAGGCATACCTATCAAGTTATTGTCATTTCAACTGAACAACATTACTGTCGAAAATACCAACCAACCATTATTATTGGATAATGTACCTTTGGATGAAATTCACAGACTAGAACCTTTGATTGAGAAGGAAAAGCTGATTGATTTAGATAACTTTCCAGATCACAACTACCATTATTGGACAGCCCCAATCTATGTTTTACTGGGGTCAATAATTGCAGTTTATACAGTTTACCGATGCGTAGAGAAAAGGAAGAAAGGGATAGAGACAAGAAGAGAGAAAGAAAGAAGAAGCAAAGAGAAACAGAAAGATCCCGGAAATATATTGGATGCAGTAGAGACAGGGCCTAGCAGCCAGCAGCCTTTTTTCTCCAAGGGATGAAAGGCTTCCGAGTAGGGGTGGAGGTGTTAAGTGCAGTGAAGTGTGCGGTGTATGTGACGTCACGTCTGTGACGTCAAAGTGTGTAGGTGTAAGTAAGGTGGACTCCATCGGGAAGATTGATTCCTCGCGGACTCTCGTTTTAGGATTATAAGCAGTAACTAGTGTAAATGGTTGCCAATAAATATATAGTTTTTACTTCAAAGTATTTTTTAATTAACGTACTCCTCCAAAGTACATAAGTCACATGAATGCACTGTGAAATCGATTACCATCCCCATCCATAGCTTGCCATTTGTTAAACTAAAAAGTAAAAAATAAATATGTAGTTTAAAAAACTATAAAAACACACTTTTATAGGAATAGACTAAAAGTACAAAATAATCGTCTATTCAGTAACTGAAATTAAAAAGCGTGGTGCGCCCTTTGCAAAGCATGCATTCAAGTAGGTACTTAATATTGACAACGCGCACCACGCTTTTTAATTTCAGTTACTGAATAGACGATTATTTTGTACTTTTAGTCTATTCCTATAAAAGTGTGTTTTTATAGTTTTTTAAACTACATATTTTTAGTACTAGCACCCTTTCAATATTTTAAAATCTGCCTGCACTGCCGTGCCCCCGCCAAGTCGAGCGCGAAGCAAACACTGCCGTACCATCCTTTACTGGAACCATTTCGCCGCATTTTCAGGCCCCTATTTGAGAACCTCTGGATAAGACCAGAACGCTATAATTACATACTTAAAACCCAAAATTTCAAGTCTGTAGGTCATTTAGTTCCGAAGTTAAGCGAAAGCAAAGTTTCGCATTTATGACACTCACTCACTCATGATCATCAGAATAGAACTACTACTTCCCATAAACTCAGAGAGCTGAAATTTGGTACAGAGTTAGGGTTTTATGGCCACACTAGCCTTCCGCCCGCGGCTTCGCCCGCGTATACTACACGAAGTTATCCCGCGGAAAGGTGATATTTTTCAGGAATAAAAAGTAGCCTATGTCCTTTCTCAGGCTCTAGACTATCTCTGTACCAAAATTCATTCAAATCGGTTCAGTAGTTTAGGTGTGATTGTGTAACACACAGACAGACAGAGACGCATTTATAATATAAAAGTAAGGATAAAGGGAAAACTATAAAAACTAGGATAATTTCTAGTTACACCAACTGCATAAAACCAACTGCATAAATAACTTTGTAATCCTATATCAATATACAGGATTACAAAGTTACATTTGCAGTAAATAAATCAGTATACCTGTATTTATTACTTGTGTAATACCTAGCAAAAAGATATGAAATCTCACCAAAATCATCCTTTAAAAAACTGACCAACTCTCGCTGGAGCTGCTTATTTCTTTACAAAAAGCGTTAATCTCTCAGTAATGTCAAGCCAACTCTAATGTTCCTTTCTGCGATTTCTTTATTGATATAGTTACGTTTTAATTTTATGTGACTTGGTCGTTGACTTGTGCCCACCAAACTAACCACCATTGACTTGTGCCCCCTGGGTACGTCCTTGCTATCACAATTCAAATTATCAAGTAGATACAGTCATAAGTAGGCAAATCTTCGTCAGTCATTTACCGTTCCCGCCACGAAGAAACAAGTGACGACTACCAAACGTCGGCGTTCATTTACAACTACAATGTATGAACACTACGGGAAAATGTTTGAGAGTATGGATGTATGTTTGTTACTGTATGTTGGTTCTTGTCAGATAAAAAAGTCTTGAATGGGTGGTAGGAAAATATTGACGATTCATAAGTACTTACGTATTTATTATGTCTAAGTGAATAAAGAATATTTTTATCTTTATCTTATCTTACTCTTTCACGCAAAAAATAATGAACGGATCAGGATGAAATTTGCAACAAAGATAGATTATAGGCTGGAATAACACATATGATACTTTTTATCCCGATATTCCAACGGGAACGGAAACCACGAGGGTGAAACTTATAAATTATGCGAAAGTTTATATGGTATGGAATTATGGATGTTCCGAACACAGGCTCTGCTTAAATGGATGCTCTTAGCCGCTATATTTAAGGCTTTATTGTTAAATTGTTACTCAATCACGCCAAAATGGCTAGCGGGATCTGAAGAGGTACAAAGTTAGATTGTAGCCTAGAAATATCAAAGGCTACTATTCGGCGAAGCGATCGTCTTAAATTTCGTGGTTATTTTTTTTTGTGACTTCGTCAACTTATGGGAAGATAAAATAGCTTCCGGAAAAAATTATCGGCCTAGGCGTTTAATTGAATTGCGGATTCAACCCGAAGAAGCTTTGCGGTACTTTTTTATCGCTTTAAGGATATTTGCTAGCCTTTTTTTTTTCTTATCCCTCTCTTCGCTTTAGGCCATGGGGGACCAGAGTGGTACGCTCCCCTCAGACCAGCGGTTTACCCGGCTATCCGGGCCTCTGCGCGTCCATCGATGGCAAAACGTTGCCATTTCTTAGACTCGTGGGGGGGGGGGGGGGGGGGGGGGACCGTGCGATCCGGGAGACAGCCAACAAGCCATCTCCCGCCCCGCACCGCCCCGCTAGGGTGGAATGAGGTGCGCGAATCGCCGCCTCCTCCGCCCCACTCGTCTTCGTCGGAGCCGATCTGCATGAGCCTCCTCTTCGCGGATCCGCTCCGATGCCTCCTTTTTCGAGATCACGTCTTCGCAAAAGGAGACCGCCGCTTCCCAGGATCTTTCGCCACCGAGCATGCCAGGCAGCGAGAGATCCAAGCCTACCAGAGCAACAAGATTACACCGCTGCTGGGACCAGGCAGGGCACACCTGTAGAGTGTGCTCCGCGCTGTCTTCCTCAGCGCCGCAATCGTGGCACCGAGGGGTCGCTTCACTTCTAATCCGGAACAGATATTTCCCAAAGCAACCGTGCCCGGAAAACACCTGTGCCAGCCTGAAGGTCAGCGACCCAAAGCTCCTGTTGCACCACTCTCTCAAGACTGGGCGGATGGCCTCAACCGTTCGCCTGCCCGCCGGATCCGCATCCAGCAGTGCTTCCTACTGGACCATCAGGTCTTCCTCCGCACGGCGTCGGGCAGCCATTCTCTCCGCCGGGGCTATGCTGTTCCCGCTCGCTAACATATCTCTTCTCTGCTGGTACACCTCCATCAACTCCCAGGGAGGTGTACCTGCCAGCGCACACGCTGCATTAAAGGACATGGTCCTGTACCCCTTGGCGATTCTTATTGCAATCGCCCTCTGGGGCCAACGTAGGCATCTTCGGTTCTCATCGTTGAGCTTGTCGGCCCAGACTGGCGCTCCGTACAGGGCCATGCTCCTCAACACACCGGCGAAGAGCCTCCGGCATGTGTCCCCCGGACCACTGGTGTTAGGCAAGAGCCGTCCCAATGCCCCAGCCGCCTTCGGATATTTGTTAGCCTGTCGTTTAGTTTAATTCAGTTTTTTTGCAAAAAGTGAGCACTTTTAGCAATAAAACTCCATTAAATTAAACGACAAGCTAGAACATATAGATAATTTGAATTGAAAGTACCGCAAAGCTTCTTCGGAGTGCACGAGAGATAATTCGAAATATGATCTTTATTTAAGGCGCTACTTGGAAAAATATGGACTTTTTGATTTAAAACTATAGGACGGTTACAGTTGTTAAAAATCTGGTAATAAGATATATATTTCTTCATACCTTTATCTAGAATCGTATAGTTTCAAAAACACGATTTTAAGATTTTGCCTCGACACTTTTTATTTTCGAAAAGACCTCTAAAAATACGAAAAGTGAAGATTATTCTTAAATGGGGTTACTTACACTATTGGAAATTGGTTTAATTAGTGGACACCAATAATATTGAGGATCGTATAGAAGCATTTTTTTTTATCGCTGTAGTTTTTTAATACGAAGTGATTTTGTGTTTTTTTTTGCCTAATCTGCAAAATCGGTCTCGCTCCCGCGCGCGTCGTTTTCTCATTGCTATCTCGCTTCAGCACATTTTTTCCGAGTATCGCCTTAAGCACAATGATCACAGAACACGGAAAGATTTTTCTATGTTTTTTTTCCAATGGCGGCGCTAGTGTGCAGACAGTACTAAAGTTATAAAGTGTATTGTGACACGGACCAAATCGGAGGTTACACTGCATCATGGCAGCGTCACGGCTATTTTTAGCAAAGGCTTTCGTTGTAAACAGACGGGAGTTATTTTGGTAGCAAGATGCTTTCGGAAAGATAACTAATCAGGGTTTGCATCGCGAATGCAGGATGAGAGGGTTAAGTGTATCAAATAGTAAAAAGAAGAAGTGAAGAATATCCTTCTTACTAATATTATAAATGCGTAAGTTTGGACGTTTGTTACTTAGTCACGGAGAAACGCTTGAACTGATCTGTATGAAATTTAGCACAAAGATATAGACTACTTTGTGCTCGAGTAAATTTCTCATTAAACAACCATCGCAAAACCTTTATCATCATGTGGTTCATGCGAGGAAAGCTACCTACCTTATATTTTAAAAGAATAAAAAAATATATATGTATTTTCAAAACAGTCTCACACAAATAGAAAAAAATCCAAAAAGTCCAAAACAAAATCTATGTCAATATAGAATACTCCAGGGCTGATTTTTGTTTGTTTATTGTTTTTAACGGATAAACACAAAAACTACTAGACCGATTTTTAATTTTTTTTCCCAGTAGAAAGCTACATTCTTCCCAAGTGACATCAGGCTATATTTTATCCCGATATTCCCACGGGAACGGGTACCACCCACCACGTAGGTAAAATCATGGGAAGCCATTAGTAGTGTTTATACACTACTTCAAATTTTTGTCTATGGTCTATTTCATTTACAAGTATATGTATACGAAAAATGTGATAGTAAAAAACCACGAGCCCTATAAGTAGCTTTCATCCGGGATAGGCGGGATATCCCGCCTGAAAGCTACTTATAGGGCTCGTGGTTTTTTACTATCACATTTTTCCTATACTTACAGAATGGCATTGTGAATGCATAAAAATAATTTAATATCTCGATATGTATACGAGTAGAGTGGGCTCGCCAGTGGCAGTTCAAATATTATCCGTTTGACATATAATATCGTAACTGTTAATTCGCACAATAAGAAAAAGAACAATATGTGATGGGTTCATTGAATTCTCGGCGCCGTTTTTGCGACTTCTTTTATGTAAATTATTAACTCTACCGTTGAACCACAGTACAAACTAAGACAGTAGTTTGAGTTGGCATTAATTATACATATTTTTTTTCATGCATTTTGTATATGAAATTTTCAAACAGTTTAGGCCTGAATACCTCCTACGCTGACGTCTCGGTCGAGTACGGTCAGTCGCGTACGTCAGCGAGAAATAAAATACCATAGAGCGATACCGACTGCTCTACGTTACAAAATTACGGTAAGTGTTTTTTTTTAATAATAAACCAATTTTTTTAACTTCATCATTATTGTAATCTGGAAATAGAGCATCTATAATAAACCAAAATTTTGCTCTCGCATCACGATCTTTGTACAAATCGTTTGTGAAATCCCATAGTGCAGGACGTTGCCGCACCTCGGCAATAACGCGTTCTGTATCAATGTTCATAGCGAACAAGATTCAAAACGAACTGTAAGCGCATGCTTAGCTCATCGGTAACAGACTGAGGGTGGTCGCACTATTCCACACTCGTCGGTCAACCGACGTACGCGGTACTGACGAGCGAGACCGAGGGGCGCCATACGCGGCGCGTAGCATCCTACGCGCCGCTGACGTCAGCGTCGTAGTACATAGAACATAATGCATATTGGTACGAGTGACCGAGTTCAGCGTAGGAGGAGTTTAGCCCTTACACTAGGATTTATTCCTGCAACTATTAACCATTCGGTTAAAATGAAATTACAAAAAGTAGAAACTTTTTGTAGGCAAGTCTAGTTGTTAAATATTGATACCCATGTTCCCCAGCAAAATGGAATAGTTATAACCGAGAATAATACATCCGAATCCGAACCTACTAAAATTGTCCTACTAACCTGTTTATGAGGTAGGAATGCCTATTTTAACAATTCTATTAATTTTTTTATTTTTATTTACAAACAAACAACTAACTTATTATTTAAGTTTTTGCTTTCACAATATTATTAATATAAGAGCTAATACCAGAAAAAACAACAAGTCCTCAACTAACTCAAATAGGGTCAAACCCCACCTGGGGGAATTCGAACATACATATGTGGGGACAATTTGTATTTATCTAGTACTATTTCTTTCTTTCTTTTAAACAACTTACTGTTTTTCTACTTATACTGTGGAAGTGACTAAGTATACGTGGGTGTCGAATTCTTTGCGGGGCGGCTCGCATGCAAGCCATCGGACTTAGGAAAATGTGGAGCAACTACTTGAAATTATTTCTTATTATCGAGGTATTACGGCCAGGGGTGAAACACGAAAGGGGGTTAATTACTTTTTCAGGTTTGTTCTTGATACGTTGTTTGATATAGCAGCCATTAATCACAAGACCATAAAGCATAAGTAAAATTACCTTGATAGATTCCCACTTCGATTCTAATACTATCCTTCTAATAATATAAGTGTAAAAGCAAACGATTGGATTGGATGGATGTTTGCTTCTCAATCACTAAAAACAGCTAAAGAGATTTAGATGAAATTTGGTACACAGACAGAGTCTAGAATAGCACATCATTTATTTTAAGTTTATCCACGTGGGGCCCACGTGGGCACGCAGCTAGTGCCTATTAAAATAATACAATTAGGTACAATATAAAATTTATATTGACGTTATAGACTGTTCACAAAGTACTAATTACGTATTTATTTTCAGTAATTTACTTCTTAGAGTTTTTTCGTTAAAATATTATTAATTCGATTCCACGTTGTAGAGACATTTGAAAAGTTGTAGGTATATTATTATATAAGTAGTTTTATATCCTTAAAAATAAGTTCAGTGTTGCAATAAAACGTATGAACCTTTAAAAAATAAGTTCTTTAATTTCTAAGGTTATTGTTGTGTAACAAACGATATACGTAGTTCTTAAATGACATTTGTAAAGTTTTATTGCTACAATCTAACGTTGGTTGTAACTTGTAACAAAAATACATAAAAAAACACCAGTTTCATCACCGGAGGTTAACAATTAAATGTTTTATTTACATTCAAATTAGCTTTATTATCAAATGTCAACATAACTTTGGTAAAACCTGTATTAACAGTTACTAAGTGGTTTTCTACGAAAGGTCTGTAAAACAGTCACTTTTTATTGTAATAGACTTTTATTGCTGTAAAATTTGAATAAAAAAACAAACAATATGTTTGATCATATTTATTAGTTAAGCGAGATAGTCGCTTAGGTAACTAGTCCTTTTCGGAGTTGGGTTAAATAAAACCCTATTTACTTACCTAGTTCAGTGCCCGTAGTGTAAGTTTTTATGTCAAAAAACGCAAACTATTTCGAATGCGTATTAATGTCAATTTGTATGAAAACTGTATTAGCGCCTCTAGCGGCGAGTAGCGCGCTTATATAGTTTTCATACAAATTGACATTTCGTAGCCCTGGTGGAATTCCCCCGGTTGGGATTTGACAGGTATAGTTTGCGTTTGCTTGACATAAAAACTTACACTCGGGGTACTGATAGTTTTAGCTCGTAACTGGAATAAAATGCTTAGGTACATTGGATGTAAACTGGCAATAAGGTATCCATTGCATTAACTTCTTATACAGGACGACTGGTAAAAACAACCTATTTTAAACATTAAAGCAGATTTTACTATTTATTACTCAATAAACTGTACACATATCAAAAACAAACCTAGAATTACAAACATTGCTACGATTTTATCAATTAGATACAGTACAGTAGGTTACAACGAATAAATCTTTGACGCATACTAATCAGCACTGCAAAGTACTTAAGGGGCTGACTAGCTAGCAAAGCAAAGCAAAATCGCCGTGAAATGTTTACTTGTTGACTTCCCGAAAACTAGGGCAGAGGTACCGTTTGTGGCCACTTTAAGGATTTTTTGACTTTTAAGCACTAATTACTAAATGGTCTTAGGTATTTAAGACACAAATTATATCTTAAAGTATAGATAATTTATCTACCTTTAAAGGTACATTTTCAAATTTAAAAAAGTGTTTTTTTTAATATAACACATAATGTGTGAGAGGTGCCAAATGTACCGGTTTTGGCCACTTAGTGATAGTTAAACTTTTGTTAGTATAGCGAAAAATCAAAACCAAACCCAGGTTAAATCAATATATTCTAATGCGCTAGAAACCAATCTATTGCAAAACAGCAATTTAATTGTAAAAAACAAAGGTTTATAAAGTATTTCATCCAATATAAATTTCGTAAAATTTTCATACAAAACATTTTTTAAAACTGAAAATGGAATTTATTAAAAAAAAATTCGTATGAGTTATAGAGAGAGAGAAAAGAAAAGAAAGAATGTAAGAAGTTATGTGAAGTGAAAATGTGAAGAAGTTATGGAATTCTAATTGTTGTTATAATTACCTTAAAATACCTTATTTTAATTGCCTTTACCAAAAATGGCGAAAAGTGGTTTAGAAAACTTTTAAAGCAAAAAGTGGCCAAAACCAGTACAGTGGCCAAAACCGGGGCTTCTGCCCTACTTGAAGTACTTACTCATCAATACAAACAACTTTTACTATGGGAACAACTCTGAAATCGCGAAAAAAATCAGCTGTTCCATACTCATTTTCAAATCATTTCGATTTAAATGTACCTATGGAACAGCTGATTCTTTTTCGCGATTTCAGAGTTGTTCCCATATTAAAAATTGTTTACTTGTATTGATAAGTAAGTAGGTACCTACTTACTTCAAGTAATTTTCGAAAAGTCAACAAGTAAAATTTCGCGGTGTATATTTTCTAAATAAGCACAATTAAAAAAGTAATCAGTCAAGTTCTTGTGACTATCGTCTTACTTTAACTAAAACAAAAAAAACTGTTTGAATGCTTTTTAAAATTGGGTAAAGTACCTACTTACTTAATTGGTTCAACAAATATTAGACGATATTCAAAAGAACTTGACTAAATATTTTTTAATTAGGAAATTGGGCTTATGTAGAAATAATAGTATAAAATCGATTGGCGGCGCTAGTTGGCTCTAGTCAGCCCCTTAAGAATCCTATTCCTTGTCAATACGGATTAAGTTGTTGCAAATAAGCTATCTAGCTTCTTTGTATCATTGGATGACTATAAACCGACACGTTTCCTATAAAAAGTAAAGTCATTAGTTACAATAACGCTCGAGACTGGCTGCAACAACAAGTCATACAGCCCACTTGTCCAAATACGGGCAGACATGTTAAATACTGACGTCATTTGCCGACCACGTCTGACTGAAGTAAGGATGAGGCTAGAAAAAGAGCGAATGTGCAATGAACTAATGATTGTTTTAAAATTAAATAAAATGCCCACATTTGTGGGGCATATTCTGTACTTTTTTTAAGAACGAGATCAATCAACATTACACTCTTTAAATGACTGCTACTTCTTAATATTTTGTTTAAGACGTGCTAGCTTAATATGACCTACTTCCCAGTGTCCGATGGAGCTGAAATTTTTAACCGACTTCTAAATCAAAAAGGAGGAGGTTCTCTATTCGTCTGTATGTATGTTTTTTTTTTGTGTATGTCCACTGATTACTCGAAGACGGCTAAACCGATTGAAATGGTTCAAACGTTATTACATCAGGTTTGTTTCCAAGTTGGTCCCATTTTTTGAAATTTTGAAATCGGTTCAGTAGTTTTCAGGAAATCTTGAAAATACTGTCGTTTTCGTTACCACTTTTTGTGAATTTAATACGTATCTTTAGGCATAACTCCTTTATTTATAAACCGATTTAGATGATTCTTGTTTTGTTAAAAAGGGTATTCTTCAAGGTATTTTAACCGACTTCGAAAAAGGAGGTTTTCAGTTTGATCACATACCTATTTACCAGAAAACACGTAAATTGCCTGCACGATGCACTAAAAAGAGTGAAATAAAAATAATTTTTATAAAAAAATAATACCGCCTTCAAAAAAACCACATCAAAAAAGTAAGAAATAATTCCTCACCAAATAAATAACGTACTTTAAGTACTTTGTTTAATAAGTACTTTGAAGTCGGGCGGGTTTTAACAAAAATAACAAAAAAATGTTTCACGCCCGACTTCAAAGTACTTATTAAACAAAGTACTTAAAGTACGTTATTTATTTGGTGAGGAATTATTTCTTACTTTTTTGATGTGGTTTTTTTGAAGGCGGTATTTTTTTTTATAAAAATTATTTTTTGTATACAGGATTGGTTTAGATGACAATACAATATTAAAGTACAGTCAGAAAAAAAGCTTGTCATAAAAATGAAATTTTTACTAAAAACTTGTTTCGTCTTAAACAAAATATTAAGAAGTAGCGTCATCGAAGTAGGTCGTCTTCAACAATTTTTAAAAATCGGCCAAGCAAGTACGAGTCGGACTCGCTCATGAAGGGTTCCGTACCCACTTAACGTAGGTACCGATTACGTGCCATCTAGCCAAAATTCCACCATATTTTGCAAAAAATAACATTGTTTTTCATAGTGTTTGTAAGTATGAATTTCAAAGTTACATTTGCGGTTTTTTGCGCTCCGCACGCAATTTCGTCTGCGTGGACCCCCTTTTTAACCGACTTCAAAAAAAGGAGGAGGTTATCAATTCGACTGTATATTTTTTTTTTTTTTTTTTATGTGTGTTACCTCAGAACTTTTTAGTTAATGAACCGATTTGGATAATTCTTTTTTTATTTAAAAGGTGACGCTTCTCGTGTGGTCCCATTCAAATTTTATCAAGAACTGGCAAGAAGTTCAGGAGTTATCCTGAAAAATGTGTATTCAGACTTTATTTGGGTATATGGACGATTTCATAGTTCATCAAATTGGGGATCATTTTCAAAATATTTTTTTTCGAAAGTTGGTACTTCTGACCTGATCTTACTTTCACCAAGTCAGGACCAGGGGATCAAATCCCAGGAATATTGAGAGAAATTCTCAAATATAGGCAAGCCTTATGCGTTCCATTTATTTTTTAAGTTAGTCAAGTATTTGCATCTGGTAGTCATCATCTCATAGTGATGAGCTGGTGATGGAAGCTACAACTCCTTAACGGTTAGGAGCTGGAGAATATTTCTTTAAGTATTAATCGTACGTACGTACAAACACTAAAAAACGAAAAAAATAATAAGATTTTTTAATTCAAAGGACGATGATACGTGACTTTTTCTAATTTACTTGGTACTTACTGAACTGTTTGAAGTCGGTGCCAAGCCAAAAAGAATAAGAACGAAATATACTGAGTGAAATAACTAACATATAAAAAAAACCTGGTCCCAAGCGTGAGGTGTAGGACGTAATTACCTCAATACGTATAAGACGGCACCACGGCATGTTTGTTAATATTTGTTTGAAGATCCGTTTTGAAGGCGATTACATTTTTTTTTCAAAAACGTTTTTTTACCCCTTTAGAGGTGGAATTTCCAAATTTAGATTTTTAAATATTTTTGCACTATTGTATGCAACACCTGATTTTTTATAGCGATTTCAGTTTTGGTCCCTAAAAGTTGTTTGTTTTCATGATCCCTGAAATTATTCGGGATGATAAAAAAATTACCATGTAGGTATAGATTTAGATAGATAAGTAGCTATGTATTTGTCGTGCGTCCGTTATATTATGTACCGTAGATTGGGGTTACTTTAGGAAAAAATGGGGCTACTTTGATAACTTATAATCCTACTAATATTATAAATGTGAAAGTTTAGATGTTTGGATGTTTGGATGTTTGGATGTTTGGATGTTTGTTACTCAATCACGCGAAAACGGCTGAACGGATTTGGCTGAAATTTGGAACATAGATACTTTGTAGCCTGGAGAGGAACATAGGCTACTTTTTATCCCGGAAAAATATAACATTCCCGCGGGATAACGTCGTGTAGTTCACGCGGGCGAAGCCGCGGGCGTAAAGCTATTATTACAGATTTTGTTGCAACAGACCAATTTATATTTTGGTACTGAGTTTGATATGGAACAGCTCGGTGACGCCTGATACATACAATCCATATACCTACTTACTAAAAGACAAGTCAAAGGAAGGAAGAACTTCTATCACATCAAAACGCAGCAACGGATTAACACGATTTTTGGTATGGGGATAGTTTGGGAGCTGGAGAGTGACACAGGGTACTTTTTATCCCATACAAATATCACATTCACGATCCTCAATATAATGTCCTGTAGTCCACTCGGGCGAAGCCGCGGGTGGAATGCTAGTGTAGTATAAAACCAGTTACATTCGTAATTAAGTAGAAAATGGGCATACTATCTATAGCTATATTTAGGCTACCAAAGGTCAGTTGAAAAAAAATGGAAAACGATAATAATTCAGTCAAATAAGCGTTGTCAACAAAGTCATCCCCTCGAATCAAAGTAACCCCAGTTGACTGTAACTGCTGTTTTTATCGTAGTCAATCAAACATAAGATTTCAGAACAAAATAGAAATGTTGTTTTTACAAGCTTTTTATTAACTTGCCATGTTAGTTAGTTAGTTAGTACCTATGTTAGTTAGTTAGTGGGGGACAAATCTTGCAAGCTTAATTTGACCCACTTCCCAGTGTCCGATGGAGCTGAAATTTTGTATAGGTGTTTGGTTCAGATGACAATACAATATCAAAGTACAGTCAGCAAAAGCTTGTCATAAAAATTAAATTTTTACTAAAAACTTATTATTTAAAAGCTTTTATTTAACTTGCCATTTTAGTTAGTTTATTAATTGGTTAGTGGGGGACAAACCTTGCAAGCTTAATTTGACCCACTTCCCAGTGTATGATGGAGCTGAAATTTAGTATACTGGTTAGTCGGTCAGCAAAAAAGCTTGTCATAAAAACGAAGTTTTTAGAAAAACCTTATTTTCTTTCCGCTAGCACTTGAACCGCGTATCCATTTGGATTCCGCTACTTCCTCCACTTATCGAACACGGTACGTGATAATAATAAGAGCTGTATGTTTGTTCGCGTGATTGCCTTCTAGCATTTATGCTAATTCACGTACCACTCCGAATAAGCATAAAACAGTTATTTGGTCCGACAGAAATTTGTGTTTTATGAATATCAAATAATTAGGTATTTAACTGATATATCTTTTATACACAACGGTGTAGCACTTATCCTTCATCACACTTGATGCTAAGTGGTGATAAGGCTAAAGGTGGAAGCGCACTAATCCCGGAACCCTCAATTAATAAGTAACTAGCTATCTTATCTCCAACTGACGGAACACAATAATGCTGAAAACATCATTGTCCTTAAACGCCAGACTTAGATAAAATGGTGGTTGCTAGCTAGGTGGACTTTGAACAAGCCCTACCACCAATCAAACCGAATACAACATGAAAGTACCGCCACTGGGAATCGAACCTGGGACGTCTGGGTCTGTACCCGGAGTTGTGTGAACCATTAGGCCACAAAGGCAGCCTTTTTTACAAGCTTTTATTTAACTTGCAGTGTATGTATGTATGCATGTCCGTTCGTCAAATCTTGCGAGCTAAATTTGACCCACTTTCCAATGTCCGATTGAGCTGAAATTTGGAATTTACCTTTAGTTCCGATGACAATGCAATTAAATATATAATCAGTATAGTTATCAATTCAGAATTCTTGCAAATTTTCAAGTACTATATTCTTGTTTTGTTGTGATGGTTACTTGACACGTGCTTGACCAAAGCCATCTTCTATCTCACTCGTTGCACTTGTAACAAGCCATGCTCCTTGGAAAAGCGGCAACGTTGCAGTCGATTACGTCAACGTGTTCTGTTCCGGTGGCCAAAACTGGAACTAACGTGTTTTGTTCATAATGTTATTTTACTGTCAAGTAGCACTGTCCAACCAGCGCTGCTGTCACCGGAACAGAAAAGATTGTTGATCTATACACTTTACTCTTTGTTCTATATAAACAAACAATCGTGTAGTGTTGCCAGGTTAGGCGATAACTCTCAAATTATGTGGAAGTAAAAATCAACGAACACTCAAAAAACAGTATAGAGGTAAATGCTTGGAACACAATCTTTGACTTTGTAACTTTGTTTGGGCTAATAAGGAGGTAAACATAGCAAAAGTCCCCGCCCGTAGCCCTTAATCCGATATATATTTTACCGGCCAAACCCGATTTTAGGACAAACTAGTTTTTCCTAGGCCAAACTAGTTCATCGCGTTGACATTTCAGAGAGCGACTTTGCCTCGGAAGACCTGTAGATGTAGAACACAAAGATATTATAATATAACAAGATTGCGCACTCATGAGTTACAGCCGAGCCGAGCGAGATAGGCCTATTATGGTGTGCGTCCCTCTCTAATGAGAGAGACGTGAGTGACTACACGATTTGGTTTTTTCGAGGACAATTTATAGTTAACCAGACTTGGCTCACGTAGGATTCGAACATCACGCTTCCTAGGGAGCTCTTGTAGCTAAAAGAAACATACATTTAAACATCCGAACTCACTTTCTATTTAAAATATTAGTTAAGATGAGGACTCCGCGAGGCAAAGCATTTGCACCACTTATGAGGCAATAATGTGACAATCGACACATATATTCATACGACGATACATACGACGCATACATATGCTTTATAAGCATACTTACTTTTGAACCGACTTCAAAAAAGGAGGTTGTCAGTTTGACCTGTATGTACTTATATGAAATGTATGTCTGTATTTCTGATAGGCGTATTTTGCTAAAATGGATAGAAATAGAAAGTCCACGTACAGTAATAAAAATCTGTTTATTAGTTAGACTATACATTGCTAAACAAAATTTTCTTGTGGATCTTACTATACATTGCTAAACAAAATTTTCTTGTGGATCTTTTGACGCATGGAGGCTGTGTCCAATTAATTTTAAAGATTCGTTTTTTGCGTACCTACTTTTTTAACCTTAAATTAAGATACAGATGTTATAATACATTTAATAAGTTTTGTTTCATGCCTATTTTCTGATAAAGTTCTTCTTCTTTTTCTTCTTCCGCTGAGTATTGTGTAATTTTTTCAGATATGAGGTTAAGCCAACCTTTTTTAATTTATTCATCTTTAGGAAATCTGAAACAATGAAAATTAATGTTTGGGTTAAGTAAGAAAGTAAATTCCAGTCTATAGACTAAAAACGAAATGGACACCCTACTATACGCAAGAATAAAAGTTTGGCTAAATACTTACCTATGAAAAGATACACCGCTCCGTTTAAATGATTCGCTTTTGCATCCTTTCACACATCAAGTGAGAACCATTTTTATTGATTTAAACGTAATTTTAAAATGATAATTAAGATCCACACACTAACTTTACACACATAAATTAATTTGCCGTCGCCATATTGATGATGTTTTTATTTTTATTAAAATTGTCCAGACGCAAAGTGTTGCAAATTTATTATAATTAAAACTACCATAACACCGACTCTTACATTAAAAAAATAGTTTTTCAAGGTTTTAAATAATACAAATGATATGGACTTTATTATTATCAGCTTAACATTCCTTTTAATTAATTAATATTTTGAAAATTCTCGAGAACAGGAAATATGAATTTGAATTAAGTTCTACTACAACCAAAAATATTTCATGGTGGCAGCCCAGTAGACAGGGATGCAATCCTATTTAGGAGCCTCTCGCTCGGCTCGTTTTTCCGTTTATCGAAATGTCATACGAAAATAAACCTTATTGTAACTGCATAGAATCGAATTGACATTGCTTTTATTTTCATAGTGCACAATCTTGTTATATTATAATATCTTTGGTAGAACATGACACAAAAAAAAATAACCACCATTTTAACCAATCACGTGTTCTACAGGACTTCCGAGGCAAACTCGCTCTCTGAAATGTCAACGCGATGAACTAGTTTGGCCTAGGAAAAACTAGTTTGTCCTGAAATCTGGTTTGGCCGGTAAAATATATAAATTATTTTAAAAAACTTTTAGCCCAAACAAAGTTCCAAAGTCAAAAATTGTGTTCCAAACATTTCCCTCTATATCTCTTCGTTGACTAGGCTTAACTTGATATAATATATTAAAAAAAAAATAACTTTCGCCGTAATTCAATTCACATCTTAGATTTCTGCGCGAACTGTTCATTTAAATAAAACACTTTCTCGGATTTTGCACGCATTTATTTAACAACTTGTTTAAATTTGCTTGTTACAAAATAAAAAGAAAAATTATTATTTTTGCACATTTTGGATATTTTTTTTATCTGGATGTGGCAAGTCGGAATACTCTTTGGTCATGTCAAGAAACGTTGCTGTTTGATTTTCTTGATTGCTGTTTGGGTGTTTTAATACAATATCTATTGTATAATTAGTGCATATAAATACGTGATCATTGTTGGAAATTACTTATGAAACCTTGGATCTCGAAAGATTTGGATTCCCGAAGGAGGAACACTGCGTCAGCGATGGATTCGTGCGATACCTCGAGCCGACTGGGAGCTTACAACATCGTGACTGTGATATAGTTAAAATAAAACAACCCTTAGTTATGTACGCGTATTATTTGATTTTAAGGCGCTATAATCAGGAATTCATCTCATCTCATGCATACAAGAAATTAGGATTACATTTTACTCCCTAAGGACTAAAGTGGTTATTTAGTCCCGCTTCGTAGGGCTATATTTGCGTACTTTTAGAGCATGAGAATTGAAAATTATTATTATTTCTATTAAAACATTTAAAGTCCCTATACTTAGGCTTTTTCTCAATTACTTACTTAAAAAATTTACATTTAATTAAAAGTTTCCCTGTCAGTTACAGGCCACTCGAAATGGTTTTGAAGAATTTTTCGTCATTCTTTTGTGACAGGTACCTACCGTTAAATTTTTTTCAAATCCAAGACCTTTTTTTTTGTTTATAGGTCTTTTTACCACACTTTTATTAGCTTCACTTGTAACTAAGTCACAATGTAAGAAAATCTTGGAATTCAATTTTAACCTACTTCTAATTGTCGTATTGATTTGAAACTTTGCAAGTCTATATGAATCCGATGACAATACAATAATTTGCTACCATCGAACTGATCTGATGATGGAGTCAAGAGGTGGGCAATAGAACTCTTCAATGGCTGCTAGGAAACCCCTCGAGTTTGGGCTCCGTTGTTTCGTTCTGATGAGACTTATTCGCTACACTTGGTGGTGAGGGTCTGATGATGGAGCTGGGAGGACCCAGTGAAACTGCTTAATGGCCAATAGGAAACCCTTCGAGTTCTGGCTCATTTGTTTCGCTCTGATGAGACCTATTCGCTACACTTGGTGGTGAGAGTCTGATGATGGAGCAGGGAGGAAGTCAGTTGCACTCCTTAAGACCACTAGGAAACCCCTCGAGTTCTGGCTCATTTGTTTCGTTCTGATGAGACTTATTCGCTACACTTGGTGGTGAGTGTCTGATGATGGAGCAGGGAGGAAGTAAGTAAGGGTTCGGCTCGCGCATCTGGTAACTAATAGACTCCACTTGAATTTGTAAAACTAAATACATACAATCACGCCTTTGAGTTATAATGTTTACGGGGTGGGCAGACACATGAATGGACTGTGAAAGCGATTACCATCCCCATCCATAGCTTGCCATTTGTTAAAGTAAAAATAAATAAATAGTTTAAAAAACTATAAAAAACACACTTTTAATAGTAACAGACTAAAAAGTACAATATAACCGTCTATTCAGTAACTGAAATTAAAAAGCGTGGTGTGCCCTTTGCAAAGCATGAATTTGAAGTCCCTACTTAATATTGACAGTTAGGTTACGTTAGTAATATTATAGTATTCTTTGGTTAGGTAGGCTACTGAATAGACGGTTATATATTGTACTTTTTAGTCTGTTACTATTAAAAGTGTGTTTGTTTAGTTTTTTAAACTATTTATTTTCTTTACAAGCCCGTTGCATTGGCAAATCCAGGTGATTTCTGTGGGTATTTGATAAGAAAAAGTGATGTGATACAAGGCCTTGTCCAGTGATCTGATACAAAGCCTTCGCCAAGGCCAGATTTGGTGTAGCTTTTTTGATTTTTTGATTTGATTTGATTTTGATTTGGTACGAACGTGTGTAGCACGGATTACCTATATTTGCTATACAGCAAAGTTCGTCCGCACCAAATCGGCGGTTAGGTCTGGTCTGGACGTGTGTAGCGGCTATAAGAACTAACGAACGAACTTTAAAAAGAAGCAAAAAACGCGAAGTTGCTTTAATCAGACCCTACTAGGTGTCACTTCACTACATAGTATATCACTACATAGTATAAAACAAAGTCGCTTTCTCTGTCCCTATGTCCCTTTGTATGCTTAAATCTTTGAAACTACGCAACGGATTTTGATGCGTTTTTTTAATAGATAGAGTGATTCAAGAGGAAGGTTTATATGTACTTTTTATCCCGATATTCCCACGGGAACGGGAACCACGCGGTTGAAACCGCGGGCGGCCGCTAGTTGCACATAAATAGTTCACTAAAGTCAACGACAGATGGCTCCAAGTTAATACAACCATAGTCTACCTACAGAAAAGAAATATCCTTCTTTTCTTTATGTAAGTACTATGTTTATCAACTTTGATAGAAACTTAAATGTGTCTTGTTCTTTAGTATTTATTTTTTAAATACTTACTAAAATTTACAACTGAAAATCAGCGTTTGCTTGCGTTGCAAGACAAGTAATATGACGCTGAGCTGCGACCATTGAGTAGGTACTGCTGCGGCACGGCACACACACATTTTTATTTGGAACTTTTTGTCTTATTGAGTCTAATTTGTGTTTTCTATTCTTGTTCGTAATACAGTGCTACCTTCTCTTATACCTAGGGTTACCATATCTCAGGATTTGGCCTGAGATCTCAGGATTTTTGGACTCATCTCAGGATTGCGGCCGGATTTGGCAAAAGTCATGAAATCTCAGGATTTTTAGAATTTCCAATAAAATACAAAAGAAATAGTAAAATAAATGCTTAGATTAAAAGATCTTCATAGACGTTTTAGAACCAACTAACGTCCTTTGGTAATAATGAATTAATAAGTACTAATTTATCTTAGTGGATACATAACTTTATAGGTAGGGTTTTTTCTTTAATTATTGATTTATTGCACCCCCCCCCCCCCGCTCTCAAAGTCAGGCTTTATCTTTGAAAATCAGGCCTATTCTCAGGACTTTTGTTTTTTTCGTCTGGTAACCCTACTTATACCTATGTGAATATTCCTTGTATTTAATGAATACTTATGTGTGTGTCTATAGTAAGAATCTACAATCTCTATTTGGTGGTAAAATATATATAAGGTCCTTCCTAAATAGTGCACATAATTTTAAGGGGTCAATGTACTCACGCATACAAAGAGTTATTACTATGGTACCAACATTGGAAACGCGAAAAAAAAAATCAGCTGTTCCATAGAAAAATTTAAATCGAATAGATCAAAATGTATAGAACAGCTGATTTTTTTTCTGAAAAACTGAAACATGTCCAATAACTAAAAATACAAAAATAAATTATATTTAAAAAAACCTTTTATTTAAAATCAAGCTTTTATTCAAATGTCCTAAAAATAATAAAATAAACTGTGTGTCAAGTCAAATCCAACAAACTTATTACATTAAACAATTTATATGTTTTAAAAGCTTGTCGCGAGATTTTATTGTTACTGGGCTTGCACTAAACACAAATGCTTTGACTTATATTTGACATATGAAATTAAAGCGACAAGCTTTTAAAACATATAAATTGTTTAATGTAATAAGTTTGTTGGATTTGACTTGACACACAGTTTATTTTATTATTTTTAGGACATTTGAATAAAAGCTTGATTTTAAATAAAAGGTTTTTTTAAATATAATTTTTTTATTCTTTATTTAGTTTGGGGCTTTTATCCACATGGATAATGGATATGCCAGCCCCATTGTATCTTCCCGGTTACAAAATAAATAACTCTGCCCGCGATTTCGTCCGCGTGGACTACAACGATGTTGTTTCTCAGGAATGTGATATTTTCCCAGGATAAAAAGTAGGTAGCGCATTTCAGTCTCCAGCTCCCAAACTGAAACTGAGTTTTCGCCTTTTTGCATCGCTACGGCACACACAATGATATTTATAAGATTAGTTTAACTTTGTTTTATTTTCTAGTATTTAATTTGATTTTTCTTTTTATTAATTTTCTGTTTTTTTTATTATTTTTGTTATGTGTGCTTGTTTGGTGCAAATAAATCATCTATCTATCTAAACTATCCCTATTGCAAAAATCACGTCGATCCGTAGTTCCGTTTTGACGTGAAAGACGAACAAACACACAAACAAACAAACACGCTTTCCATTATTATAATATTAGTATGGATTACTTAACATCAATATAAGTGTCATGAAGGAATGATTAATTGCATCTTCAACCTTTATAGTAACTGCATAATGGGTGCAACAATAATATCCAAGTAATGATTAACCAGTATGACAACGACTATTTTCCTATTTCCTGGTAGTCTTACTTTATTTGTTCTAGTCAGTACTAGTAGGTATCCATTATTACTAATATTTTAAATGTGGAATTGTATTTGTTTGTCCGCCTTTCACGTCAAAACTGAGCAACGGATCGACGTGATTTTTGGTACTTGCAGCGATATACGTCTACTCTTAAGGCGATACTCGGAAAAATTATGCTGAAGCGAGATAGCAATGAGAAAGCGACGCGCGCGAGAGCGAGACCAATTTTGCAGATTAGAATCACTTCGTATTGAAAAACTACACCATTTTTTTTTAAATGCTTCTATACGATTCTAAATATTATTGGTGTCCACTAATTAAACCAATTTCCAATAGTGTAAGTGACCCCATTTAAGAATAATCTTGAATTTTCGTATTTTTTAGAGGTCTTTTCGAAAAGAAAAAGTGTCGCGGCAAAATCATAAAATCGTGTTTTTTAAACTATACGAATCTAGATAAAGGTATGAAGAAATTTATATCTTATTACCAGAGCCCGTAGTGTAAGTTTTTATGTAAAGCAAACGCAAACTATCGCGAGTCCGTATTTAGAGGCGCTGATAGAGTTTTCATACAAATTGACATAAATACGGAATCGCGATAGTTTGCGTTTTTTGACATAAAAACTAACACTAGGGGTACTGATTTGTAACAACTGTAACCGTCCTATAGTTTTAAATAAAAAAGTCCATACTTTTTCGAGTAGCGCCTTAAGTAAAGAAATTGTATTGGGTCGCAAAAAAAAAAAACTAAAAAGCTAAACACCGTCTTTATTTAAAAGTAGACGTAGATCCCCTGAGCACTACATGGTGGAGGCGCCGGGTATCTGTCTATTTCTGCGCTCGACTCTGCAGCTACTAAAAGAAAAATCTAGAAAACAAACGCAATGTGGAGAATTCCAATATGTTTTTTTTTCTAACACTAACATTAAGGAGATCGTATCATTTCACAGTACGGGGACATAGGCTACTTTTCATACCGAAAAAAAAATATCACATTCCCGAGGGATAACGTCGTGTAGTCCACGCGGGCGAGCTTATTTAATAACTGATAGGTAATAAGACTAATAAGTATAGGCACGCAAGCTCTGTACAGCGCAATGTTCCTCTATTCCTGATTGCCACCACCTCGATCGCCACCACTGCTGGTTGCAATTCGGATTTTTTTCCTGATTGCCAGTGGCAACCACGAATATTTTTTCCATATCGTCACCACTGGTGGCAAAACGGATTCCTGATTGCCGCCCAGTGGATCGATCGGTGGCAATGAGGGATATTCTTCCAGATCACCACCACTAGTCACCGCCCAGTCGTGACATTCAGAAATAGACCTACTAAAATACCCTCTGCTACCAAGTAGCTATTATTTTTATATAAACTTTTAGATCTTATATATTTATGAACTTCTTACATGCAACCTATTGGCACAGTTAACATGGCTTGATGAGAATTTATTGACAAAGCATTTCCACAGACAGCACCCGTTCACGAGTACCTTAAAGTGGACATGTCTATAGTTCTATACTGGTAGAGCCAACGGTAGAGACAAGTGGAGAAAGCGAAAAAAGCTTATTGACACCAGTGGGGGCGATGAAGGTGGTGGCAAACAGGAATAGACGGCGATGTGTTGGGTAGGACTGGCTCAAAGTGCTGAACCGGGCACGTGAAACGAAGAATTTGAATTTAAATTTCGAAAGAACAGGTACAGGATAAAATTGATGGCCAGTAGATAAAACTATGGAGTTTTCAGCCGTCATGGAGGTTCTAACCGACCATGAGACTGGAACGAAACGGTATCGTTACAACACCATGTCACTCAAACTTCCTGTAGGACACAAGCATCTACATATCAATGTGTTTCATCTAGCTGGAATATACCGCTACTTCCTCCCTAGCAAGGTGCTAATTAAGGTTCGTTAGGTACAGTCCTCAGCTCACCAAACTTTACAGCTTACAGTTTACGAAAATCACTCTTATTATGTACTCGATAAGAATCAACAAGGTCTGCATGTAAAGCGGTATTGACTAGTACACAAACAGATTGGTTTACAAATATATCGCTGTATATCAAGCCTTGACTGTTTCCGTTTGTAGGCGGTCCAAGACTCGGTTTTTGTTAAATTTTTTGCTAATTTATTTGTAGATTTCTGTATTTATATTCAATAAGAGATTTGGTGATTAACCCTTCAAATTGGTCAGTTACCACTAGCAATAATAATTCTTTTTCTTAGAACGTATTATTTTCAGTAATTTCTGAAAGCAATACTTTGGCTGTTGTTAATGATAATGATTAATAAATAATAGATTAATTTGTACGTAATAGATAAATTGTAGAAAAATTACCTTAATTTGTGTATTGATTTAGCATTTGATAATCCAACTAAGTACGATTATAGGCAATATGACCATAACCTCAAAGCGGACGAAATACAGTCACTATTTGAAATTTATTTAAATAACGCACGCTTTTTTTCTGTGCAAAACAACTGTTTTCGAACAAAAAACTAATTAAATACAATTTAAAAATGAATTAGATTATAGAGGATATTAGATCACGCACAAGTGGAAACAATACATATTGTTCACGAACATTATCTGCGAACAAACCAGTTGTCTAAGGTCAATGTGAAGAATTTTCGCTGTGGGACGAATGTCATCGTGGTATTGAATTTAAAGCTCAATGCAATTATTATATGCCCCAATTTTTAACATATAATCAAAGTGATGTGTGGGTTTTGATGCTTCATAATCAAGGTTGTTGACCCCGAATTCTTCAAGTTGTTTCGTACAAGAAAGGCTCCTTTAACGATCGTTTTACGAGGTATTAGCATGGCCGAATGTAATAAAGGTTATTAGTATAATTATTTCAACATACTGTTTCTAAAGGTCAATGGTTCGTTTTTAAATGTAAATTATATCAAAAGTTACATGTTATGATTTAACCATATTAGTGGCCTAAATTTTTAGCTAAATTGATTACAATTGGTTCTTTGGAGCGAATAATAGTTTGTAAAATTCTGTTTACGATTTTCTCAATTTAAAATATTCCGTTCATCTATACTAACATTATAAAAGAGAAATATTTGATTCTATGTTTGTTTGTTTGTAATAGATACACTCAAAAACTACTGGACTGATTTTATAAATTCTTTCACCAGTAGAAAGCTGGCTGGGTTCAAATGGTTGTAACTCTGTCATTTTTGGTCGTATATAACAAAAATAATTACACAAATGTTCAGGATTTGTCATTGTCTTTTAAACTACATTCAAAACAAATAAGTTTTTTGTAAAAATTTCATTTTAATGACAAGCTTTTTGCTGACCTTACTTTAATATTGTATTGTCATCCATACCAAACCTGTATGCAAAATTTCAGCTCAATCGAACACTGGCAAGTGGGTCAAATTTAGGTTGCAAGATTTGACCCGAACGGACATACATTCATACATACCTACATACACTGCAAGTTAAATAAAAGCTTGTAAAAACGTTGTTGATCCTCATTATTCCCGAGTAACAAAGCCTATATTTTATCCAGCTATTCTAACGGAAACAGGAACCATGTGGGTTTAACCGAGAAGAGCCACTACTTTAAGGTATTAACAATTAATGTAAATAAACTTTATAAAATGGCTAGTGGATGGCTCTTTAAACATTACATTAAATCGGGCCTAAAAGTACCTACTCTGTCCTTTTCCAAAGTATTATTTATTTATTTGCCTTTTATTAAAGTCGTTGAAACGTGAAAAGAACAGACAGACTTACTTTCACATTAGTAATCATTAAAAAAGTTGAAACTACCGCAATCTAATTTATTGTGACAAAACTGATTTATTTAGGAAATTCAAAAGCTATAAGTAGACCTTCAATCCAAAGTAACACCCTCATTAAACCAAAAACAGGACATAAAATGATTAACGTTTGCTAAACCAGATTCTCTTTCTCGATTAATTCTAACATTGTGATAAATGCCTCAGCTGTCTAAATTAAGCTAAACTATTCCTAAATCAGCGATCACATCTCGAAATATCGCAACCACGTCCGATTAATATAAAGAGATGTATTAACTCAGTTTCGGTCCAGTCCGAGGCTTTCGCAATCATTGCCCAGAAAAGGAAGCCCAGTTTAGGTCAATGCCGATTAAAAAAAACCGCTAGAATGCGTTGGACAACGTCATTGGAAGCCTTTAAAGGATTGTCGTACAACTCCTGATTCGTATCGGCTCGCCCCCGCGCGTTCTTCTTAATGGATGCCTCAGGGTGACACACTGGGGCCGCTTTTATTGATATCGTAAACTTACTTGACGTACATTAAATGTCTATACTTATGTTATAATTGCGAAAGTAATCACTGTCTATCTGTAACATTTCTCGTCTTAAACAGTGAACAATTTTTGTTGTAAATCGGCAATTATAGAGATCTTGGAGGAGTATAGTATAGGCTACTTTAAGTCGCGAAGGAGGTGATCCCCGAGGAGTGTGATATTATACCCAAATTCAACGCGGGTGAAGTCGCATGCGGCCACTACTAGTATGTTTATAATATCATCAACATAGCATGGTGTTATAAGTATCCGTTGTCCCAGACTATGCAAACTTACATAACGATGATCACGAATAAATTATTTGTGCCTTATTTGGTCACGCCTTGGTTATATATTGGACTATGGTGTTTCTGGTTACGTAACGTCTCGTGCTAGAAGGATTTACTTTTTTTCTTTGCCGTCTGATTGTTTAACTCGTAATTGCAGTTATTAATCATGGCTTCGTTTGTCTATTGAATAATGACTTTAAACAGATGTCGTTAGAACTCGTTTGTAAATCACTTTTTTTGCTGTTCAGTGTTGTTGCAACTCGGTTGATATTCTTCGCAAGCTAAAGCCCACGGTTTCTATATTTGAAAAGATCTATCAGTTGTACGTGGTTTTACTTATGAATGGTACCTAGTTCTAGCTACGAGCTAAAATTACTGTTCCTAAAAAAAGTGGCGACCCACCGATGGATTGCTACGACCGATTTGGAGGGATTACCGTTAACGGTTCGTAGCCTTATAGCACAGACTACTTACTACATAAAGTAGACTGCGCTTATAGTATGCAAGTTACAATAACCTGTGTTTCAATAAAATTTTAAAGACGTCAGGAAACTGTCATTATTGCTATTTAATTTTGTCATTGGTAGCTACGACACAAAGTAACGGAACTCTTTATTTTGTGGCTACGACGCGACGACGCGACGGGTGGTTAATACACGTTAATTTTTTTATCACCCCGGATAATTTTAGGGATTATTCTTACTCACGAAAACAAACAACTTTTATTGTAATCCCTAAAATTATCCGGGGTGATAAAAAAAATACCGTGTATATTAGTTAGATAGCAAGTGTTCGTTTCGATAAACAAAAGATGTTATCTACAAATTCACAAGTCATCTGCTGCATATTTGTAGTTTTTTTTCCTAACCCGGGCAACCCGGCACGCCTAAATGATTTGCTATTGTGTTTTTGTGATCAGTGTACGAAATGCGTTGACTTGTATATTTTTTTTTTCAGTTCTACTTCTGTGACGTGATTAAAATTTAATAGTAAGTATCAAAACTTTTCTTAAATTAATTTCTTATCTATTTGTGATTCTGTTTCTGTGATCATTATATTTATTATCAAAACTGTCACACTTCTTAGAGTGCGAAAATCGCAAAAGCTCAATTTAAGCGTTAAATGAAAATTTTGTTACGGATTAAAAGAAATACCAATTTCAGTGACAAATGAAAGTAATAATTAAACTTTCACTGTACTTTTATTTATTAAGATAAGGCTACGGTTTTTTATATATGTATTCTTGCTAGCTAGAAATGCTTATTAAATCGCTATTCGATAAAAACGTTAAACAATAAAAAGATACTTGTAGTTTTCTTTAGAAATGTTGTGTTCTCATCTGTTATTTTTTGAAACTTAATATTTGTTATGTACTGTCTCGTGTCTGTCTTTCTTTCTTCCAGTAGGAAATACTTTTCGTCGCTATTCTCATTGACTATCTAGTTTACTTATTTTGTCTTCTAAAACATGTAACTTCATGATGTAGTCATCGTTATCGGCAAATGTTCTGCCAACTATGTGGCTAAAAGATTCTGAATAAGGGACAAATAACAGGTTAATTCAAAGTAACTTCCCACTTAATCTCGCCAAGTTTTATTGACTGCCAAGAACACATATTGATTTTTATTACCGCCCAATGAATTTCAATAAGATCTACGATAACCTCAGTTGCAACATGAATGGATCTAATAGAGCTAAAAACGTTAATTGTCCGAATTCTACCGAAGGTCAGGGCAATCACGAACTTGTGAATGATATCTCAATCGGAACATCGGAAACTGATGATCGACCGTGGGATAATTTGTTTGTTTTGTTAGATGTTATATTTGGCCAAATATTGAAAGCAATAAGGCAAGTTGATGGTGAATAAGTTGGTAGCTCATGGCGTAGTGGCAAACGCGCTTGGCCTGCAATCGTTGAAGTTAAGCAACTTTCGCTATGGTCGGTCATGGGATGGGTGACCAAAACTTTACTATCTCGAGCTCCTCTGAGCTTCGGAAGGCACGTTAAGCCGTTTGTCCCAGCTGCGTTTGCAGTCGTTAACACCCACCAATCCGCATTAGGCCCGCGTGGTGAGTCATGGCCCATTCTCCTTATCCATCCATAGGGAAGGCCTGGGCCTCAGCAGTGGGGACTTATAATATGATTATGTTGGTAAATAAAACTTCAAACAGGTGGCAGTTGAAGGGGTCTATGAAACTCTTAATTATTATTTTTTTAAAGCGTGGTACACTGAGACACATTCAGATCACATTATTATGGCGTTATTAGAAGTGTTTTTAAAGATATATTAATAAAGTCAATGTATGTACATATTCAATGGTGACAGATTGATTTTGCACAGAATTAGTCGTTTTAATCAAGACGCAATTTACAGAAAATGTCAGGCATTATCATAACAGGAAATTTCGGCATTTGGAAGAGTTAAAAATAAATTGAAGTATTTTTTTATTGATAACAAAACAGATAAAGTGACCGGATTTTAAATAAAAACCGTGCTATAGAACTATATGAACTTCAATTAATATAATTTTAGAGGAAGTCAAACGAAAAGATTTAGGATATATAATGCCTAACATTGGAAATTCTCGAAGGAATCGGTTATGTGAAAATTAGTAGGTTATGTTTATCAACTTATTGACGTTATATGAATTTAGATTGTCATTAAAAGTTGACTGAAATGTAAATTATAGTCGTATGTGAAAAAATAACTACTATTGGTCTCGTAGAAAAAAGTGTAGACGAAAGTAAATTCACATAACATCAACATGTCACACCATTTTAGTTGAGAGAAAAATGGCTGACTACAGAAATAAAATTGATAAACATTAAATGAGCCCAATATCACAAAAACCGACTCACCGAATCTTTTGACGTGTACGTCTCTATTGAAAGATACCGTTTTCGTTTCTTTCGGTTCTTTCGTTTCGGTATCGGTTCTTTCGTCAGTGGCTATCTTATCGCCATCCTCTGTGTCTGGTTTGGTACCAGTTTCATCGGTCATTTGACAACGTTGTTGAGGTACCCGATCTTTGGTACCTCACATTAAATTTGTTACTATCTACTAACTTGGTGATTTTTTCGGTTTCATCGGTAATTTCATCTGTAAACATTTCGTCTTTAAATTACTTTTTTCTGATATCAACACAATAACCTAATTCATTAATAACTAAATTAAAATCAATAGTTAAACTAGCATTCTAATGTTTTAAACTAATGTCTCTATAAAATGTTTCTCTAGCTAATTGTTTACTCTTTTTCATCAGAATTATATGATATTTTTTAAATGAAATTAATCTTTTAGTGTTGATAAAAGCAAGCTTTTGAACCAAAATGTACTTTTAGTAGGTAGGTCTAGGTACTGAAAAAGAACTTTATTCACTAACATAGATTTTCGTTTAGTATATCTCGATTATCACATATATATAGCTTTCATGTAGAATGATGCCTAACTTACCTTCTTACATATTTTTTGAACATCTAAGCGGTTGCTTTCTCTCTTTGATTGCGGCAGTCATATACGCAGCATCTTGGGGTATATCTGAAACAAGACAAAAGTAAATTATTAATTTAAGTTTAGCCATAAAAATATCAAATCTTTCTCCATAATAATATTGTATAGAAGTATAGGTAGATGTTAAATAATAAAGATGAAAAAAATTAAGAATCCTGCTGTAATAGCGCTTACGGTCCCAGCCTACCCCGACCTTGAAAACTATGGCGGTAGTAACTCAACATCAAAAAGGCTGCCTAAAAACGACGTTCTCAGAAAAGTGATAGTGATGATCAGAATGAAGTAATCGATGTAAGTAATGATGAGCAGTGCCGAGCGAGCTTTAGCGGTGTTGCGTTTAGTCCAAATGACCCACATTAGCGCATGTGGTCACTGAATCTGTTACGACACGCGAGCTGACGGTAATGTCACTCTCTGTGTGAGGTGCAAGTGAAGAAAGATTGCGATCTACTACAGTTGATCATGATTTAAGGAGCGTCCCAACATCATGTTGTAAATGTCAAAGGTATGAAAAAGACGCCATGGCATACTTGACATGACGTTAGACTAGAAATTTCTTGGTGGGATGGACAGTTCAGCGATTTTTTTAAGTGGTAAACTTATTAATAATATAAAAAAAGAAAAATAAAAATATCATTAAGTAGGTACCTTCTCTAATACCACATGTGTAAAACATTATATATTATGTAGGTACCTAATGGTTAAGTTTTGTGTTATGCTAATAAATACAAAACAGTATTTATAAATCTCTTTAGAGCCCAGCAAATCGTGATATGAATTTATTATTATACCTACTGGTCCCTTTTCTAAAGACGTGTAGGTACACACACACCACAATTTTTTTTGTATACAAAGATTAGATTATTTAGGGGACGATAGTGTTTATCAATACTGGATGTATAACTAGGTAATGCATGAAATTACTTTCAGTAATGAAAAGCTTATCCCTTGTACCACTCGCTCGGTCAGTTTTTTTATACTTCTTATGATATTTGCTAACCACCGATCGCAGATTCGCAGCATCCACATCAAGAAGTTTTATTGGCACAAAAAGTTACGAAAAAGACATTAAATTATCACGAATCTTATATACCTACTGTGAGTAATAAACTTTAATTTCTTCATATAAAACTTCACATTTTATGCAGATTTGAAACTGGGATGATAAGTCTGATTAAACATAATAGTTTATCGCTTCCGCAAATTTTATATTGCTATAACGTTTTATGGGTTTGCTTGCTTATTGTACAATTTTCACGAAATCAAGGCTCTTTTTCGGAAGGTAAGGAAATATCATTCTGAATGTTAAGAAAAGGCAATGTACTTAAATAAATCTTTTTAGGCAGTCATATTATTAAGAATGAATGTATTAAGAAATTAATTATTTAATTACTTACTTTTATCGATTGATCATTATCAATATCAAGTCTCGAAATTGGAATTACAAAATTTTATCACCAACAAAAAACCCTAAAAATAACATTCCTCTCTCTCTCTCGGTCGGGGGACCCCCTTTTTTGACCCGGGGGAAATTCCGTCGCATTCCCCGCGCCCGTGGAAACGAAGGGGATATGTGGGGCTTGAACCCACTAAAACGCCCGGGATGTTCGGTCGGGGGACCCCTAACATACACCCCTATAACCCCCCATTTTTGCGGTCCCTCGATTGAGAAGGGTATTTTTTGTCAGCTTTCAAACAAAAGAATCCGCATCAAAATAGGTCCATTAGTTTAGGAGCTACAAAGCCACAGACAGACACACAGATACACAGACACGTCAAACTTATAACACCCACTTTTACCATTCGGGGGCTATTCACTAAACTTTTTCACAAACCGGTAAATCAATTTCATCGATTGTATGGATAGGTGGTATTAAGTTATATAAGAACATCAAATGAACATTACATTGGGACTAGATGGGATGTTTATAATAAGAATTTGTATTAAGTTACTACCCATTATGTAAACCACAGGAACCCAGAAAAAGCAAGCGGTGATTCAGCACAGTGAGTGGTCTCGATGTCGTGTAGGTGAGAGCTAACGTCATGAGTCATTTGTCCGAAAGTGACGTCATTCATTCACAAACAATCCTGTATTTTAATTTTGTCTATGAATGATGGTGTGGGTAGAATATGCTACTTTTTTAATTTGTCATCTCATCAAACTATAGGTATACAAGTAATGAAATTATTTTATTTTATTTCTTATGTCCCCAGGATATAATTTTGATTTAAGTCATGAAATAAAAAAAATATCTCTGTGCCAAATTCCATCCAGATCCGACCAGCCTATTCGCAATGATTAATTATCAATCGTCCAAACTTTCGCATTTATAATATAAGTAGGATTTTTTATGTTGAATCTCTAAAGGTACGTATGTACCGTACCTATGTACCGTACCTATTTCTATGATAAGAATGGAGCTGAACGTAAAGGAATACGGTCTAGCTAGGCCTTCGATCAACAATAGTACTAGATGAAGGCTCACGAACTAAATGAAAACTTTACATGGCACAGACAGACTTTTTTTAAAACGGAGAAAAAATGTTTCGAATGTTACGATCTTACATATAAATGACAGGAAGCGTTCCAAGTTTGAAATACCTTAGTGATATTATTGACACTGGTCAAAATAATCTACTTATAAAGTATACTCTCAAGTGGGAGTATACGCTCGGCCATATCTGTCACTCCAACAATGTATCTAGAACTAGTATAGGTGTTAATGTTGATCGAAGAGCTAGGCGAATGAATTCGAAAATCGCGTTTTAAAATCTTCACGATAATTAAGCCATTAGTTCGCTTCAAAAGTATTTGTATTTGCGAACCAAATTGCGTGTACCGCGGCATTAATTTTAATAAAAATATCATTTTTATGACAAGCTTTTTTGCTGACTGTACTTTAATATTGTATTGTCATCTAAATCAAACCCGTATACTAAATTCCATCTCCATCGGACACTGGGTAATGGGTCAAATTAGGCTTGCAAGATTTGTACCCCACTAACTAAATAACTAAGTAACATGGCAAGTTAATAAAAAGTTTGTAAAATTGGACCAATTGGCTAATGAAAAGTAAATACCTAGTAAGCGAGCTCATCCCGCAGGCAGGACCAACAGACTAAAGAGCTTTTGCGTTTAAACTTGATGAAACGAAGCAAAACATCTTTTATTTACTGACATCTGATTTCAAATTGTGTTGATTATTATTAAATTAGGTACTCTAACTTTTTTGCATTCACAATGCAATTTTTATTATTGAAAATGAAGTATGTATTAGAAAAAAAAATATTATTATTTTCATTAACATTTAATACAAATTAAATTTTCAAAGGACACATTAAATATTTGCAAATCGAATTTACGATAGGATTTGTTTTAAAACTGTATATTTAAGATCGAAATGTAACCATATTCTGGCAAATAAATGATTACTTACTTACTTTAATTAGCTTTAACAATACCTAATAAGGTTTGCTCAAGCTAACTTTTTTTTCTGTATCTTTTTGTATCAACAATGATATTTTTTTATCCTATTAAAAAGCAGACTAGCTAACTGGGTATCTAATATTTATGGCATAGTTTTATCAGTCGGTAACGAGGCCCGCCTGAGGCGCTAAGAGCAGGTGTTGTGAGGAATATAGATGAGAACCGGATACTGTGATTCTGGACCCTGAGAAAATAGGATAGGAGGTGGGATTGTTTTGTGAGATATTTATCAATGTTTGAAAAATGGAAAATGAAGTATTTAGAAAAAATCGACCCGTCTCACAACCAGCTCCGATGGGACTCGAACCCACGACCTTTCGCTATCCGGGCGACTGCTCTAACCACTGAGCTACGGAGTCGTTAGAGCAGTCGCCCGGATAGCGAAAGGTCGTGGCAGGTCGTGGGTTCGAGTCCCATTGGAGCTGGTTGTGAGACGGGTCGATTTTTTCTAAATACTTCATTTTCCATTTTTCAACCATAAAAATTGCATTGTGAATGCAAAAAAGTAAAAACTTAAATAACTATCAATGTTTACTTAAACGGTGTGTTGTACCCATCAATACAATCAACTTATATTACGGGATCAAGTCCGATATCACGAAAAAAAATCAGCTGATCCATACATCTTGGCCAATTCGGTATTGCACTTTTGGATGAAACAGCCGTTTTTTTCTTTTGCGATATCGCACTTGATCCCGCAGTAAAAGTTGATTGTATTGATGGATACTTTCACCCCCTGAAGTGATGTACTTCTTTAAACAAACACCCTGTATAATATAGTTGTATGAAATTTAATGAATTTCTTCCTTTTGTTTTTATGTCATTTTGGACGTCTTACACAAATTAAATTCCACACACGCATATTCTTTCTCGGTAATAAGGACTTTGTTTTAAGTAAAATGTTTTTAAGATTATCAAGCATGTATTTGTATACCTAGTCTAAATTCACATTTAAAATGGAAAGCACGAGAGAGATAACAAGTAACAGTCATAAAAAAACGAGTGTGCTTTAGATCATGAAGTAAAACTTTTACCCCCTTATTAATAAACGAGGAGTAAGTTTACACTAGGTTTAGTAACCAAAAAGTTAGCTTAGGAAAATGACGCTTTAAAACGTCAAAAGTAAGGAGTAAAATTGCTTAGCAAGATTTTTGGCTAAACCTTGGTGTAAACTTACTCTTTATTTATTAATAAGGCTGATAGACATTGACATTTCGTACACTTTACTCACTTTAAAGTTTATACTATTCCATCAACTTCCGTGATAACGCTTTCGTCACTTCCGTCACATTCATCAGCTTACTCCCCAAGTCAAGCGTGCGTAAAGAAGTTTTACTTCAAAAATTATTGCAGCTGTCTAGTTGTACGTGCTTTTCACTGTACATTAACACTCAGAGATTTAGCACAGTGGGGTGCAGTTGTAGATAGTTGTCCTGAACTTACATGGGTAAGCAAGGACGGTGATTTCGGCCGAGACCGGCACATATATGGAGTTGTTAATACGCCCGTCAGTTGGCGCAAAAAGGTTGAAAAGTAGCCTTTTAAGTCGGTTTAATTTCGGGAAGAAAGACAGGTCTTTTAGTGACAATTCCGGAGGTAGGTATGGAGTTCTTAATACGACCATCAGTTGCCGCAAAAAAGGTTGAAAAATAGGTTTATAAGTGACAAAAGTATAAGTTTCCGGGTCAGAAAAAAGGAGCTGATGTATGGAGTTGTCTGAGTTGTCTCGAAGTTGACGTAAATATTTTATTTGGAGTTAAAACGTGCGAAATTCGAACAATTTTATTTGCAAAACGTTACTTTAGCGTTAATGTTTCAATGTACACCATTTTTTATTGCAGAACATACAGCATGGGGAATAAATGCCTTTAGGATTCTCTACCAGTTAACCGAAATCAGTGAAAAATATCAGTAAGTATAATTACCAATTCTGGACATCAATTTTATTACAATTCAGTTTAAATTATAATACTTACTTATCATTTTAATTTAGTCATATATAAGGTACTTCTTAAATAGTGCACATAATTTTGAGGGCTCAATGTACTCATGCAAAAAAACAACTTTTACTATGGTACCAACATTGAAATCGCGAAAAAATAATCAGCTGTTCCATAGAAAATTTTAAATCGAATAGATCAAAATGTATGGAACAGCTGATTTTTTTTCGCGATTTCAATGTTGGTACCATAGTAAAAGTTGTTTGTATGCATGAGTACATTGACCCCTTAAAATTATGTGCACTATTTAAGAAGGACCTTATATAGTTAATTTTGAATTTATAAATAGGTAAGTAACTACTCTGACAGATTCTTATTCTTGCGATTGTGCATAAAAGATCATTATTTTGCCAGTTTTGTATTAGTATGTTTTAATATGCTTAAATTGTCATCAAACTTTTGTCCTTGAAAATCACAAGCAATCTTCGAACGTCATCATATTCAAGTCCTTGAAATACAGACCGGTTTAAACTTACCACAACATTATCATACGCCTCCAAAATTGTGAAGTTGTTTAAACAAAGATGCACTTAAGTTGCGCTTGCGACATAAAGTACACAGTAAGCTTAACACTTAAACATAGTCGCTCTTATACTGAATCTAATAAGGGCGTGTTTAAAGTCAATGTGTAAAGGTTGATGTTCAGGCGACTGTACCTTCAAAAGTGGTCTCGACAAAAAGCGGATGCACCCAAAACAGCTCAAGGTCTGAGGATCATTATTTTCGCTCTTCACGTAGTGCAGACAAAACATGTGCAGTGGGTCAAGTAAGTATGAAATCAAGTAAGGATTTTATAGGGTTGCATGCTTTTCGGATTTGAAGAATTAGTAGGTTAATTTATTAATACTAGCGTTCCCGGTGAACTTCGTGTCATCAAGTTTTAAACTGCCTACCACAAATATCACTTATTAGAAATAGATAATCCAATGCGGCTAAAACGTCAGTGATTACCATACTCAAACCATACTCTTTGTAAGCGGCCATGGAAGAAATGACAGTTTTGTATATAATAGTACGACAGTTAAACGATTTTTTATACGAAAATTCAATTATTATTTAATAAATTTTCGGAATAAAAAGTAGCCTATGTCGCTCTCCAGCTCCCAAACTATCCCCATACCAAAAATCAAGTTGATCAGTGGCTCCGTTTTGACGTGAAAGATAGACAAACAAACAAACAAATAAACAAACACACATTCACATTTATAATCCTTACTTATCTTATATTCTTATATTCTTATATTATATTATAAATGCGTCTCTGTCTGTCTGTGTGTTACACAATCACACCTAAACTACTGAACCGATTTGAATGAATTTTGGTACAGAGATAGTCTAGAGCCTGAGAAAGGACATAGGCTACTTTTTATTCCTGAAAAATATCGCCTTCCCGCGGGATAACGTCGTGTAGTACACGCGGGCGAAGCCGCGGGCGGAAGGCTAGTATATAATAAATGCGAAAATGCGAATCTGTCTGTCTGTGTGTTACACAATCACGCTTAAACTACGGAACCGATTTGAATAAAAATTGGTACAGAGATAGTCTAGAGCCTGAGAAAGGACATAGGCTACTTTTTTATGTGAACAAAGGGCTGTAAGGGGTTGAAATAGGGGATGAAAGTTTGTATGGAAATTACGTCATTTTTAAAGCTAGAAGCTTCAAAATTATTTTATAGGCTTTTGATTAGATAAATAAATACGACATTCAAAGTTTGTAAAAAAAAACTACCCTAAAGAGGGTGAAAACAGGGGATAATTTTTTCGTGTGATGACGTCGGCAAAAAAGTTTACTGAACGGATTTTGATGAAAGTTTTTTTGTTATACAGCTATTGGTCGTTGCCAACATATAGCTATAATTTATTTTGAAGATCGCAATTTCTGATGTGGAACCATAGCAGTCCAGCCAAACTATGAGAGATATAAAAATACCGTTTTAAGGAAAATTGTAAAACGTGATGAGCACTTTCTATTGACGTACAAAGTTTGAAGGTCTGGTACACCTGATGTGGAACCCTAGCAGCCAGATTAAACTATATGAGATACAAACATAGCGTCTTAAGAAAAGTTGTTTAACGTCATGGACATTTTCTATTGACGGAAAAATATCGAAGGTCTGGTACTCCTGATTTGGAACCCTTGCAGCCCAGCTGAACTATAAGAGATACAAATACAGCATCTTAAGAGAAGTTGTTCAGCGTGATAAGTATTTTCTTTTGACATACATATTGTTCGGAAAAGATCGACGTTTCTGAACGCAACTCTAATGTCACGTCAAATTGACATTAGCTGTCACTTGAAGTTGACAGGGACACTTGATTGGAATTCTTGTTGGAAAAATGTCGGAATAATTTTGCTGAATTTGTTAAAAATCGCTCGCGTTGAATGTGCCTGGCATATCGAGTTTGAAAAATCTTAAATTATCCTGCCGATCCCGTGTTGTACGACCACGATTTTGATGCCATCCTGATGAGTGGCCGGTCGCGATGCTTTGAAGGATAATCATCCACCACACGTGTTGTTGCAGGGGCAATATATATCTTGACAAAAGGCTCCTCCGTGTGTTATTGTGTATCTATTGTTGAAACGCCCAGTGTCTTGTGAACGCTGTTATTTGTGTTGTGAGTAATGTGACTAATGGGTAAGGTCTGCAGAAGAAGACGAAGAAAGGACCCCAGGGGCGCGCGCGCCCCCTTACACCACTTCTGCCTTGGAGACGGTCGACCCACAGACCCGTATGTAACCTTACCTTACTTAAAAGTCTCTCCGCTGTGTATCGCAGTCCAATTGTTCAGTTTACATCCCCGCTGAAACCTAGTTCTTGTCCGGAGTCTACTCATGATAAATCTTCCACTGCGCCATGCCGGCTCCGCGGTATAGGCAGGGGTGTACTGAACATTTCTTGGTAGCAGAGCGTAGTTTGAAGGCCTGAGAGGCCCACGCCAAAATTTTGTCTATTAATCAGTGCCGTTTGATGACCCAGTCTGGTCCGGACTAGATTAATTTGTACTTGTAAATGGTAATTAACTTGCATTTGAAAAGTAAAGGGCATTCCTTTGTTATTGGTTCCATGTCTTGTAATTAATTGTCATGTATTGAAGTTCCAAAATATAAACAGATGCCTTTCTTTGTTCATAATAATTATTATTTAGTTTTGTCAGCAAATTTGAGTTGTGAATATTGACAAGTTTGTTGCTAAAATAATAGCTAATAAAAGGTTAGCTAATAAGTTTGCACTCAATACTTAGTGAAACTTAAATGATTTGGGACATTGTTTACACATTGAAACTCATTGAAACTTGTGCTTTGAAATAATTAAAATTAACTTGTTGTTGTGTAACAGTATGTTGTGTTGATATCCAAGTGAATTTCAATAGTCAGTGATTTTGAGTGAATTTCAATAGTCAGTGAGTTTTGTTGTTTTCTGATAACCTCCAGATATTTAAGAGTTTGTGTCATTATAAATACTTTGTTGTTGTAATATTGGAATTTTGTGGTTAGTAATAACCTCCAAATATTGGAGATTTTGTGTTATAGTGAATATTTTGAATTTGTTGTTTTTGTTGATAAATTTGTGACGTTACAATGACGGCCTCCTCTGCTAAAGCCAAAATACGTTCTGAGTTACGGTGGTTAGCTTCTGCGGTCGCATTATTGGATCGACCGGATAGAACGGAGGCCTTGTTGAACAGATACGTAGATCTGCCCATACGTTTGGCTGTTGTTGATGAGCAGTATGCCTTATTTTTGGAAAGGACTGTTGAGGCCGAGGTGGAAATGCGACAAGAAGTCGGTTTGGATGTGGACCAGTGTTATGATTTTGCGGACAGAATTACCCAGGTAGCTCGACCTTTGCAAGTGGCAAGAGAGAATGAACCGAGCCCGTCCCCGGTCACATCTAAAAGTATGCCCCCTCTCTTTGCTAGATTGGCCCCCTTAGACTTAAGGCGCTTTGCTGGTCGTCTAGAGGACTGGGAGGGCTTTATTAATATTTTTGATAGTCTTGTACATGCCCGGGACGATTTGACCCAGGGCCAGAAATTAGCTTATTTGTTATCCGTGTTGGAAGGGGAGGCCCTTGAATCAGTTCAACATTTGGCCCCCTCGGATGAAAACTACCCTATTGCTAGGGATTTGATTGCCCGTCGGTACCAGAACGTACGACGTCTGGCGGACAACCATGTGGCCGCCATTTTGAATTTACCCCGCGTTGCCAGCGTGATGCACTTGAGAGTGGCTTTGTTGAATCCGCTGTTGGTTGCCTACAACGCATTAAAAAACTTAAAACTCCCAGTGGAGCAGTGGTCGTTTTTGTTACTGCACATTGTCCTGGGAAAGTTGCCGGACTCTGTTAAGGTCCGTTTTGAGCAGCAGTATGGTGGGGATAGTGCGACTTATCTGCCACCCTTCTCGGACCTCTTGACGTTCCTGGAAGGAGAAAGTAGACTGGCAGATAATTCCTCTCTGGCCGGTCCTATGGGACCCGAACGACCTGTGCCACAGAGTAGATCCCCCACCGGACCCCCCCGTAGGGGGCGTATGGCCCCTCGCGCGCCCGGCCGCTATGCCGCCGTCCAGGAGACCGCCCGCTGCTTGTACTGTCGGGAACCGGGTCACAGCACGACCCGTTGTGATAAGTTCCTCGACCAGCGCGTCCAAGGCCGTCGAGCGATCGCGCGACAACGGACATGGTGCTACTCGTGCTTGGGCCTGCACATGCAGCGCGAATGTACCCAAGCGCACCCATGCCGCTTTTGTAAGGGCAACCACCATCCCCTCCTCTGCATGAACAGCCCAGAGGGCGGCGGAGCGCCGCAGCGCGTCGCTGCAGGATCACCGCGTATGGGTGGGGGTCTCGGACCCCCCGCGGTGTTTGCATCCCGCAGCAGTTCTAGTGGCCACCAGAGTGGCCCCAGACGCTCTCCGCCACGTTTGGACCCTCAAACGGGCGGGGGTCCCAGGGACCCCCCCATGGGAAACCGATCCCCAAGGATGGGGATGAGTTATGCGGGCGTTGCCGGAGGTCGTAGAGGCCCCCCGCGACGTTTTGAGCCTCGCACGGGCGGGGGTCCCACGGACCCCCCCATGGGAAATCGGTCCCCAACTAGGGGGTTCGATTTTGCGAGCGTTGCGGGAGGTCGTAGAAGCCCCCCGCAACGTGTTGAGCCTCGCACAGCCGGGGGTCCCCGGGACCCCCCTTCTGAAAATCGGTCACCGTGCCCCCGCGACTATGGGGCGACGTACACGGTGGATGCTAGGCACCGATTCTCGCCGCCGCTCGCCGAATACCCGCGTTTGGAGCGGCGCCCGCCCCGTCTTCAAGGGGCCGGGAGATATAACCCGCCTGATGCCGGGCGAATTGGACGTAGGCAGTATGTGGGAGATTGGGACCCACTGGATCGCTATGAGCGACCCCCTTACCATGGGGGGACGTCTGGGGACCCCACATACTAGCAATCAACGTGTTTACGGTCGATTGTAGCCACCCCTCCAGAGACCGTTTTGTTGCCCACGGCCTCTGTGCTTGTCAGGGGATTGAATGGCGACCTTGTGGAAGTTCGCGCCTTGTTGGATTCCGGTGCTCAGGGGTGTGTTGTGTCATCTTGGTTAGTTAGGCGGTTGGGCCTCAAGGTGCACCCCCACACGGAAGGCGTGAGAGGTGTTGGTGATGTGAAAGTCCCCGGGTTGTTAGGGCATGTTGACTTCACATTTACATCACGTAATAAGTCCACGCCAGGCATTAAGACCTCGGCGATTGTGTTGGACAAAGTTGTTGGCCGTCAACCTTCAGTTGACTTGGGACCGAGTATGTTGTCTTTGGTGTCTGATTCCCCACTCGCCGATCCAAATTTCTTCCGCCCAGGCCCGATTGATGCTCTCCTTGGAGCCGATGTCCTGGGGCGAGTTTTGTTGACGGGGAAGCGAGTTTTGCAGCCAGATGGCTTGGTAGCTCTGCAGACGACACTCGGTACAGTTGTGATGGGCCCTGCTCGCCGCGTTTTGGATTCCCTTGATGAGGATCGCGGTCTTGTTTTTAATGTGTCTCTCTCCGAAGTGGTGCAGAAGTTTTGGGAGGTTGAGGAACCTCCACCAGCCCCGCGGGTAGACCCAGTAGCGGATGAATGCGAGTTGTATTACCAGAATAACACTGGTCGCCTCCGCTCTGGTCGTTTGATCACCCGTCTCCCCTTTCGTGCCGGCCGACCTCCTCTGGGCGAATCCCGACCGCTAGCGGAACGTAGGCTAGTGGCGATGGAGCGTCGCATGAGCAAGGATCCGGTCTTCCGCCAGAAGTATGTTGAATTCATGCGGGAGTATGAGGAGTTAGGGCACATGTCCGTGAGCGATTTGGATTGGCGCTCCGTTGAGCACTTCTTTTTGCCGCACCACGCCGTTTTGAAATCCGGAAAGATTCGGGTGGTCTTTGACGGTTCGGCTCCCACCTCCACTGGAGCGTCCTTGAACCAGTGTCTGCATGTAGGTCCCAAGCTGCACACGGAGATCTCAGACATTTTGACCAACTTCCGGCGGCACCAAATTGTATTTATGACTGACATCCGGATGATGTTCAGACAAACGGTCATCCATCCAGAGGATAGGAGGTACCAATTGATTTTGTGGAGAGAGAGTCCTAGGGACCCCTTGTTGATTTATGAATTGAATACGAATACGTACGGTTTGGCTTCGAGCCCGTTTGTTGCGATTCGTTCTTTGTTGGAGTTGGCCGAGAAGGAGCGCTTGAGATACCCTCGCGCCTCCGCCATTTTGGCCAGTGACGTCTATGTGGATGACATTTGCACGGGCGCCTCATCTGTCTCAGAGGCGATTGTCCTGAGAGACGAACTCACCGCCCTTTTGAAGTCGGGAGGTTACGAGTTGAGGAAATGGATATCCAACTCGCCTGATGTACTGGTAGGTTTGCCCGAGGAGCACCAGCAGGACCCCCACCTATTCGAAAATGTTGATAATCCCCATGTGGTGACCGTCCTTGGCGTACAGTACAAACCGGTCTCTGACACGTTCACTTATTGTGTGGATTTACGACCACCGAAAGTCTGGACCAAGCGTTTAGTATTGTCTACTGTCGCACGTACCTTTGACCCCAATGGGTGGATTTGCCCCGTGCTGTTTATGGCCAAGTGTTTCTTGCAACGGTTATGGGCTTCGGGTGTGTCGTGGGATGAACCCCTCTCGGACGAGTTACTCCGAGATTGGTCGAGCTTCGTTTCATCCCTCCCCGAGATTAATGAAGTGCATTTGCCGAGGCTATTCCTCCCTTCTGAAAATTGTAAAGTTACTCTTCACGGCTTTTCCGATGCCTCCGAACGTGGATTTGCTGCGGCCGTGTACCTCCGCACCGTTACTGTTGACGGAGTTGTTGCTGTGCATCTGGTGATAGCGAAAAGCAAAGTCGCTCCCCTTCGGACTCGTCATACGATCCCGAGGTTGGAATTGTGTGGAGCTGCCCTCCTAATGCGTTTGTTGAACCACGTATGGCTCACATTAGGTCGATCTATTGCGATACAAGAGGTTTATGCTTGGACGGACAGTCAGGTCGTCCTTTGTTGGTTGAAGGCTCCGGCGCACACCTTGGACGTGTTTGTGGCCAATCGAGTGTCGCAGATTTGTAATTCCGACATCGAGTTGATTTGGAGACACGTGCCGGGAACCATGAATCCCGCGGATTGTGCGTCTCGGGGTTGTGTAGCCCCAACCCTAATTAACCACCCCCTCTGGTGGGGCCCACAGTGGTTGATGCGGCCTGAGTCGGAGTGGCCGCCCTCTCCAGCGTTGTCGAACGTAGCCGTTCCTGATATGCGGGCATGCGTCCTGGAGACTAACCCCGCCGGGGAAAAGGATTTGTTGTTGGATCGGTACAGCTCCTTACAGAAGCTGCTTGGTGTTACCGCTTGGATCAGACGTTTTGTGTACAATTGCAGAAACCCACGCGCGAGGCGTGATTCGTCGGTTCTCACTCCGGACGAGCGTAGGGACGCGCTCTTGTTTTGGGTCCGGAGAGTACAAGCTGATAGTTTTGAGTCCGAGATTGAAATTTTGCGTTTAGGCCGTCGCAAGTTGAAGGGCGCGGTATCGCGATTGAATCCCTTCCTGGACGAGAGTGGGCTTTTGCGAGTCGGCGGAAGACTTCGAAATGCGAACCTGCCGTATGGAGCTCGTCACCCCCTTTTGTTACCTAAAGCCGGACATTTGACTCAACTGATAATAACAGATCGCCATGTGAATGCACAACATGCTGGCTGTAATGCTTTGTTGGCCATTTTGCAGCGTGAATTTTGGATTTTGTCTGCTCGTCGAGCCATTCGCACTGTGGTTTTCCGTTGCCTGCCTTGTTATCGATTGAAGGCCGCGACCATGCAGCCCCAGATGGGTGATTTGCCTGCTGATCGCGTCACGGAATGTAGAGCTTTTGCCAGAGTCGCCACCGACTTCGCCGGTCCCTTTACTGTAAAGGCTTCGAGACTGCGTAATGCTAAAACCTATAAGGCGTACTTGTGCGTGTTTGTGTGTTTGTCCACCAAGGCTGTCCACTTGGAAATTGTCTCGGAATTGTCTACCGAAGCCTTTGTCGCCGCCTTGAGCAGATTTGTTTCCCGTAGAGGACTGCCGTCATTGATACGTTCCGATTGTGGTACTAATTATAAGGGAACGTGTAATTATCTTAAGGAAGTAGTTAAGTTTTTTGTTGATAATAAAATAGACATTGGAACCACCCTCTCCCGGCGTGGGATAATCTGGAAGTTTAGCCCTCCAGCTTGTCCGACCTGGGGAGGAATTTTTGAAGCTTGTGTAAAGGCTGCCAAGACACACTTGCGTCGCGTGATTGGAGAAACTATTCTCACGTTTGAGGAACTTGATACGGTATTTTGTAAAATTGAGGCCGTCCTCAACTCGCGACCCTTGTGCCCGTTGTCTTCGGACCCGAATGACCTGGAAGCGTTGACGCCAGGTCATTTCTTGATCGGACAGCCCCTTTTGGCGTTGCCTGAATATCCGATTCAGGATGTAGGATCCCATCGTTTGTCGCGATACCAACTTTTGAAACAGATGTCCCAAAACTTCTGGGCACGTTGGTCGATGGAGTATTTGCATATCCTGCAACAGCGCGTGAAGTGGACAGATAAAACCACCCCACCCCAGACTGGCGACCTCGTGTTGATTAAGGATGCTAACCTGCCGCCCCTATGTTGGCGAAGGGGGCGCATTGTTAAACTCTACCCCGGAACTGACGGAGTTCCTCGTTTTGCTGAGGTTTTGGTTCGAGATTCGGTTTTGAAGAGAGCAGTTAGTGGGCTCTCCCGATTACCCGTAGATTGACGTACCGTTCTTAACGGTCCGGGGCGGGGGGATGTTCGGAAAAGATCGACGTTTCTGAACGCAACTCTAATGTCACGTCAAATTGACATTAGCTGTCACTTGAAGTTGACAGGGACACTTGATTGGAATTCTTGTTGGAAAAATGTCGGAATAATTTTGCTGAATTTGTTAAAAATCGCTCGCGTTGAATGTGCCTGGCATATCGAGTTTGAAAAATCTTAAATTATCCTGCCGATCCCGTGTTGTACGACCACGATTTTGATGCCATCCTGATGAGTGGCCGGTCGCGATGCTTTGAAGGATAATCATCCACCACACGTGTTGTTGCAGGGGCAATATATATCTTGACAAAAGGCTCCTCCGTGTGTTATTGTGTATCTATTGTTGAAACGCCCAGTGTCTTGTGAACGCTGTTATTTGTGTTGTGAGTAATGTGACTAATGGGTAAGGTCTGCAGAAGAAGACGAAGAAAGGACCCCAGGGGCGCGCGCGCCCCCTTACACCACTTCTGCCTTGGAGACGGTCGACCCACAGACCCGTATGTAACCTTACCTTACTTAAAAGTCTCTCCGCTGTGTATCGCAGTCCAATTGTTCAGTTTACATCCCCGCTGAAACCTAGTTCTTGTCCGGAGTCTACTCATGATAAATCTTCCACTGCGCCATGCCGGCTCCGCGGTATAGGCAGGGGTGTACTGAACACATATACTAATATTATAAATGTGAAAGTGTGTTTGTTTGTATGTCCGTCTTTCACGTCAAAACGGAGCAACGGATCGACCTGTTTTTTTTTGTATGTGGATAGTTTAGGAGCTAGAGAGTCCCATAGGCTAATTTTATCCCGGAAAAATATCACATTCCCTCGGAAAAACGTCGTGTAGTACACGCGGCAAAACCCCAGGCGGAAGGCTATGTGATATAAATTTTTTATGTGTTAATACGTAAGTACTGTTTATGTAATATACACGGTATTTTTTTATCACCCCGGATATTTTTAGGGGTTATTTTACTCATAAAACAAACAACTTCTATTAAAGGACCAACACTGAAATCGCGAAAAAATATCAGCTGTTCCATACATTTTGATTAAATATTTTTGCACTTTTGTATGGAATAGCTGTTTTTTGCGATTTTAGTGTTGGTCCCATAATAAAAATTGTTTGTTTTCATGAGCAGAATAATCCTTTTAATTTTATCCGGTGTGATAAAAAAATTACCGTGTATATTAAGTACTTACTTAAATAAATAAAATGATTCATACTTATTATAAAACTGTATGCGATTCTATTCAGGGGGCTACCGGTTAAAAATTATGGGTATGGACATGGGCTTCATTTGACATTTGAAACCCATATTATGCCCTTAAAAGCACAAAATATGGGCATCAAATGTCAAATGAAGCCCATGTCCATATCCATATTTTTTTGCCGGTACAGGAGCTGTATACATTGAAAAGAAATAGAAAAAAATACCACGAACGAAGTCGCGGGCACAGCTAGTATTATATATATATTAATATTAAAGTAGGTATGGATTCATATAATTGTTTGGTAATTTGAATAGAAATAGTTATTGAAAAATTGAAAATGAAGTACTTTAGAAAAAATCGACCCGTCTCACATCACAACATTCACAACCAGCTCCGATGGGACTCGAACCCACGACCTTTCGCTATCCGGGCGACTGCTCTAACCTCTGAGCTACGGAGTCGGAAGTCCATCGGAGCTGGTTGTGAGACAGGTAAATTTTTTTAAATACTTACTTCATTTTCAATTTTTCAATAATAAAAATTGCATTGTGAATGTAAAAAAGTAAAAATTTAAATAAATTAGGAATAGTTATTTTACAATGCGGTAGTTATAGCAAAGCTAATCAGCGAGCAAGAACAGATAGCAAGAGAAGGATGAACTAGTAAGGGTCGTAGAAAGTGGAAAGAAAATATCTGTGCTCAACTGTTTAAAAATATATACTGCCTTAACTTTAACTGTGGTCGCATTACGTGAAAGATTTTGCGTTCCCAGAAAGGAAAGTAAAAGGGATACCCTTGACTTCATCCACATGAACTTTTGTTCAATTTGCAACATTGTATAATTTCCCCCATTTAAAGTAGGTATTTTTTTTGATGCATGTGATTCCACGTCTCATAAGTTAACATCTTCAATCTACTACATCAATTGAGCGCGTTCTTCTATTTATTCATTTTCATAGGGACGCGCTTGACTGTACCTGAAGATAATAACATTAATGGGGATTCGTTACAATAAAAGCTCCAAAAACTAAACGCATTGTAAAAGTACAATGTACGAAGATTTGAATTTATGTCGATCTTTGGTCCGAAGGATTTTTTGGTTTCCATAATAAAAGTCGGATATACGATAAATATTTTCTTTTGCTTTGATATTCGCGGGTGTCCAACTACTCTGCAAAAACTGAGTTGAGCACAGTAGGCGTAGCACCAAATCGGAAAAGTTGTACACGCCATGATCACGGAGTGACTTTGCAATTTTCATGATCCGTGATCATGGCGTGTGCAACTTTTACTCGACAACAAATCAAAACATGGTAAACAATGTAAAAATACCGCTTTTCGAAATATTTACAGTGTTAATGACCATGCAAATTTAAAAAGTTATTTAGTATGGTTACTTTAGAAAACAAATTTTTCGTAGTTTATTTTATAAATTTTCGTTCGCGAGAACACAATAATGCTCAAAACATCATTGTTATAGCGTCAGACTTAGAAAATACAGTATAGCTAGCCAGGCGGACTAAGAACAAGTCCTACCACCAACCAAACCGAATACAATGTACCCTCACTGGGAATCGAACTCGGGACCTCTTGGTCTGAAATCGGTGGTGTGAACCACTAGACCACAGAGGCGGTTGTTATTGTTATTTGGGTAGTAATTAACCGATCGACTAAAATACTTTTTACCGACAAAAATACTCGGTAAGCGACTTAGTCGCCAATCTAACGTAACCTAAACCTATTTTTCCGCAACCAAACCTAGTATTTTAGTCGGTAAGTAATTTTTATTCCTTATTATTTTGTAGGTCGTTTATGTCAAAAAGTATGGTCACCTCACAAAAGATGCGTTTTTAAAGGTTTAATGCCCCCGGGGTCACTCCTGCTGAGGGCAAAGAGGACGATTCCGATTCTATTTACCTTTCGTGACTTCAGAGTAGACTTTTTTTAAAGAAAATGTTTTAAATTGCCTTGTTTTGCATTTTAAGGATATATCGCAAACTGTAACAAGGAAAAGAGTAAAAAGATTGCGGGTTTTTTATTTCGTTTCAAGTTTTTGTGTGTTTGTATTTCGATAAACGGTGCGTAAGGCGCTAACGTCCGTGTTTCTTGTGTCCAACACTAGGCACAAAAGTGTCTATGTTTGTATGAAATCAGTGGAAGTAACTCATGAAGCTCGACTTAATACTGAGGTTACTGGAGTTCTCACCCTGAATAAAAAAGTGTACCCAGCAAATTTGACATTTATGTATGTAGTGGCTGTCAGTTGTCTCATATGACCATACGTATTTTTTTAAAGTGTAGGTGAGACGGAAGACAGCCACTGTGTAATTTGTGGTGACAAAAAATTGTTCGTACTGCACTCTCCAGTTACCTCAGTATTAAGTCGAGCTTCATGAAGTAACTGAACACAGTAAGTGTCTCTGCAGACTGAATTCATATGTCACTGGTGGCCGGTAGGTATTCCACACACACAAGACACAAAAAGTTTGCGTTGCGCCTAAACAATTTTTGCCTGCCCGCCCGCCCGCCTTGCAATAATTAGTTATATTAAAATTAATTATTTACTTTTACATGGTGGTTTTACCGATGATAGATTAGTTATTTTTAAACATAAAAAAGGAGAACAGTCAAATACTTTGCATTTATATTATTTATAAAATATCCGTTTTTCATACCAGGTTCTACCTATTACAATTACAAGGTAAATAATTGCATACGTACAATTGTAATAATATTTCCAAGAGTTTTTACAATGATTCTCGTGTTCATAATGAGGTATTTTCTGCGTATACCACCCAAGGAGCGACTTAAGTCATATTTACGTCAATTTGACACAAATTATACTTGTACTCTGGGGATAATAATGTCAGGTTAATTTTAACTTGTAGGTAATTGTAACTAGTAACTGTTACAGAAAGCTGTGAACCGTTGTTATAAACGAAAGGGACTGTATTATAAGAAAAAAAGGAAAACAATTAAGGCGCTACTCGGAAAAAGTATGAACTCTTTGATATAAAACTATAGGACGGTTAGAGTTGTTATAAATCTGGTAATAAGATATATATTTCTTCATACCTTTATCTAGAATCGTATAGTTTCAGAAACACGATTTTATGATTTTGGCTCGACACTTTTAATTTTCGAAAATACCTCTAAAAATAAGAAATATCAAGATTATTCTTAAATGGGGATATATATACTATTGAAAATTAGTTTAATTAGTGGACACCAATAATATTTAGGATCGTATAGAAGCATTTTAAAAAAGTCGCTATAGTTTTTGACTACGAAGTGATTTTGTGTTTTTTTGGCGTAATCGGCAAAATTGGTCTCGCTCCCGCGCGCGTCGTTTTCTCATTGCTATCTCGCTTTAGCATAATTTTTCCGAGTATCGCCTTAAGCGACTGTGTGTGAGCAAAATTCTATAATTTAATGGCAAATCACTGACAGTAGTCAAACAAAAAACAGAACTCCAAATAATAAGGTAAACACGCATAGAGCAATATAAAAACATACAAACTATAAAAACCTTAAAGCTATAATCCTCCGATGATGTTGAGGTTTTATATGTGTGGAGGATTATAGCATTTGGGTTTTTATAGTTTGTATGTTTTCATATTGCTTGACATAATCTCAGCTCCAAACTATACAGAATAAAATAATTTTGGAAAGAACTTAAGTAGGTAGTTCAAAGATATGATTCTTAATCTACGTGGGCCAAACATTGGTAGATTTCACTTGTCAGTGTATGAAATGGAAACACTTATTTTGACTCCCGAAAATCCTTAGTATTAGCACAGGGTAAAAAAAATACTACGATTAGTCAAATATGTCGACAGTCAAATGTTATGATTAACAATGTCGACCACCCATCCCGCAATCACGTTTTCAATCGTGGCTTAACATCCACGATCGCTCTAACGCGTTGATTTGATCTCCACCTGAGCGGCTCACCTTGACTCACTGCCTTAAACGATGACATGTTAATCGCAACATGTTTTTATTAGAACAAGACAAGTGATCATGAGCCTTCCTGCGAACTGTCAAACAATAATAATAACAATAAATTTTATTTTCTTCTACAAAAACTTGCCTTAGAATCTAAGTATACAGAAAAGGTCTAAATTACTTAAATTTTGTGGGACACTGGAGTCTGAAACTAAGCCTAAAGCTAGGCTTGGGATGTTTTCTGGTCTCCAGGCCAGCCCCTAAGTAGCTCAAATATAACATGGTTTCTATTAAGCACTTCTTCTATCTATATCTTAAACATTAACTTAAATTGTGTCTGGTGTGTAATTGTATGCTACTAATATTGTAAGCGAAATGGGGTTACACTCAGTGTGTAGCTCAGTCCGCAATCAACATTACCACAGATTATTAGAATAGTTACTACGACATTAGCTACTATAACATCGTTTGACAACTCGCAGGAAGTCCCTACTTACACTCGACATCATATTTTGTTATGTGAACGGTGATAAATTCGTGAGAAAGTTTTTGCATTTTTAAGACATCAAAGTACTTTACAAGTAGGGCCTATATCTATTATTTAAAAAACATGGATAGATTATGATATTATTTCTAGTAATATTCGGCGATTAATGTATTTTACTTTATTTTTGACATAGGAAGGAAGTAAAGGATAAAAAAATTATTATTACCTGCATCAAATATTATGTATTTTAATATTGTATAGTAAAGTATCTCTCGTCGAATCCAGCTCGGATGGGCAGCGTTTGGGAAGCTCCGACATATATTCGCGTCCGAAATACCTCAATGTCTCAAGACGAAAGTCTTTGACCAGTGTGTGTTGCCAGTAATGACCTATGGAAGTGAGACGTGGTCTTTTACTATGGGTCTCATAAGAAGGCTCAAAGTCACCCAGCGAGCAATGGAGAGAGCGATGCTTGGTATTTCCCTGCTCGATCGAATCAGAAATGATGAGATCCGCAGGAGAACTAAAACAACCGACATAGCTCGAAGGATTGCATCATTGAAGTGGCAGTGGGCGGGACACATAGCGCGGAGAACCGATGGCCGTTGGGGCGGAAAGGTTCTCGAATGGCGACCGCGTACCGGACGACGTTCCGTGGGCAGGCCCCCTACAAGGTGGACCGACGATCTGGTCAAGATCGCGGGAAGCCGCTGGATGCGGGCAGCGCAGGACCGATCGTTGTGGAGATCCTTGGGGGAGGCCTATGCCCAGTAGGTAGTGGGCGTCGTTCGGCTGACATGATGATGATGATGATGATAGTAAAGTAACACCGAGGAGCCCGTGGCGCAGTGATTAGCGCACTCGGCCTGCGATCGTTGAGGTTAAGCAACTTTCGCAATGGTCGGTCACGGGATGGGTGACACAAACTTCTAGTCTCGAGCTCCTCCGTGCTTCGGAAGGCACGTTAAGCCGTTGTTCCCGGCTGCATTTGCAGTCGTTAATACCCACCAATCCGTACTGGGCCCGCGTGGTGGGTCATTTATTTAATCGTATGGCGGTCATTATGAATAGGAGGATAAATAGTTATTATATGTCAACATTCAGATTTCTTATAGCCAATTAGCTGCGTCTTGCTTGGGTGAGGTTGTAGATGTCTTCTAATGGGTCTCGGGTATGATGAGTTAGCTCGATTGTTTTGTTTCATATTTAGTGCATGTTGTATTTACCTATAATTGTTTGATACATTTATCTTGTAATCTTAGCTTAAGGACTTTTTTGTTAATGAATGAATGTATTCAAATGTAAGTAAATCGAAATTAAAAAAAAAAAAGGATGTATTGGGCATCTCTGCATTATGTGCTCCAAGGTTTGAGCCTCTACGCCACATGCGCATAGGTCAGAAGTTTGGTCAGAATTGGGGGACAATCTGTTGCTCGCGTCCGCAGGAGTTACCAACTACAACCACAGAATATATATTAATACCTTACGGTACAGAAATTTCACTCCCGAGAAGGTATGATAAACGCAAGCGTCCGGTCACCGGACTAGTCTCAATAGGCTGGCACTCGCTCGACTTGTCGCACACGCAGCGCACGCATCCGCATGTGTCGCCATCTGTCTCGCTTCGCGTGTATTACTCTCACAGGTAAAGTAGTACCTCTGACAGCCCTAGCAGATTGAAGCGAGACGGCAGACAGTTATTGTACTATGAACGCTATACGCAATGCAAAAGGTTGAAATAAGGTTGTTTTCCAGAATAGTAGGTAAATATCTCGGGGATTTTGCGCCGCTTGTATGGAAGTGAGACAGGCCTGCTACAACCCTGCACGTGTCCCCTGGGTACTAAATGAGCGACAACTATTAAGGCGAAATAGGCGCTAATTTTCTACAAAGTCATGGTGGGTCATGCATGGTCGATTCTCCTTATTCATCCATAAGAAAGGCCTGTGCGCCAGCTGTTTGTACTTATTTTTTTTTCTCTTTATTTATGGCAACAAACAGTCGTACATGGAAATAGTCGTACTATACAAAAAATAATATTATTGATTGACCTATAGTGCCAGTAACTTATAGTGGCTGATGACGAGATAATAATAACCTACTTATTTAGATTTGTAGAAGTACCTACCTAGCTAGCATGTCTGCGTCCCGCAGCACAGCATAAATTTGCATCACGCAAGGACAACTAAACCAATTTAATATCTTTCTGAGAAAGCAAGCATGCGAACTGGATAAATAAGCTTGGTTAAGTACCTACTTTGAATTATGTTGTAAAATCACTATTACCCGAGCAGGGATTTTCAATCGCGCTATTTTTTTTTACACCAACGGAGGTACAGTCGCGCACCGAAATTGTTGAGCCACTTGCAAACAGTGGTATTCCACGGTACTTATCAAAGATCTTTGTCCAATATACATTTGATCAAAGAATTTATCAATAAAAAATAAATAAATAAATAAATATTCTCTTACAATCACACCAATTATCTAAGCCCGTAGTTAATTTCTTAAGAAACTGTGTCTACGTGAACTTGATAACGGATAAATATATACTTAAATACTTTTTGTTTGTAAATACATACTTAATATACATAGAAAACACCCAGACCAAGACAAATAGACATGTTCATGCACACAAATATTTGTCTTGTTCGGGAATCGAACCCGAGACCTCTGGCGCATAAGGCAAGTAGTTTACCCCTGCGCCAAATCGGCCAATGAAACCATTCATGAATTTGTCCTCGTCCAATTTATTTGATCAAATATTTGATAAGTGGAAATAGAAATCGGGCGTACTTCGGGCACTCGGGCATACAATTTGATACACTTTTGCATTACATGGCTAGTAGATAACGATGAATCCTACTAATATTATAAATGTGAAAGTTTAGATGTTTGGATGTTTGGATGTTTGGATGTTTGGATGTTTGTTACTCAATCACGCCAAAACAGCTGAACGGATTTGGCTGAAATTTGGGACACAGATACTTTGTAGCCTGAAGAGGAACATAGGCTACTTTTTATCCCGGAAAAACATCACATTCCCGCGGGATAACGTCGTGTAGTCCACGCGGGCGAAGCCGCGGGCGGAAAGCTAGTAAACAAATAAATAAACTATTAAAAGAACTATTACTAGTAGGTGCTAATACAATATTATAGTTTAATTGAGATAAATTATAAGCTTAACAATTCCGATTCGTGATAGTTAATACCTATTACAATAATAATTATATTGATGTTTATAGATCGAAACAAACACAAAATTGTCATCAAATAAGTAAATGTTTGTCCCGGGTAGGGGTCGAACCCACGACCTCTGCTACAGGGGTATGGTCATTGGATGGTCGGTACCTACTACTGCGCATGCTAGTCGCATTCGGAGATAGTAGCGTTTGCATTGCACACTTACAGACATTGTTTTAAGGCGATACTCGGAAAAAATGTGCTGAAGCGAGATAGCAATGAGAAAACGACGCGCGCGGGAGCGAGACAGATTTTGCAGATTAGGCAAAAAAAACACAAAATCACTTCGTATTAAAAAAATACAGCGATTTAAAAAAAATGCTTCTATACGATCCTCAATATTATTGGTGCCCACTAATTAAACCAATTTCCAATAGTGTAAGTAACCCCATTGAAGAATAATCTTCACTTTTCGTATTTTTTAGAGATCTTTTCGAAAATAAAAAGTGTCGAGGCAAAATCATAAAATCGTGTTTTTGAAACTATACGATTCTAGATAAAGGTATGAAGAAATATATATCTTATTACCAGATTTGTAACAACTGTAACCGTCCTATAGTTTTAAATCAAAAAGTCCATATTTTTCCGAGTAGCGCCTTAATTAATGAGTTTTATAGGTTTTTTCGTTGACGTTAAAGTAATTGCAGAGATTATTATAGTACCCACCTATTTGAGACTCTAAAGTAAATAAGTTTTTATAAAAAATTGCAACTATGACTAAGATTTAGTGCCGGTGAGTGTACAAAGCTCGTTGTACTAACATAAACTAGGAGACTAGACTATAGATGACTATAGCGATAAAACCTTAGCGGATATAACAGATAAGTGCTAAATTTAATACTTATTCAGTTATTCACCATTTCTATCTTAACGAACAGATTGATAACATTGTAATGTTACACTGTAATGTATTACAGTCAATGATTAATGCCTTTTTTAAAAACCTGCAAATGGCTACTTGACATTTAAAACACGTACCAATTGCATTTTTAAAAGAACTTGTGGATAAACATTGACGTCCAGTAAGTAAGCTGCGGTTTTAAAATTACGCTTTCAATGGCAAGTGTTACCGACATTTTCATATTTTACTAGTGGCCGCCCGCGGTTTCACCCGCGAAGTTCTTGTTCCTGAAGGACTATCAAAAGGACAAAATACATCCAATTAACCTACTCATCACGGTCTATCTGTATGTGAAACTTCATCTAAATCCAAATCATACCGTTCTCGAGTTTTGCGCTTAGTAAAAAATTTAGCGATTGATTTGTATTTACTTATAGAGATTTTTAACTCTACAGTAAACATTCAAAATCCAATTATTAAGACCCCCACTGCCTCTTTAATCTTGAATGAAATTGCATTAAAATTGGATTGCAACGTCAAAAGTAAGAACTTTATTGCAAGGCTATAAGGTTCATGGATTTAATGTTTGACATAAACTCAATAATTGGCTATTGAAATTTGATTCAAGAGTAAGGAAGTAAACAAAAGACGTAAGAAAATTAATAAAATGGCGGGATACGAGGAGTTATCTGCTCGTTTAATTAGCCAACTAAAATGTGTAAAGTCAAAACTTGGAACTTTTGTAGTGTCACCGTAAAACCTTGACGAACAAAATGCCCCTGCCAATGCGTGGTCTGTTTGATTCCGAATTTCTGGCTATCTTATTTAGCACGTTGAGGGCCATGCCATGTGTTGCCATTTGGAAACACAAAGGACCACCAATGAGAGGCTGCGTGTTTCCATTTGGAAACACAGCTAGTGCAGTGTTTCATTCGGAGGCCAGTGTGTCCGTTTAGATGTGTATCATTAATACATTTTACTATGAATTCTGATACCTCTGGCCTCCACGGTTGGTTCGGTCCAAGTGGGTTTTTGTACGACTTTTAGATCAAAAGTTATGTCTGAAAATTAAACACATGTGTATACATATATGCTAGGCCTTTGAATGGAGAACACGGTTTTTTTGGTTGGCGCTCAACGTGTTAAGTATAGCTACTAGTGGACGCAAAGCTAACAGTAAGCGGCGAATGCAAGCCTTACGACCTTGCCCCGTCTACTGCTCAGACGAAAAGCGGGCACTCACTAATACGAGTAATACCAGCGTAATTGATTTGATTTAGTTCAGAATGCGTTGAACAATGCTGCCCAATCGATAAATATTTGAGACATTTTATGGCTAAAATTTTTAGAGGATACCATCTAGTCTCACTCAACCCAAACTAACAGTGCTTGTATTGTAAGTATAGTTGCGTTCAATAATAACTGTGCATTTATGGACTTTGTCGCATTAAGTCTTTTTGACATCGTCTTTGGCTTTCTGTTCTGTACCCCTAGTGTAAGTTTTTATGTCAAGCAAACGCAAACTATTTCGATTGCGTATTTATGTCAATTTGTATGAAAACTATAAAAGCGCGCTACTCTCCGCTAGAGGCGCTAATACAGTTTTCATACAAATTGATATAAATACGGAATCGAAATAGTTTGCGTTTTTTGACATTAAAACTTACACTACGGGCACTGAACGTTATATTCATTCACTGTTCTGTACAAGTTGTCACAATAAATACTACGACAAAGTTCAAAATGATTTATTGAACTCGACTGTACAACGAAATACATACTTATCCTATTTCATATTGTAATTGAGTTTACTTGTACGTTTGTTTTATTACTCAATCACTCTCTGTAAACGGATAGGTAAATGATAGACTTTGGCCCAGAAAGGGACATAGGATATCATACCATATACTCCGATATTCGGCCAGGAACCAGGAGGCCTACTCTAATTCAACGCAGAACGAAACTTTGTTATACCCGTACGTACAGTCGAGTTCAATAATATCTGTGCACTTTTGAACTTTGTCGTAGTAATTATTGTGACAATTTGTAGGTACAGAAAGTCAAAGACGATGTCAAAAACTTATTGCGACAAAGTCCAAAAATGCACAGATATTATTGAAGTCGACTGTACATCTCAGTCGCCAGGCATGACAGAATCGAGTAAGCGGCGAGGATAACAAAGTTACGTTTTCGATGAATTAGAGTAGAGCTACAAGTGGATAGAATCGAGGTTGTAGCATTACGGTGCTACCGAAAAAAAATATTGATAAATGAGTTTGATACATTAAAGCCAAATGGAGTCTAGCAATGGAGAGAGCGATGCTTGATATTTCCCTGCTCGATTGAATCAGAAATGATGAGATCCGCAGGAGAACTAAAACAACCAACATCGCTCGAAGGATTGCATCGTTGAAGTGGCAGTGGGCGGGACACATAGCGCGGAGAACCGATGGTCGTTGGCGACGGCGTACCGGACGACGTTCCGTGGGCAGGCCCCCTACAAGGTGGACCGACGATCTAATCAAGGTCGCGGGAAGCCGCTGGATGCGGGCAGCGCAGGACCGATCGTTGTGGAGATCCTTGGGGGAGGCCTATGCCCAGCAGTGGGCGTCATTCGGCTGACATGATTGATGATGATGGTGATGATGACAGTAAAGCTATTAGTATTATATATTTGTCATCCATACTAATTTTATAAATGTGAAAGTGTGTTTGTATGTTTGTCCGTTTCTCGCGCCAAAACCTAGCAAGGGATCGACGTGATTTTTGGGATAGAACTATGGAGATAGTTAAGGAACATAGGGAACATAGGCTGTTTTTTTATTCCAGAAAAATATCACATCCCTGCGGGATTAAGTCGTGTAGCCCACGCGGGCGAAGCCGCGGTCGGAAGGCTAGTTTAAAATAAATAGTTGTGTTCTCCAGATATCGAACCACAAAACACAGAAAGAGGTATCGAACCAACGATGTCACAATCAACAACAGCTACTTGAGTTGTACGTGGGACACTCAGAAAGTTTTGAGAAACTAATAGGTAATCTAACTTCTATGGATAAAATAATCTTTTCAAAGAACTCTCCACCAGCCTCTATACAAAATTTCATGCGTCTGATACGTCAATTTTCGAAACATTTTTTCCAGTCCGCCGCAGACACCTCTTCCTCGGCCTTCTCGAACGCTGATAGCGCGTCTTCCGGCGATGAAAACTGTATCCCTTTCAGCCATTGAACTTTCAGCTAATTTTTTATTCTAAGAATGAACGATTGATGGTTGCTTTTGAAGGTCCTTCATCCATAAAAGCCATTTGAAGTCGATCAACTGACTCATCAGGTTTTAGACCACATTTAAAATCGAAGAAAATCATCGCACGAAGATGTTCTCGATGTAGACACAAACAAAGAGCATGTATAGTCCGTTCGGTTAGATAGTGTCGGTACACCCGCACGGCATTGTGGCAGAGCGACACTATCTAAGCGAATGGACTATAATCACTAACTTAACGTATTGGTTACATTCTCTTTGGCAGACCCAAAAAAATCTGGAGGTAAATTCGAAATTCAAACAATGGTATTTTTATTTTTAAATAACCAAAGTGGCCAGTGCCTTTTAGAAAGAAACTTTTTTTCGCAAAACCTTCTGAGTTGCCTGTTATCACAGTGGTGATGGTCTTCGATCAACAATATGGTGCTGGTATTGCAGGATATGCAAATGTCAACCTTGAGATAAGTTGAGATAAGTCTTCAATGGGTTGGGCACTTTAAAACATTGGCATTTTGAAATCGTCAAGTTTACTGGTCTTACCGTTTTGTGTATTGCGAAATGTCGCAAAATGTTGCGGTTTTGTTTGTTTGAGTATTATTTCCAAAGTTATTTTAATCTGAGGTTTGTACTTGACTCATAAAATTTAAGTGGTTTACGAACATCATTGTACAGAATTGAGGAGCCCGTAGCGCAGTGGTTAGCGGGATTGGCCTGCGATCGTTGAGGTTAAGCGACTTTCGCGAAGGTAGGTCACGGGAACGGTGACCAAAAACTTTTCATCTCAATCCCGGCTGCATTTGCAGTCGTTAACCAATCCGTACTCGGCCCGCATGGTGGGTCATGGCCCATTCTCCTTATCCATCCATAAGGAAGGCCAGTGCCCCAGCAGTGGGGGAAATTGAATGGCTGATGGATGATGATGAAGATGTAGAGAATATCTTAAAATAACGAATACTTTCAGATTTCCGAGGATTTCTCTTACGTAGTCTTTGATTATTTGTTTACGATATTATTTTGATACGCTACATTATATCATCATCGTCATCATCATTTCAGCCGTACGACGCCCACTGCCTATGCCCAGCAGTGGGCGTCGTTCGGCTGACATGATGACGCCCACTGCTGGGCATAGGCCTCCCCCAAGGATCTCCACAAAGATCGATCCTGCGCTGCCCGCATCCAGCGGCTTCCCGCGACCTTGACCTGATCGTCGATCCACCTTGTAGGGGCCTGCCTTCGATCATGGTTTATATGATCGAAGGGGCCTGCCCACGAAACGTCGTCGTCCGGTACGCGGTCGGCGGTCGACATCCGAGAACTTTTCCGCCCCAACGGCCATCAGTTCTCCGCCCTATGTGTATTACTGCCACTTCAATTATGCAATCCTTCGAGCGATGTCGGTTGTTTTATTTCTCCTGCGGATCTCATCATTTCTGATTCGATCGAGCAGGGAAACACCAAGCATCGCTCTCTCCATTGCTCGCTGGGTGACTTTGAGCCTTCTTATCAGACCCATAGTAAAAGACCACGTCCAACTTCCATAGCTAGCTAGCTAGCCAGTTGAACTTGGTTCAATTCGTACCACAAACCGAATAATAAAATCAGTAAGCCTTGCTTTAAGTATGCAAAGCTGTACTTAAGAAGTACAATTGCTATTTCTTTCGTGGGCTAGTTCATGAATATAAATCTTCTGTTAGTGAGAACGTATCGACAAGATTGACATCGCCTAGTCTACGTGACGCACATTCTGATGCATATCTCATAACTATTTGAATAATGATTAGCGATGCTTGTCAGTCATCGTATATTATGAGTACCTAAACAAATCATAGTCAGTTATTTTAATTTTTAGTTTTTTGCATTCACAATGCAATTTTTATAATAGAAAAATGGAAAATGAAGTATTTAGAAAAAATCGACCCGTCTCACAACCATATACCATATCCAACCATATCCAACCATATCCCATCGGAGCTGGTTGTGAGACGGGTCGATTTTTTCTAAATACTTCATTTTCCAAATCATAGTCATTTAAAAAAACTTTAAGTATTGGATTCTCAAAAGCTATTGGACCGATCTTAAAAATTCTTTCATCATTAGATAGCTGATAGCTACATTCTTACTGAGAGACATATTATGAGAAAATCGGATTAATAGCTTTAGAGTATTTTTATTCTAGTAGTTGTTATTATTAGGCGGGCGCATAAAACTAGAAAAAAACAACAGATTTTACCCGCACGCTGGATGAAACAAGACATGCCTTATCAATACAGACTGATTAGAAGAGAACTTAGAACGCCGAATTGGTTTTATTTGAATTACTCGTAAAATAAACATTATTTTCGCAAATCGTTAATAGGGTCGCTAGATAATATACTTATAGTTTGATATTATGTATTAAAATATTGGCTCAGTAATATGCGTCGGAACGAAAAAAAAATTGCTTCGCTAAAAATTAAGACCAGGGTGCCTACCATCAACTCTTATTGCGGTTTTGTTTAGGAACCTAAACTGATCTGCTTCGCTTATTCGTACCACGACAGCTTAATATCAATGACAGCGATTCAGTGATCATTCAATGACATTTCACGGCCGCTGAGCTGTCATCAACTCTTATTTGACTTATAACTCGGCAAAGTTAACATTACACCTGTAGGTTATACCCGTCCCTTTCACTCTCCGGGCATGACAGAATCGAGTGAAAGAGACGGGTAGAAGAAATAAGGACACAAATCGTTCGGTCATTCACATTTAGCAATTCATTTGCGATCCAGTTTTTAGAAGGTCAGAGTAGGTACGAAAGAAAGCAATTCATTTTAGGAACCTATTCTGCATCGCGCTATTTTTGAATCGCTGTCTTAAAGTTGATGGTAGGCACCCAGAACTTTGTGATTTTTTTATCGAAAAATGTTATTATTTTTTATGTTTACACTTAGTCCAGTCCCTTTCAAGTATGTTGTAATATCTATATTTTTTTTCCAAATAAAACGTGGTTAAATTTGTATTGTAAAAATCAAATCTTAGACTGGCGGTTTTACCTTTATACCCCCTCTACTAGGCTAGAATATAACGATAAATTCTTCATGGAAATCAGGAAAAATAGAAAAGAAGATAAAACTACGTAAACTTAGGTACTTATTCAATTGAGTGTCAAAGAAGCCATGACTCAAGCACCTTGGTACATCTTCAGCTATGTAAATCAGGTGTTCGTAGTGTAGAGACAATGGGGTGACCTTCGCGGTTCTCGGTTGTTTGAGGCTATGAATATTTATTGTGTACGAGTGGTAATGAAATTTTATGATAAGAATGAAGCTTACTAAAAGAAAGTAATGCATAGTTGGACAAGATTTCAGATTATTAGGAGATGATGGTGATGACGAACGGCATTATATCTGCAGATTTCAGGATCTTTTATCCCATCCGTCAACTCTATAGTCATCTTTTTGAAGTGAAAAGTTCTTTAGCGCCGTTGTGCACTTATTGTGATGGGTAAAAAATGTTAACTCGCGTCTCAGGATCCGTGACGTCAGATCGAAAATTCGTAAGACGGACACGTGACCTGCCCCCTGATTCACGAACCGTCGGAAACGCTCTCGACAGCGGAATGTATGCCCTGTCTCTGTCACTCACTATAGAATAGACAAAGACAAAGCACACAATTCGAATCCGATTCCGTTTCCGACGGTTCGTGAATCAGGGGGATGATCGAAAAACTTACAATGTCATTAGAATACGAAGGCAAATTTCGCCGCAGTTTCCAAAGTTGTCATAGCTCAGTTTGGAAAACGGGCGGCTAGATGACTTCGGTTCAAATCTAGTCCGTATGTTTTTCATTTTTTTTTTTGTCAAATTCCTTTTTTTTGTGAAAAAGTCTAGGGAGCCCTTTTCACTTATGCCGGCACTCCCGGAGTGCAATCCGTGTTTTTTTTTGCACATAATATCATCGTCGATGGCAAATTTACAAAGTGGGTGCAGTTAATAATTTATCAAAGTGACCAAAAGTAAAACGTTATTTATTTGTGGTATGGTTTAATTAACGTGGAATAAAATCTGCCGCTGTAGCCTATTGGAAAATCCGCCACTGATCATCGTTCATTTTCAAATTCAGTAAGTACCTTTCATCACATGACATAACATCATTGAGTTTTCGCATACTTTTCATAGGTCACCTTAGATTTAGAACAAATAATGTAATATAATATGTATTGTTACTTTTCCACAATAGGTGGAAATTCATTTCATCATTAACGGCAATAAACCTCAACCAGGAAAAACAAAAATAAGTTCCGAATACTCCGAACGCGTGAGAAATATAACTTAACTAATACATAATTAAATAAGGCCTATTTACCTTAATCACGAAATTTGAAAAGGTAAAAAAATATAGTTAATCTTTTTGTAAAATCACTGTTTTGCGTGTACCTATAATCATTGTAAATTAGAGTAAATAAACCAAAAGTTTTGTTTTGAGGGCTTGGCTATTTGGCTTCGCGTGTAAAAAAAAGTAGGTGACGTTAATAATATTCGATCATCGATTAACCTACTAAAAGTTTGCTACTTTAAGTGTTATACAGGGCGTCCCAAAACTATGCCACATGGAGGGAAAGTACCTTAAATACTGAAGATATAAAATTTTACTGAAAGAAAACTTCGATTTTATTTAAAAAAGAAAACGAACTGCACTCAAATAATTTCAAATAATCGCATGACTGAACTGGGAATCGAACCCGCAATAAGACTTTATTTTTTTTTAAATAACAATACGAACTGCGTTCAAAGATTTTTAAATAATCGTCTGTCCAAACCAAGAATCGAACTCGCACCAAATTATTCAAACCTTCCCATTTTTTGGGTTCGATTCTCAGTTCAGACATGCGATTATTTGAAATTCTTTGAATGCAGTTCGTTTTCTCTTTAAAATAAAAATGAAGTTTCCTTTCAGTAAAATTTTATATCTTCAGTATTTAAGGTACTTTCCCTCCATGTGACATAGTTTTGGGACGCCCTGTATATGTCGCAGGGATATGAGGATATCAGAGATTTCACGAAATCCCTAGGGATACCACGGAATCACGGTAGATGTGGAATATTCTTATTTACGACGTCTTCTTCCTAAATAAGTTCAATGATATGTCGTTTCACTAAATAGGCCAGTCATTATGTTACATTCGAAATACAAATAATTGCGGTCACCTCTTTTTTTTAGTTTTGTGCTAAAAACGACATTGATGGAAGGCTCTGATGACAAAAGTCACTACAACTTATTTAAAGTGAATAAAATTCCTGATAGTTTGAGCCCTAATTCAATTATTTAGGTCTAATAGAACACACGGTACAGGGTTCCCAATGTTCACTATTTTTCCCAAAATGTTATATTATTATAATACTTATTAGTTATATCGATAATCGATGATCGAATATTAATTATATTATTATAATACTTGAAAAATGGAAAATGAAGTATTTAGAAAAAAAATCGACCCGTCTCACAACTAGCTCCGATGGTTGTGAGACGGGTCGATTTTTTCTAAATACTTCATTTTCCATTTTTCTGTAATAAAAATTGCATTGTGAATGCAAAAAACTAAAAATTAAAATAAATTATAATACTTATTAGTTATATTATACTTCTGGATAGAAAAATCCGAGGCCAAAACCTTAATAGAAAACACTTGTTATCTAAGCCAATTATGCAAGAATCTAAATTACGTTCTTCAATGCGAATTGCATTTAAACTGCATTTTAGCTCGTAAGCAAGCATAATCTGTCTGAATTAGAATGTTACCAGCAATTGCAATCATTATGATAAACCATCAACGTTTTCAGTTTCAACATTTGAATTCTGTACGTGATGATATTTTTGTATGACAACACGACTGCGACTGTAAAGCTGGAAGATTCCTAGTATTATTGCTGTAATACAAAGCTAAACCACGTCTAAGCCCAGTCTACACTGATACTTACACACGACTGCGGTATCATACGCCATTCGCGGAGAGGAGGTGCCATGCCGTTGCGTATCTCCCACACATTTTTTTAATCCACAACGGGTTAGCACTTAGCCTTCATGACACCTGACGTTAAGTGGTGATAAGGCTGAAGGTTGGAGCGCACTAGTCCCGGAGTCCTCAACCACTGAGGAACTGGCTATCTTATCTCTAACTGCCGGAACACCAATAATAATGAAAACATCATTGTTAACGCGTCAGACTTAGATAAGATGGTGGTAGCTAGCCAGGTGGACTAAGAGCAAGTCCTACCACCAAACAAACCGAATACAATATGTACCCCCACTGGGAATCGACCCCGGGACCTCTGGGTCTGAAATCGGTGGTGTGAACCGCTAGACCACAGAGGCCACTAGATCACAGAGGCGGTTTAAACAGTTGTTTTGTGATAAGAGTAGTGTGACCAAATCGGGCCCCTGATTCACGAACCGTCGGAAACGGAATCGGAATCGAATTCTGTGCTTTGTCTTTGTCTATTCTATAGTGAGTGACAGAGACAGTGCACGCATTCCGCTATCGGGAGCGTTTCCGACGTTTCGTGAAACTGTAGATTCATTTCTAGATTGTAAATTATCTTCTTATTCGTCCTTTGCCGAACACTCCAGATGTTTAGGAAAAAAACCAATTTGCTTCTTTTCAATTCTGCAAACATTCTTACAATACTTGCATTCGCGTATGTTATTTAAAGAAAACTAGTGCAGCACCGGTGAATGTCACCGCAGCCAAGGTCGGCGGTTTCAACATGTTTACTAATTATTGTCTCATTGGAATTGGACATTTAAATTAAGTAAATAATAATAGATATGCTGTGTATATCGCACGGAGGTAGAGTATCTAAATCTTTGTGTTCAGACACAAAGATTTACTCTACCTCACCTCTACCAAAGAATATTTACACTTACGCGCCTCTACTTTATTAAAACGGGTGGTTTTGATTTAGACGTAGTTTTTTTAACCTTTCAATTGTCAGGGTATCAAATTACAGGCTCATGTTTTACGTAAACAAAGCACTTAAGCGCGCTTAACTATAAATGTACGATAATAATAATAGATAAGTCAAGGATGGGACTCTAATTATAAAGAACTAGCCTTCCGCCAGCGGCTTCGCTCGCGTGGACCACACGACGTTATCCCGTGGCAATGTAATATTTTTGGATAAAAAGTAGCCTATGTTACTCCCCAGCTCCCAACTATCCACATACCTAAAATCACTTAGATTCTTTGTTCCGTTTTGACGTGAGCGACGGACAAATACACAAACACACTTTCACATTTATATACAGGGTGTTAGGGGTACGGAAGGTAAAAAGGGTCGGAAATGAAAAAAAATTGGACTTTTCATACAAATTTAGCAACTTATCGGGACATTTTGTATGGAGTCGAAATATTTTTCATTTCCGACAAAAATCTTGCTGTGCGTTGTCCAGCATGAGGGCTTGAAGCCATGGTTAAAGTTTTTGCAGGGGTGCCCCTAACACCCTGTATTAGGTACCTATTACTAGCCTTCCGCCCGCAATTTTGCCCGCATTTACTACACGATGTTAGGTATCCCGCGGGAATGTGAGATTTTCCGGGATAAAAAGTAGCCTATGTCACTCTCCTATCCCCATACCAAAAATCACGTCGATCCGTTGTTCCGTTTTGACGTGAAAGACGGACAAACAAACAAACACACATAATATTTGTAAAGATAGCATTGTAAACAACAACGGGTTGCACTCCGGGAGTGCCGGCGGAAGTGAAAAGGGCTCGCTAGACTTTTTCATAGAAAAAAGGAATTTGACAAAAAAATTAAAGAAATACGGACTTGATTTGAACCGAGGACTTCTGGCTACAATGCCCCCCGTTTTCTAATCTGAGCTATCCCAACTTTTGAAGACATTGTAACAGTTTTTCGATGGTTACGTGTCCGTCCTACGAATTTTCGATCTGACGGTCACGTGATCCTGACGCGAGTTTAACATTTTTTACCCATCACCAAAATGTGCACAACGCCGCTTAAGAAGTTTTCACTTCAAGTACTTGTATAAATATTGAATCATAATTAAATAATTTATTTACTCTATACAATTATTTTTACATAGTAGTAAGTACAATAATATGGTTTGTTTCACTTGTTTGAACACACATTTTAAAAGCTATATGAGTGAAAAATGGAAAATGAAGTATTTGGAAAAAATCGACCCGTCTCACAACTAGCTCCGATGGGACTCGAACCCACGACCTTTCGCTTTCCGGGCGACTGCTCTGGAAAGCGAAAGCGAAAGGTCGTGGGTGCGAGTCCCATCGGAGCTAGTTGTGAGACGGGTCATTTTTTTCTAAATACTTCATTTTCCATTTTTCAGTAATAAAAAATTGCATTGTGAATGCAAAAAACTAAAAATTAAAATAAGCTATATGAGTGATTATGGGTGATTATATATACAAACTGTATGGGCATTCTGCAATCATAGCTCACTAATTAAAAAGGCTCTATACCTACCAAGATCTACTCCACAGCAGCGACCTTCACAAGGGCGCCTTGCTGGCACCAGGTGGGCAGGCAGCCCACGCAGGCTTGCAGTTCATCGTTATTATGGTACCTTATTTCCTAATACTGAATACATACAATAATTTTCCCCGCCCGCGACTTGAGACTTTTTAAAGCATAAATCATTTTTACATTTTTTCATTCACAATGCAATTTTTATTGTTGAAAAAATTGAGTTCGAGACCCATCGGAGCTAGTTGTGAGACATGTCGATTTTTCTAATTATTTTACTACTTCATTTTCAATGTTTTCAACTTTTCAAGCATGTCCAAAAGTTTGCCTTTTCATGCGTTAGGGCCTTTACTTATTAGCCATCTTAAATAAGCAATCTTACTATTTTCTCTACGTTTATGGTATCTTCAATTCTTCATGTAAGTATGTATATTTTTTTTGATGTCGTAAGTAAGTACGGTATTTTACATGAGCGCTATGCGCTATACCTACATGTAACATGTGTATTTGTACCTTACAGTCAGTGATAATAATAGAGTATTAATCTGCGTTTGCACGCAGCCGGGACCCAGCCGGGACCAACAGCTTAACGTGCCTTACGAAGCACGGCCCGCTCGAGATGATAAATTTTTGGCCACCCGTTCCGTGATTGACCACTGCGAAAGCGCTAACCACTGCTCACGGGATCCTCCTCTCTTTCTAATGTAAAATAATAAACTATTACCACAGTACACAACGTGTTAATACTTTTAGCGAAACTGAGAAAAAGTTTGTTCAGAATCGAGAGTAGAATCGATTCCTCACATTTTTGATAGGAGTTAAATTTAAAAAAATGTTTTCATTCTTTGCCACTGCTAAAAATGTTTGTGTCTACTGCCTTTAAGGCGATACTCGGAAAAAATGTGCTGAAGCGAAATAGCAATGAGAAAACGACGCGCGCGGGAGCGAGACCGATTTTGCAGATTAGGCAAAAAAAACACAAAATCACTTCGTATTAAAAAACTACAGCGATTTAAAAAAAATGCTTCTATACGATCCTCAATATTATTGGTGTCCACTAATTAAACCAATTTCCAATAGTGTAAGTAACCCCATTTAAGAATAATCTTCACTTTTCGTATTTTTTAGAGGTCTTTTCGAAAATAAAAAGTGTCGAGGCAAAATCATAAAATCGTGTTTTCGAAACTATACGATTCTAGATAAAGGTATGAAGAAATATATATCTTATTACCAGATTTTTAACAACTGTAACCGTCCTATAGTTTAAAACCAAAAAGTCCATATTTTTCCGAGTAGCGCCTCCGTCCGCGTCACGTGCTCTCTTACCTTACGTCACAGTAGAGCTTAAATCTGTCAGAAAGTCACGGAGACTTTATGAGAACGAATATCTTGGAAGTTTATTAAAAAAATGGAATTCAATGTAATAATAAATTAGTTTGGCTGTATGGGCTTTTTGGTTATTGCATTAACACGTTGTATAAATAAGCTAATTACTTACCTCGCTTTTTGAAAGCCGATCTCACACTACAAACCCATTAACATCTCTGCCTTCATAAATCCGTCGGCACCGCTAAATCACCATAAATAAAGGCGTGAAATGCCACGGATGAATGTTCACATTTAGATAATGTGTGTTTTGAGATGTAATGATACTCCTTACATATTCCCATACTGGTTCTAGGTGATAGGTGTTATGCAAGCATCGCTCGAATTGTTGACCAATTTAAAAACATACATAGGTAAGTACTTAGATGTGTCATATTTTAATTTTTAATGTGAAATTTAAACTTAAATTTGAAAAAGAGCCCTAACCCTCTGACAAAGTTTTTGCGATACGATAAGACATGATTTTTTTTTCTATACTGTTATAGAGCGTTAGGGGCACCATTGCAAAAACTTTAACCATGGCTTCGCTTCAGGAAATATTCCGATCTGTCCCCCTCCTCTGTCCCCATGGGGTGACAGAACGGACAAAAAAGTTTGATCTGTCCCCCTGTTACCGATGAGGGGACAGTTCGAACTTTACTCACCTCCTTAATGTTTTATCTGTCCCCCTATCGGTATTAGGGGGACAGATCAAACTTTTTTATTCCTGTTTGTCCCCCATAGAATTAAATATATAAAATAATTATTTATATTTTATTATTTTTATTTATGTTTTTAAAAGTAATGCAACCTTCTATTAAATAAAAGACAAAATGGTTTCGGTTTATAATCACCTTTATTTATATAAGTTATAAACATTTCTTTTATTTCTCTAATAATTATCAGTTTCAAATATTTACTTTTAGCTTATTAGTCCAGGTTTCATTTTGTAGTAACTAGGTAAGGAGTCAAATCAGAAGACTGATTTTTAATACAATGTCTACCTACTGTGATTTATATTTATAGCAAGGTTTTATGTTGATTGATAGATAAATATTCGTGGTGTTATAATAGGTTTAAATATGGATATTTGTATCTTAATAAGACGGATTGTGTAATATGTACCTTTCGTGATTTATGAGACTGACAATTATTAGAGAAATAAAAGAAATATTTATAACTCTTAGAATAATAACACCTAGAAATACAAGCGTAAACGCGTGCCATCTTCATTATCCTTGTGTGCGTAAGCTGTATGTTTCTACGCTCATCTAACGCACACAAAATATGGCTTCAGTGTAACCATCATCGGGCGCTTACCCACGAAAAATGGGAAAACGTGCTGCTTTGTTATGCGATGATTTGTCATGTGTTTGTTATGATGATACATAAAGATGAATATGATTATACTAATAAGAATATTACCTACGTGTTTTTAAAATAACAGCAAATTAACCATTAGTCTTATGATGAATGCCACCGTTCAATGCGTTTAAATTTAAATGCCTGTATGATAAATTCACATTAATACGCATCTTTTGTGAGATACATTTTCGCGAAACATTTACACAAAACGTTAACAAACCATAAAAATCATAGACAAAATGGTGGGACAAAATAGTAATAATGGTGAGATTTAGCAAAATAGATAATTATGAAAATGTACTTATACCGTTTTTTTTCCCTCGCCTATTCAAAGACAATAATTTTCGTATACCTATTATGTTTCAACTAAAACCAAGTATGATGCAAGTAATAGGATATTTGAATTACGATTAGACGGATGTTTGAAATTTTATTTGATGCAGTAAAGTATCCCTAATAGAGTATTGAATGGCCAGAATCACTAGATAAATGACGAATAAAATAAATGCTAAATTATTTTCATAGAACTTATAACTAATGATCGGATAATCGGATGCATACCTACCTAAAGTTTAGGTGTTAGCTGTTATGGAACTCACTTTTGTATCGAATTTTTTAAAATAAATAGCTCATGCTAAAGACATCGTTTCCACACCATGTTACAGACTAATTTTGCATTCGCGAATTTTCTGAAATCCCGGGATTTATATTAAACAAAAAGGTGTTTTAAGAAGCCGCTTCTATAATTTCCTAACTAAATATTAACTATAGGTAAATATGCATCCGATTATCCGATCTCTACTTATAACACAAACATTTAGTAGCAAATAAAACCAACCAACTTAAAACATCACTGTGTGCAATTTTTTCCAACAACTAGCAACACTGTATAGTGATATATTATATGTTTCAAATTATTTGTTTTTTATAGGAAAAACAAATAATGAATCCTGCTGGAGTAAAGGTTCTCTAGCAGTAGTATTTGTTTTTTGTCGATTTACCTACAGAAAATGTAGAAAATGTGAGTACCTACACTACATACCACTATACTTTTCTACTTTCACTATTTTTCTGTTTTTCTGAGTTGCTAGAACACTTATTTCTAGTGCAAACAGTCATTTTGAATTATTTTTTTTTTGAGCTGTGTTCGACATAACGTGACTTTGAGCACTGACAGCGCGCGGAACGAACTGAGCCAGATATAGCTTAGTTTTAGTTGCGCGTTTTTCGTGTTTGCAATGGGTTTCGAGGTGTTATTATTCTTAGTTATAACTTATATATATAAAGGCGATTATAAACCGAAACCATTTTGTCCTTTATTTGATAAAAGGTTGCATTACTTTTAAGAAACTTATAAGCATTAGCATTTGTCCGATACTTATAAGCATTAGCATTTGTCACGCAAAATTAGTCTCAATAAAATCATCAACAAGTGAGCACGTATTTTCTTTACTCCCGTTCCATAGAAAATTGAACCTTAACATCGAAGACATATGGCCTACATCGAGCCGGATAAATAATTACTACCTGGAGCGGAAGGGTCGCCCGAATACAATAGATGAATAGACGACTGCACAGGTGTTCTTTTGTGTGACTTGTTTACGTCGTCTCGGATGCGTTTTTTCTATACGTAATTAATATCGACAAGATAAGAAGCGGTCACGAAGTGAGTGTGTGATATTTACTGAGTGGAATTTAACAAACTACGTAAACATGACAACGCTTAGTGCAGAACAAAGTGCTTACTTAAATACAATAGAAGATGTGGCTAGTATGTTAAAAAAGGCGAAAACAAATATAAACAAATGTCCGAAACAAAGATTAACTGCTGGCTACATAAAAACAAGAATAAAAACAATTGAAGACTATTGGATTAATTTCAAACAAGCGCATGAGAAGCTTATAAGGTGTACGCCACGTGAACAAAGGGGAGCGATGCCGTATTTTCTTCAAGAAGAATATTTTATTTACGAAGAAGTATTCATTAACCTTCAATCTGATTTGACAGATTTATTATTGAGAATTGAAAGGCCACATAAACAAAATGAAGAAAATTCTAGTCCTTCAAACCCTTCAACTGATGGTCAGTTCTCGCTCGCTAGATTGCCTAGGATACAATTACCTACCTTTTCGGGAAGATACGAAGATTGGCCCACGTACCAGGACTTATTCACGGCGCTTGTTCACAACACGTCCATAAGTAATGTACAAAAATTACACTATTTGAAAACAAGCATTTCGGGTGAGGCAGAGATGTTATTAAAACCTATACAAATAACGGATGATAATTACATACAAGCTTGGGAATTACTTAAGGCACGTTTCGGAAGTAAGAAAATGATTGTGAACTCAGTTATGAAGAAATTATTTAACCAGAAAAAAGTGAATAATCCTACCTCAAGTCAAATCAAATCTTTAGTGGACACTACAACCGAATGTATTCACAGTTTAAATAATTTGAAAATAAGTACAAACTCTTGGGATCCTTTAATAATATTTCTGGTCGGACAGAAATTGGACCCGGAGTCCTTGAAGGACTGGGAAGAACATGCTTTCAAAAACAACAGTGATGAAATTCCAAAATGGAGTGAATTGAAGCAATTCCTTGAAACAAAGTTCCGTACCCTGGAATTAATTTCATCATTGTCAACTACTTCAACACGAGATAAGCCCCAAGTACACAAGTCATTTTTTGTCTCAACCAACGAAGACGAAGACGATTCTTTACAAGTATCAGCGCATGCCAGTTTTAAGTCACAACCTTCATGTACATATTGTAATGGTGATCATTATATTTTCAATTGTAAAGAGTTTGGGAAACTGACATTAGAACAAAGACATGATCATGTAAGAAAAAATCGTTTGTGCTATAACTGTCTTATACCTAATCATAGTGTGTATAACTGTAAACAACGAAAAACATGTCGTATTTGCCGAAGAAGACATCACTCTCTTTTACATGAAGATAGAACAACAAAACAAGAAGGTGAAAGAAGTGAAGAGAAGGAAGTTAACAATCACAACAATTCACAAGAACAAACACAACCAGAACATAAGATAACAAGTGCACATATCTCAAGGGAACAACCTGGTCAAGAAGTGTTACTGGCTACAGCACAAGTAGAAGTTAAATCGAGTACTGGGGAAACATTTCTACTTCGTGCCCTGATTGACCAGGGGTCCGAGGCTTCATTCGTATCATCAAGGGTAGTGGATCTGCTGGGTCTGAAACGAATCAATATCAGCGGTGAAGTCTCTGGAATAGGAGGAGAAAATCACAACAAAATACCGATTAAACATTTAGTCGATTTATCAGTGTCATCACGATTTCACACAAACGCGCCGATAAAGGTAAAGGCTTACGTTTTGAAAACAATTTCCACCAGAGTACCTTCAAAACACGTCGTGATGAATGACATGCAGCTACAAACATTAAATTTGGCTGATTCTAACTATCAGGTTCCAGGTAATATAGATATTTTACTTGGTGCCGATGTGTTCTGCAAAATTATAGAAAATGGTTTGATAAAAACGTCTGATGGAATGATAGCACAAAAAACTATTTTCGGGTGGATTATTTCTGGACAAAGGGAAGAAAACAAAGATCACAATTTAATCACGTTGCATGTTACACGTATGGTTGCGGAAGACAATGATTTACTACGAAAATTTTGGGAGATAGAAACAGAGTCATACAAGAAGAAGAAGTGGCTTACTAAAGATGAAGAAAAATGTGAACAAATATACAAGGCTACAACTACAAGAGACAATACTGGAAGATATATAGTACACTTACCTTTGAAACAAACAGTTCAAGAAACAATCGAAATGTGTGGTGATACAAAACAACAAGCGATCAAGAGATTCAATAACTTGGAGAAGAAGTTTCAAAATTGTCCATCTTTCAAATTTGACTACGCAAAGGTTATTCAGGAGTACAAGGAAATGGGACATATGAAGTTATCCGATGATACAGAGAGTAATAATGCAATCTACTTACCGCATCACGCAGTAGTGCGAGAAGACAAGGAAACGAGTAAACTGCGCGTTGTTTTTGATGCCTCTGCAAAGGGATCCGAAGGTCACTCGCTTAATGATACAATGCTAGTTGGACCTGTTCTACAACCTGATCTTCGAAGCTTAATAGTCAAATGGAGGACCTATGAAATTTGCGTAGTCGGAGATATAGTAAAGATGTACAGAATGATTCTTATGACGAGAGAACATACTAACTTGCAAAGGATCGTTTGGCGAGACAGCCCCGAAGAAAAACTCGAAAGCTATAACTTAACAAGTGTCACTTTCGGAACAGCTGCTGCTCCGTATTTGGCAGTACGAACTTTAAATCAGCTGGCAGACGATGAAACAAAACATTATCCCGATACAGCACCTGTAATTAAACAATCATTTTACATGGATGACCTTATGACAGGAAATAATCAGGGTATAGAAGCAACGAAAAGGATGTGTGATGAAATAAATGAAGTTATGAAAAGGGGAGGATTTAAAATGCAAAAATGGTCAAGTAACTCGGAAGAAGTCTTACAACATTTACAACAAGAACATACAGCGGATAAAATTGAAATAAAATTAAATAAGGTGATAAAAATTCTTGGATTGACATGGGACAGAAAGGAAGATGTATTTCTGATTACAGTTAACTTACCTGAAATGGCATATTCTATAACAAAAAGATCAGTTCTTTCTGACGTGGCTCGTTTGTTTGATCCGTTTGGATGGTTGTCACCAATCATCATCCGAGCAAAGGTTTTGATACAAAAATTGTGGCTCTTTAGCTTGGGTTGGGATGACGAACTGCCGCTAGAGGTGTGTGAGGAGTGGGTAAACTTTAGAAATGAGTTGACACATCTGCAAAATATAAGGATATCACGATGGTTAAAAACTAATGAAAATAAAAACAAGGATGTGCAACTACATGGTTTTGCAGATGCATCAACACAAGCTTATGCCGCAGTTACTTACCTGAGAGTTGTTGAAAATGATGGCACAGTACACGTCACGTTGATAGCATCTCGAACAAAGGTAGCACCACTGAAGCAAATATCAGTCCCTAAATTGGAACTCTGCGCCGCAGCATTATTAACAGAACTTGTGAGCGATCTTCTTGATATTATCAACGTACCTAAAAACCATACATACCTCTGGACCGATTCTATGGTTGTCTTGTCATGGCTCCAATCACAACCAAACCGCTGGCGAACATTCGTCGCTAACAGAGTAGCTGAAATTACAAGAGTTCTTGACAATGAGCGATGGAGACATGTTCAGTCTATTGAAAACCCCGCTGATGTTGCTACCAGAGGAGTGAAGGCATGTGATTTGCCGACTCAAAGACTGTGGTGGAACGGGCCAGAATGGTTACACCAAGAAAACTTTAAAATGGTTAGAAATGACATTCCACAAACAGACTTGGAGTTAAAGGTTTCGTTGCATTCAACTATACTGGAACCTCCAATTTGGGAAAGATTCTCAACAATATCAAGAATGAAGCGGATATTAGCCTATTGTAGAAGATGGCTCATAAAGAAAGAATTAAAAGAGGAAGAAAACTATATAACAGCAAAAGAGAATGAAGAAATATTAGAAAGATGTATAAAATATTATCAAGGTGTCGTTTATGGAAAAGAAATTGAGGTATTAAAAAATAAACAGAGAGTTAACAAAAGAAGTTCGCTGATCACACTTTCACCGTTCTTAGATAAGAGTGGATTGTTAAGAGTGGGAGGCCGGCTTCAAAATGCTTCAGTTCCAGATACAACAAAAAACCCAATAATTGTACCAGACAAGCAGCACATCACAAGATTGATTATACAAGAAGCCCACACAAGGACGTTGCATGGTGGTATCCAACTTATGATGGCGTATATCAGAACAAAATATTGGGTCATTGGCCTAAAATCAGCTGTTAAAAAATGCATTCGCCACTGTAAAATATGCATTATCGATAAGGCACGAGTTAAACACCAACTCATGGGCCAACTACCTGCAGTTAGAGTAAACCCACATAGAGCATTTATTAACAGTGGAGTCGATTATGCTGGGCCCGTAATGATTAGGACGTCTAAAGGTCGTGGCCATCATGCTACCAAGAGCTACATTTGTTTATTCGTCTGCATGAGTACTCACGCGATCCATCTTGAGGCGGCCACTGATCTAACCTCGCAAGCGTTTATGGCTGCATTTCGTAGATTTGTCGCACGCAGAGGACACTGTCAACATGTATGGAGCGACAATGGAACCAACTTTGTTGGTGCAGCCAAAGAATTGAAGATTCTATTTCAGAAGGGCAAGGACAATATTGCACATGAAGTAGCACAAATATTAGCCAATGAAGGCACAACTTGGCACTTCATACCTCCAAGAATGCCCTCATATGGAGGACTGTGGGAGGCAGGAATACAGTCTGCAAAGAGACACTTACACCGAGTGACTAAGGACACTACACTTACATATGAAGAAATGGTCACTCTGCTAGCCCAGATTGAGGCTTGTCTTAATTCTCGCCCTCTTTGTCAAATTGACAATACTACTGAAAGTCCCTTAACACCGGGCCATTTTTTGATCGGGGAATCTTTGATAAGCGTGCCTGATATAAACTATGAAGACAAGAAGGTCAGTCTATTAAGCCGATGGCAAGTCATTCAAAAAATGACTCAAGACTTTTGGCGTCAGTGGCAACGCGAGTATCTCCATACTCTTCAGCAGAGACATAAATGGCAAGTTCCTGTTCAATCTCCAAGTATTGGAGACTTAGTTGTGATCAAAGACGAATTGACACCGCCAACGCAATGGTTACTTGGTCGAATTAAATATCTTCATCCCGGCGCAGATGACTTAGTACGAGTTGTTACAGTTCGGTGCAGGGGTAACCATGAGCTTAAAAGACCATTATCAAAATTAGTACTACTCCCAATGGATGTCGATCAAAGTAGTCAATTATAGCATTCAATTACTTATTATTTTTCTTATATATTTGTTATAATGTCAAGTTTGTTTTAACATACATTTCCAGTTTATGTATCATTATAATTTGTTCTAACGTCATATTCCCATAGGAATTAGTTACCTATATCATCAATTTGTATGCATGTTATGTTTTTTTTTGTAACCATCTTAATGTTTGTTAATATTTCCACGAACTGATTAAAAACTATTGTTTTTGGTGGGCGGTATGTCCGATACTTATAAGCATTAGCATTTGTCACGCAAAATTAGTCTCAATAAAATCATCAACAAGTGAGCACGTATTTTCTTTACTCCCGTTCCATAGAAAATTGAACCTTAACATCGAAGACAAAAATATATAATAATAATTTTATAAATTTAATTCTATGGGGGACAAACAGGAATAAAAAAGTTTGATCTGTCCCCCTAATACCGATAGGGGGACAGATAAAACATTAAGGAGGTGAGTAAAGTTCGAACTGTCCCCTCATCGGTAACAGGGGGACAGATCAAACTTTTTTGTCCGTTCTGTCACCCCATGGGGACAGAGCAGGGGGACAGATCGGAATATTTCGGCTTCAGGCCATCATGCTGAACAACGGACAGCAAGATTTTTTGTCGGACATGAATAAAATATTTTGACTCTCCATACAAAATGTGCCGATAAGTTGCTAAATTTGTATGAAAAGTCGAATATTTTTTTTTCATTTCCGACAAAAATTCTTGCTGTACGTTGTTCAGCATGATGGTCTTAAGTCATGGTTAAAGTTTTTGCAACGGTGCCCCTAACACCCTGTATTTTTCCGTGAGGCAAACGTTCTTTTCATTTTATGAATGTTGTAATTCTTGTTTGATGATGGATGATGTTGGAATAATAAAATTATTACCTAAAGCAAATAACATACTATAGGGCATTATTTTGTAACTACTTTTTGATTACTAATATTATAAATGCGGAAGTGTGTTTGTTTGTTTGTCCGTCTTTCACGCCAAAACGGAACAACGAATCGACGTGATGTTTGTTATGGGGATAGTGTTGGAGCTGGAGAGTGAGAGTATCTCAGAAAAATATCACTATCCCGCGGGTAAACGTCGTGTAGTCCGCGCGGGCGAAGCCGCGGGCGGAAGGCTAGTGTTTTAATAAAAAAACAAGTTCCCGAGGCCAAAGTCTACCGTTTTCAGAATAGTGACTTCAATTGGAATATGTTATAAAGTCCTTGCGCGGCCCACGGCTCGTCTCTACCATTTGTTATCGCCTACTTGTAGTAGGGACATACAAACGGACAGAGGCAAAACAACTTATTACCTACTGTATACAAAGTTTGTAACAAACAAATAAATTCCTAACTGGGCCACGACCATACTATATAGGTTTCTCGTTAAGCCAACTATGTAGATACCGTGAAGAGATAACGAAATGAATCTCTTTCGCTCTATGAGGACCTGGCATGCGTACCTATCAAGAGATAATTTACTTTTCTTTCTTTTCTTCAAGAGATTTTTATTTTCTGTCATCCGCGACAGCGCGTATTGCTTTGCTGTATACTTATCTAAGTGATTTGCGCACGGGAAAAAACCACGTCAGACGGTCAGAAAAAAGACGACAAAACTTTTCGTAATGCGCGTTATTAATAGGCCTACTGGATGACTCTTTCTCTCTTCAAGTGAAGAGGTAAGAAATCTAAAAAGGTATCACATACACTTCCCTTATCATGGTACGTTCACCTGTGTAGAAGTTAATCAGACACTGGCACAATTTCAACATTCATGAAAGAGACACGGGCAACTCACTTGTTTAAAATTCAACAATTTAGTCACAGACTGAGCTGAGGATTGTTCTTTTGGTTTTGATAGGTACTTATTTTAATCTCTGTTCGAATACTGACTTCTAAGTTTCTGTTGCAGTATTATGATTTGACGAAGATACAAACACTCTATTATTACTTAATTCTCCAAGTTTTATTCATTGAATATTGCAAAGGTCTTTTAATACCGCTATAACTATATATTGGTGATTCTAAGACCTAATACTTACATGAATATTGTCAATGATGATAATATCCATTTATCGTCATTCTCATCCTCATTTTATTCTATAAGACGCCCACTGCTGGACACAGTATTGACCTTCCCAATATTGCAGTCGATTTTAGAAGATATAGCTTCCTTCTAAAAACTATGTGGGTTATTTTATTACCGGTAGCAGCAGCACTTTGATTTAAGTAAATTTGTACAGTACCTACTTTGAAAAACCAAAAAAAAAACAATCAATTAGATGCAATCATGTACAAATTAATTGTGGTGAATTGCTGTCTAAGAATTTTAGTATCCTATCTCACGATCTCAGAATTAGATCAATGTACTTACTTATACGATATTGTGGAATATTATTTATAAGAGAGGTCCGTTGGTGTAGTGGAACTGTTCAATCAATCGATGGTGGGTTTCAATCCCCACCCAAATTATAAAAATATTGTAACACAATTTTCTCAGATACAGTAGGTAAGCCTCCTTATTTACAGTAAATCCATTAATTACTTTTTTACTAACCAGAAGAACAGGCGCAATAAACTTGCCATCATTTCTTAGGTAACAACATTTATAAAAAAATAATCTTATATCGATTCGTTACTCATTACAACAATTGCTTAGTACCTAAGTAGGTACAAACTTTTTAACAATCTTTCGGACAAGATCAGGAATTTAAATTCTATGCTTTGTCTATTCTGAAGTGTGTGACACAGTGATAATAGGCCTACTTTCCTCTGTCATGACCATTTCCGACAGTTTGTGAATAAAGGCTGCCACACACCAAAAACGCACGCAGACGTGCTGCATTGCGTGTGCGTGCGTCATGAGTTGTAATATATGAATTTTTATGCGTAGGTTCACACCAACAGTATCGCAGCTGCATTGCGTTGCGTTTGCGTGCGAGAGCCGCACGGCCGTCCGCGAGATACAAACCGAAACGGCCGCGGCGCGGTCGCGCAACAGCGGAACGGCAACGCCGCACACGAGCTCCGGCATTGTGACGTTGTATTCTACAGGATTTCTCAATGGGCGATTTTCTGAAAGCTCAGCCACTAGATGGCGCTGTCCCACCTATGCAGTTAGAAGGAACGGAACGTTATAAATTTTACTTTGACACGACTTTTTTACGTAAAACGGAACGTCAGACAGATGTTATTTATTTACCTAAATCTTTAAATTTACCTATTTCGTTTCTGTTCCTCACAGGAGTACTTATTTAATATATTATTAGTTTCCTTTGGGTTTTTAAAAAGTAATTAATTTAAATATGTTTCATACCAAAATATACCATAGACATGTACATACTTATTCAACGCCATCTAGTGAAGCAATTGGAAGCTTTTTTTTTTTTAATGGCCTCTCAGAAAATCGCTCATTGAGGACACACTGCGGTGACGTATGCGTCGTCTGCGTGCAGCTGCGACGCTGACTGCGGCACGTCAGTTGTCAATATTTACAAATTGTCATCATGGATTTTGAAATACGCAAAAAAATAATTAAAATAAGTAGTAGTATATATACAAATGTATATAAGATCCACAAGATAAAAACTCTCTTTTGTGGGATAAAATAGGAAGGGAAATTACGAATTGAAAGAAAATGTCAACCGCGATCCGAAAGCAACACACGGCGTCGCTGACGCACGGCGTCGCAGATGCAATGCGATGCGTGTGCGACGCCGATGCCGGTGTGAATTGCTTTATGTCGCAGCGTGCTGCAGATGCAACGCATCGTGCTGCTCACGCATCTGGTGTGTGGAAGCCTTAAAGGGCAAGATGTTAGTGATATTGTTCAGTAGGTACTTGTTAAAATTCCAGATGTAAGACATCCGCCGCGTATTTTCCATTTTCGTCCCAAACAACAGCAAAAGGTATAACCAAACACTTTTTCCATTCATATTTATAAACACATTCGCTTGTTAACATATCGTTTTGTTTCGTGATGTGACCTTGTCGCGTGGTATTAAGGTTTCGATTCATTCCGTGTCACGAAATTAACAGTTGCGCGAGTTCAAGGTCACATCACAAAGGTGATCTAGTTACTATAATTGCAACTGATTGAAATGAGACAATAGAAATTGTTCGTTTAAACACTTGCGTTGTTTGTTTTTGATAGGTTAATTAAGTCTTGAAGTCTTAAAAGGTCTTTAAAGCATGGCACTTGTGCTCTACAATTACAAGCACTGATTTTGCAGTCGTATTTGTAGAAAATTCAGTTTTATCTACTCTAAAATCATCTAAGTACTTTAACAAAATAATGGTATTATCTAAACCAAGTGAAGAAACGATGCCAGTAACATTTGGGGCATCGGCTGGTCCTGTGTCATTGACATATGCCTTATGTATAAGTAGATATCGTCTAATAAGGTTATAATCAATCAATTTTATTTTTAATTTTTAATGCAATTAAATGTCCATTCTATATTTGCTTAAATTTTTAAATACTTACCTAGATATATTTGGATAATTTGTTTGAATTTTTATTTATTTTATTACTGTCATATTATATTATAAGTTTTATTGAAGGCTTCACGCTGCTAAATATATTATAACAGTATGTAAGTACATATTTAAAGGTTTCAACCTAGTTCCTATTATGTCATTGTTATTTGTTTTATGTTTTCTTTAATTGGCTGTAACCTGTTTTGTACATCTTTCTAAATAAAATAAAATAAAAAATAATCATGAATCTTTTATTCGATATGAGTAGTTAAAACAAATTTTTCAGCAACCCGGAAATTGTGCAATACTGTCTCCTTATTCACAAACCGTTGAAAACATTAACGACACTGGAATTATGCATTGTCAATGTCACTCACTTCCGAAGAGGCAAAGACAAAGCACAGAATTCGAATCCTATTCCTTTCCGGTTGTGAAAGAGGGGGCTAAAATATATTTCCTTTATTTGAAATCATGAGAATTTTAACCGCCTTTTTGGTCTAGTCGTACACACCACCAGTATCAGACCTAGAGCTCCTGGGTTCGATTCCTTGTGGGGTACATATTGTATTCGGTTTCGTTGGTGGTAGGACCCTTTATATGTCCGCCTGGCCAGTTACCACCATCTTATCTAAGTCTGGCGCCGTGCATATATGACAACGATGTTTTCATTATTGTTGTGTTCCGGCAGTTAGAGATAAGATAGCCAGTTCCTCAGTGATTGAGGATTTCGGGAGTAGTGCGCTTCCACATTCCAGCCTTATCTTCACTTTAACATCAGGTGAGATGAAGGCTAAGTTCTACTCCGTTTGTGGACAAAAAAAAATGCTAAGGTAGGTAAAACGCGAGAAAGGACAAAGTTAGGAATGAATATGTGAGAGGAAGTTTGAAAGTAGCACCAGTTATAGGTAGAACAGAATTGTTAAAAGAGAAGTAGAGTTGAGTGAAGGAGAGGGACGTATTGAGCCGACCCGAAATAGAATTGGGATAAGGTTAGGAATATGTTGATGATGATTGAACTCTGTACATATTATTAAAATTTTTACTTTTTTGCATTCACAATGCAATTTTTATTATTGAAAATGTGAGAATGAAATTGTGAGACGGGTCGATTTTTTCTAAATACTCGGTAGAAAAAAAGCTGATAGCGTTGTATTAAAAGTAATATTTCTTTACCCATCGTTAGGTTTAAATCAGCTAAGTATTATTAGAAAAAAACCTGAATAAAACCTACTTTGATAAGCTCTGCCACGTGTTATAACCCGTCACATTGAGGAAAACCGCGATCACCACAAGCGACATATACACGCACGCTTGCTTAAATACGATACTAGTATAGTATTATATTATCTGTGGTTATATCTTGTAAGTAATGTTTACACTTCACAAGGTCGCACTTTGAAACTTGATCTCGACCACTTGATTGTCTGTACTGTGGACATAGCAGCGAGTATGACAACAAATAAATGACGATCATTCTTGCTTTGAGGTAATTATCCTGTGGTAGATTTACATTGATACGGTTGCTGGTGCCAATTTAAGACGTCTAAAAAAAGAGATCTAAAAAAATAAACCGACTCCAAAAAGTACCAGTCAATTGAAAAAGAAAATCTTTCAAGCTTCTTGTGGTCAGTGCCTTTTTCTGGTTTTTTCTTGCTCCTGTCTGGTACCGACCTCAAAAAGGGTGAGTTGTTCCGTATTCATCCCATGACGACACATCCCACTTATTATTTTTTCCTTACTCCACCCAGTTTTGTTCCTTACTCTACCCACACAATACTCGGCACCTGAGTTACTTACCCTGTGCCCGAGTGTAGGTAAGCCACGTTTTCGAGCCAGGTGCCAAGTTAAAACACTTGTTCGGGTAGTAGTTAAGCAAAGACTAAAAGTTTTGGTGAAAACGGCCACTAGACCCACAACAAAATGTTTCTCTACCTACTTATACATAGATTCGTTAAGGGATTGAACTAGAGATTTAAAATAAGTAGTGAATAAGTAGTAAACTAACTACAATGAGGAGTGCATTCCACTTGATCACCTTTTTTTATTTAAGAAAAGCAAAGTAACTACATATATTATTCGACGACCGATTTGGCGCAGGGGAAAGGCTACCCACCTTCTGGGCCAGAGGTCTCGGGTTCGATTCCCGAACAAGACAAATATTTGTGTGCATGAACATGTCTATTTGTCTTGGTCTGGGTGTTTACTATGTATATTAAGTATGTATTTACAAACAAAAAGTATTTAAGTATATTATTTAAGAACACCGGCCGATACAGATGTCAAAGTGTATCAGCTGTTTTTAAATTTAATTTAATTATTTAAATTCATAGTATTTGTATAGTGTTTTATTGTAAAAGTGATTCTAACATTATAAATACCTAGTACAAGTGTTTTCCAAAAAATCTGCTTAATATATTTTGAAAAACATCGACGACAAAATTGTAACGGCGAAACGTCAATGTAACGGACATCAAGATTTAGCAAGACGATAATTACCTATTGAAGAAGGACGATTAAATCGATAATAAGCGGCAAATAAAACCGGGGAAGTATTTGTTTCGTAACTTTATTGTTAATTAATAATACTTAGACACTTTGTTGTTCTCACTGAACTGTTAAGAGACAAGTACAATTGTATGTCAAACTGGTTTCACACTTACTGTACACTAATTTAACATTACTGGTACAGAGTTCACTTCCAGTGAACAACGTCACAAACAATTACGATTTGGCATTGATAATACCTCTCTTCACTTGACATACTGTGGAAGTGAAGCTGATGGTGACCGCTACCTGTCACAGACATTCACCTATTCTGCTACTCTTTCCATGCACTACATCTATACAAAGAAACCCAAATCATCTCGAACAAATATTGTGAAACTAGTTTGCAACAACAATTAGTAATAATACTTCTGTTAATTTATTAGTGAATGGAGTTAAATTTCCTTAATAAGATAAGATAAGATAAGATAAGATAAGATAATGATTTATTTCATAGAACATGGTACAAAAGTTTGTTGATGTCAATTTGTGATAGTTGAGCTCATATTCGACCGTCAAAACGGCATAGAAAAGTTTACTTAATATAGGTACAATAATTATTTCAATATTTCTAATAATTTCAAAATAAAATACATTGTCAATTTTAAACCAAAATCAAATACAATGTCAGTTAAACCAAATCAAATAAAATGTCAATTTTATGCCAAGAATAATAAAAAAAATATATAAAATCTATTAAATGTCACTACTTATTACTACCTAATAATATGTCAATGATTAAAAAAATCATTTACGCTGTAAAAACAATGGTCTAGTAACCAGCCTGTCAATTTCTTTTTAAACATATTAAATGGCAATTGTTTTATGTCATGCGGTATTTTATTGTAAATCATAATTGCTTGTACATAGACATTTCTTTTAAACATATCAAGTTTACATTTTGGTATATATAATCTTTCTTTATGTCGAGTATGTCGTATTAGCATATCTGAATGCTTTGGAAAATAAACAGGGTTTTGTTTTACAAATATACAGATAGCTTTTATGTACATGCATGCGAGTGGAAGTATTTTTAGTTGCTTGAATAGTGGCTTACAGCTGTCAGTATTCCAAGCGTTACATAAAGCTCTGACACATTTTTTTTGTAACCTAAAAGCAAATAATATATCTACTGAATTACCCCATAGCAGTAATCCGTAGCTTAGTACTGATGAGACATAACCGTGATAAGCAGTAGAAGCTGCTTCTATGGAAACTGTTTGCCTTAGGCGCCTGAGTGCATATACGAATCTATTTAATTTAGAGCATACTTTATTGATATGCGCCTTCCAATTACAGTGTTTGTCAATTGTTATACCTAAGAAGTCATTTGAATGTACGGTTTCAATAATTTCGTTATTGTAAGTTATGTCTAGTGTAATGTCAGTTTGTTTGTATGTCCCAAATTGTATCATTTTAGTTTTCTGTACATTAATATTCAGATTGTTGTCATTTAACCAATTAATTATATCGGTTAAGCATTTATTTATTTTATCTTGCAATGTATGCTTGTTTTTGTCCTTAATAATAAGTGTGGTATCGTCAGCAAATAAAATGCAATTCTCAGATGTCACTTCGATAATGTCATTAATATAAGTCAAAAATAGTAGGGGGCCGAGTATACTACCCTGTGGTACGCCACAACTGTTTATCTTATAATCCGATTGATAATTATTTTTTGTGGCTTTGTTGTGGTGCTTTATTATTTTTGTTACTTCTACACATTGCTTCCTATTTTTGAGATAAGCATTAATCCAATCGTGTGCTACTCCCCTGATACCATATTTATTAAGCTTGTGCAGAAGAATTGAGTGGTCTACAAAATCAAATGCCTTGCTCATGTCCAAGAAAACTGCCACAACGGGAATTTTATCATTAATGCTTTCAGTAACTTCTTTAACTAAATTAAAACAAGCTAGTGATGTTGATTTCTCTTTGCGAAAGCCAAATTGCCGTTGATGAAGAACATCATGCTTCTCAAAAAATTCATTTAAACGTTTTAACATAGCTTTTTCTAAAATTTTTGACATAATAGCTATAAGTGCTAATAAGTATAAGTACCTACTGTTTGACTACCTACATTCAAGTCAACAAAAATCAATCTTATTTCAGATCCTTTATTTTCAATATATGTTTGCAAAACTATTTAAGTAAACTACACAGTATTAATAATATATTAATTTAAACATATTGATTGATATTTATGTAATTTAACTAAGTACCTACCTACATACTTCTGAAAGTCTTACCTCACTTTACTTTAACAAAAGTCAATCTGATGGTGACACCTTCCAGCTACTTCTATAAATATTTATTTATTAAACATTGTTAACTAACACAAATTTAAACCTCACTTTCCTTTGCTCAAAGTAAAGTTGATGGTGTTATTAAGATTAACATAGCATTCATTCATAATTTTATTTAAGTATTTGTTATTTTATTACACCTAATACACTTTATGATTATTTAACTTTTTAACTGTTTGTTTCTTAAAAAAAATAGTAGTTACCTAGAAAAGTCAATTAAATAAAAAAAATACTTTTGTTAATTTTTTCCTTAGATAAATCTGTCAATCCTAGCTTTACTTAGATCATATATTGATCACTTCTGTATATTTTCAGCGGTAGCAACTTTTAAGCTTAATTAGCAATTATGATGACCCGGAGGGCAACGGCTAAGGATGTGGAGGTACAACTCAAGAATGCCCTGCAAGATCTAAAGGCAGCTAAAGATTTAAGTGACTCCCTAATAAGGGAAAGAGAGGAAAGTGAGACGGAGATCTATAAGAACATTACCCGTAACACTGAGCTTAAAAATGAACTTGCTGCTCTTCATGTAAAATACTCGGAAGTTGTGCAGAAGTGTAACCAAATGCAAGACTTTATTGAGTCTTTTAGGGCTTGCTCTGATACTCATGAACAGGCATTGAGTCGCATAACCGACCTGGAAATTAGTCTCTCTCTTGCCCAGAAAACAGTATTAGATTTAGAAAAAGAAAATAGAAGTATTATAGAAGATAAGCACTCTCAAAGCCTGTTTAATGAGTTGATGCAATGTAATTCTGCAGCAAATGACAATTCAACTTTGGAAGGTCTTAACTATGTTGATAAACCATTGTTTAATAATAATAACGTCTGCCAGTTTAGTAGCGGGAAGAAATTAAAAAAATACATTAAAATTAATAGATACATAAGAAAAACTCAAAAGTTAATGAAAAAACAAAATTATTATAATAAGTATAGTCACATAAAGCAAGAACGTAAGCAACTTTTAGAACAATTAAATATGATAAACATGGAAACATGTAATAAGAACAAAGAAAGTGAATTATTAGGTAGTCAATTATGTTATAAGATTGACAATTTAGAACTTTCACTTAGGGAAATGTACTCCAACTTGTCTGAGTTTTCTAAAAAACAATTGAAGAATCAAAAAATGGCTGCATATAATATGGTTGACTTTTGTAATTTTAATTCAGACCGGTTCGAATCATTAGGGAAAAAATGCAGATGCAGTTGTAACCATAAACTTATTATACTCTAGTAATAGACGGACAGAGTTCGCTTGGTTGTGAGACCGAAAATGACATGAGCTAGTGTGTGTAATTTGTAAACGTGTGTGTGAGTTTTAGAGCTGCCCTCAAGCCCATTTTAGGTTGTCGATAACAATAATGTAAATAAAACACAAACAAGATTTAATAATTCATATGATATGAAGTATACTTCAATGGACATGAGAAAATAAAAATAAAGTTCATGTTATTTAAATTTTTACTTTTTTTGCATTCACAATGCAATTTTTATTATTGAAAAATGGAAAATGGATTTTATTTTCTAAATACTTCATTTTTCAATAATAATGGTCATTTCACTTCATTGCGATAAATATTTACAAAGTTATTGTAAAATTAATTTGCTTAAAACACTATTGCCTCGGTTGTTCGCTAGCAATCGGCTTTTACCACGTTCGACGTCATTCCTCCCGACCGTCCGTATACCGCACCGGCCGGTCATACTTACCTTCTCGCACAGCAGCACTGGTTGAAATCTTGTTTTTTAATAAAACTAGAGTTTTATTAAAAACTAGAGTTTTTGGAGTCCCTTTTCATCGCATTGCACCAAATTTTTCGATTTTTTGCGAATAAATATTTTTGTTCTGCGTTTTGATCGAAGTATTCGTACATAGAGGCACAATACAGTATTTAAATACCTTAGGTACTTTGTGAAGACATGTTGATAATTTCTTGAATAATACAATCCTACTAATATTATAAATGTGAAAGTTTAGATGTTTGGATGTTTGGATGTTTAGATGCTTGGATGTTTGTTACTCAATCACGCCAAAACGGCTGAACGGATTTGGCTGAAATTTGGGATACAGATACTTTGTAGCCCGGAGAGGAACATAGGCTACTTTTTATCCCGAAAAACGTCACATTCCCGCGGGATAACGTCGTGTAGTCCACGCGGGCGAAGCCGCGGGCGGAAAGCTAGTATTGTATAAGACTATACAATATTGTATTATTCAAGCACGCATTGTGGCTGTCACGAAAACAGTAGCACGTGAAAAATTGAAAATGAAGTTGGTAGATTTAGACTCATCATGTCATATTCAATAATTTTCACTTCACTATCAATCCAGTTAGACTTGTACCAATACTACATCCCTAACCCAACTTATACCCTCCAAATACCCTCACATCATTTTTATCCTTTGATCCTATGGGGGTAAACCAACATCTCGCCGTGTCGTGTCGGCCATATTCGCCACTTCCGATCCAGCCTGCCCACGCGACAGAGTGTTTGAGTAGAGCTCCTGTTCCTCAACATATCGGTCAAGTAGTAATATCTTCCAAGTGATCGCCGCGAGTTTAACTGAATTGACTATTGTGATCACGAACTTTTGGTGTGGAAAGTCAAATAAGAAGAGAGACGCGCGTCCTCTACAACCAGCACGCGGGAGCAAAGTCGAACCAGGTTAGCCCCCTAAAAATCTCCTTTTTTGACCGCCCAGAAGTATTTAGAAAAAATTGACCCGTCTCACAACCAGCTCCGATGGGACTCGAACCCACGACCTTTCGCTATCCAGGCGACTGCTCTAACCACTGAGCTACGGAGTCGTTGATCGTTGTACAGCATGGTGCATGCAAAAATTATGACATATTTTAAGTTAAAATGTATAGATTTCAAAAATAAATAAATAAAAATACCTTTCCCAAACCCATTGAACATTTTGGTACACACTAATATTATTGTCCTCTGAAGAGAACAATTTTATTTAAATAATTTCTCAAGGTTTCTTTGCAGTTTTGCTTGAAATATTTGCTGCACACCACAGAGTTTTGGCGAAGCTCCCAGTCTATTCTATTTATTAATTTTATCCAGTTTAACTTAATCACTGGATTTACAGGAAACCTGAAAATATTGTAAAATTGGTACTGAAGTAGGTATAATTTACTATTTAAAAAGTGTCGATTAAAATCAGCTTTAAATAAAACTATCAGTGTTCACAAGGCAAACAAAGTTATATTGGAAACCATCGACATGAGTATCGATAATAATATCGATAATTTTTGATCAACCTCTACGTCATATTTTCTCAAGTTCACGGATATAATATCTTTTTATCTAACACATAAAGTTTAAAAATCAGCCTTTATTTAGAAAATAGGCGGTAAATAGTATGATATTAATGTGTCACTTAGTGTATTTGGGAATATATTCAACTAAAATATGAACTGTGAAAATGGTAATTGTACAATCCTATTTACCTGTGAAATTAGTGTTTATTTGGTTTATTGTCGTAAGTAACATTACAATTCAACACAGAACACTACACCATTATTGATTTATATAGTTATAAGAGCCAAATCGACGCGATCGCGATAAAAATCACAAAATAATCGAGTTGACGCTTTTCATCAAGATGATAAAAGACGCTAAATAATTCAAATCGGGTTCTGCTGTCATTTTCTTCCAACTCTTTCTCGCACATAGCTTCTGCCGTAAGGACTGGTTTCTCACTCGCACCATTGTCCGTCTATTACCCCTAGTATAAATAAGTTTATGGTTGTAACACAGTATGCAATGACTTCTGTCAAAAGGAGTCATTAGGCCAAGCGGCTCGTGTATGTTTTCTTATTTTTCCTTAATTATGAATAATTCTTAAGTAATTTATGAACATGTACATTGTACAAGTGTATAAATGTATTATACATTACTAATATTATACCAAGCTATTTATTTACGTTGTTAACAATTACATTTTTATATTATAATTTATACTACTTAATACACAATTTAATGTGCTATACCTACTTAAACTTTTTTAAAATGCCTCAACTAAACTTCCCGACTGATAAATATTATTTTGGTATTTAATAATCATATTTTTTAAAAAAAGGAGAACAGTTGAATACGCTAAATATTTTGTAGGTAAATATACGCTTAAATTATAGAACTCTTCTTATCTGGGGTTCTACATCGTAGCGTTTAGCTCCAGTTCTTTTAGACTCTGTTTTATTTATCACCAAAAATAATTAAACTGAGGATGGGTTTTTTATAAGACCAGCAACTTAACACCCGATGCCAAAGACGCTATCAGACACGTCTTAGTAATCCTATCCTATCAGATGCACATCAAATGCATACGATCTGTGCACCGTAACAATGCAACGTAGGTACTCTGTCATCCGCATGCCAAGTCTAATTTATCCTTACATTACTGCATAATGCATGCCATTGCCAACTAACAGGTTAGTTAATTGAAGCAATACCTTATAAGACCGCTAGCAGGCCGTAAAGAGAAAAGTTACGTTCGTTTGGTAAATTTGATGATATAAGGTGGTGACCAACTGATGTGATGATACTTAAACAGGTGATAGTGTTGCTTAAACTGAACAACTTTCTCCAAAGACCATAGGTCGAAAATTGAAAAAAAAAATCATACTCCCATACAAAATGTATTGATTGACCGTCTTGCTATGGAAAAGCGAAAAAAAAATATCGTTTTTTCGACCTATGTTCCTTGGAGAAAGTTGTACAGTTTAAGCAAAACTATTACCTGTTTGTTTAAGTATCATCACATCATTTGGTACCACCTTTTATTATAGGTACATGAGATTTGCATTGTAAATTGTAAGCATTGTAAGAGATTACAATCAAACAAATCCCTATACAAAATTTCATCTCCAGTAGCACCTTCTCGCCACACTTTTTAACTGGTGATCCTCTTCAGCTTCAGCCCCGTTAGTTAATGGGTTAAAAGACTTGCGTCATTTACGAAGTCTTGTGTTTTTGTTATATCCTATACTAGCTTTCCGCCCGCGGCTTCGCCCGCGTGGACTTCACGATGTTATCCCGCGGGAATGTGATACTTTTCCGGGATAAAAAGTAGCCTATGTTCCTCTCTACGCTACAAAGTATCTATGTCCCAAATTTTAGCCAAATCCGTTCAGCCGTTTTGGTGTGATTGAGTAATAAACATACAAACATCCAAACATACAAACTTTCACATTTATAATATTAGTAGGATAAGTATAAATATTTTTGTACAAAGTCTTATCTCAAATCGCCGTCCCATCGGTACTTCAACAGCGTGTTTAAAAATAAATCCTCAGCTTTAATAAATAATAACTAATTTCCTTTATAATCGAAGAAGCTAGAACATCTCATGAAACACTATGAATGGCGCATGCGCAGGTTGAACGACGTCACCGTGTCACCTTGCGCCCACGTGTACTGACGAACACACATCAACAGTGGCATTGTAAACAACAAACTGCGTACTTCAAGTGGCTCGCGAGCGGCACAATCGCGGAGCATTCGGTAGATCTGCCCCTCACTCACAAATCGTCGGATACGCTCCCGACACGCGACAGCGGAATGTATGCACTGTCTCTGTCACTCATTAGGTATATAATAGACAAAGACAAAGCACATAATTTGAACTCGATTCCATTTTCGACGGTTCGTGGATCAGGGGGCCAAGCCTGCTAACGTTAAGGCGCTACTCGGAAAAATATGGACTTTTTGATTTAAAACTATAGGACGGTTACAGTTTTTACAAATCTGGTAATAAGATATATATTTCTTCATACCTTTATCTAGAATCGTATTGTTTCAAAAATACGATTTTATGATTTTGCCTCGACACTTTTTCTTTTCGAAAAGACCTCTAAAAAATACGAAAAGTGAAGATTATTCTTAAATGGGGTTACTTACACTATTGGAAATTGGTTTAATTAGTGGACACTAATAATATTTAAGATCGTATAGAAGCATTTTTTAAAAATCGCTGTAGTTTTTTAATACGAAGTGATTTTGTGTTTTTTTTGCCTAATCTGCAAAATCGGTCTCGCTCCCGCGCGCGTCGTTTTCTCATTGCTATCTCGCTTCAGCATAATTTTTCCGAGTATCGCCTTAAGTCATAATCGTGTATCAATAGTGTTCCTATTGTAGTTCAATTGTAGTGCTTTTTTACACACTCGTTACAAGAATTATGACAATATGATGTGATGTAAATGTAGTGTGTGGTGTGACCATCAGTAGTATGGTGAAAAAAGTACACATTTCTTGTAAGTAGTGTGTAAAAAAGCACTACAATTGAACTACAACTGAAACACGATTGAGACACGATTATGACTTAACGTTAGCAGACTTGGCCCCCAGGGGGCTGGATGCACCATAAGAATTGCACCTGACTGTACAAAATACATCAATAGTCTAACATAAACAAAACCAATTATATTTGTTTCAGCATCTTGAGCCCTGGTAAACCCGATAATACCTTTTCACTGTCTATTCACACCTTTCCATGCAACCGTAATATGAACGCTCCAAAACGTTGTGATTGCTCTAGTTTAAACCGCACTAGTACTATTAAGTATTTAGGTGTAATGATTGATGATCAATTAACTTGGCAGCCTCATTTGTCTCTGATCTCTAGTCGAATTCGAAAGTTAATGTTTGTATTTAAAAATCTACGTACAGTAGCAAACCTTTCACTGTTGATTAAAATTTATAAGGCATTAGGTGAATCTTTACTATGTTATTGCATTTGTGCTTGGGGAGGAGCTGCTGATGTACACCTTCTCCAACTTGAGAGAGCTCAAAGGGCAGTCCTAAAAGTTCTCATGGCCTTACCCTTCCGTTACCCAACCTCAATGCTTCATGACAAAACTAAAACACTAAGTGTTCGCAAATTGTTCTTGTGTCAAATTATTCGCAGATTTCACCAAAAGTCAGTACCCTTCATTCCGGTTCCCAACTCTAGATTGAAACGTTATTATGTTCCCTCTTGCAATACTAGATTTGCAATGAGGTCTTACGATTTTCTGGCTCCTAGAGCATATAATATGATCCTACTAATATTATAAATGTGAAATACAGAATAAATTAAACCTAAGATCTTACTCGAACAGACAAATAAAAGAACCTTTACTTAATTACCTGTTTAAATTGAGTAATGAGGAAGTTCAACGCCTTCATACTCCAATAGTGTAAAATCAAGACACATTCTTACATAAACTCTCACATATATCCAAAACTATAGGTATTGCATACATACACGCACTATACTTTACTCACTCATATAAACACACACAAACACACACACACACTCACTCACACACACACACATACACACACACACACACACACACACACACTCACGTCTCCACACTAAAGAATTGTTTGCATGCGTATCTCATAATGTGTAATTTTCATCTTTTTCAATTATTTATTTCGTTTAAGTACATACCTTATTAACATCATTAGCAGCAACATAAACTTTGTACTGTATTAAAAGCTACAGCTCTATCCGGGAAGTGAGGACCTGGTGTCTTGTTGTACAGGTTGCAACCCAACCCATTTCAAGCACCAGTCTTCACAACTAGTAATCTAAGACTGATATTGTTTATATTTACTGTTGCTTGTTACTACTATTTGTGAAGAAATAAATAAAGATTTTATTATTATTATTATTATTATAGCACAATTTTATTCCGAAGCCATAAGAGTGGCAATCGTAATTAGTAAAGTGACTTATTTACGAAGTGCCTAACTTTAAGAAAATCTCAACTTTTCAGTGACACTGCACAATAAACGTCTCTATCCCAATGCAATAAGAGCTATAAGTTATCTGTCATAACACCTTACTTTACGATCGAGTTTATGTTTGTATTATCTTTTTGTTACATGTTTTTGCACGAGTTAAATTGTTCTTGTAAGTGTTTTTACAATTTTCTGCTAAATTGTGGTGTGAATTTTCGAGTCAGAAGGATTTTGAGTAAAACTAATACTTAATTGATTTGGAGCCTCTTTAGAATACTAAATACTTATTGACAGTTCTGCTTACTACCTTATGTTTCCACATTGGGCCCGTAAGCTGGAATTTTACGCCATAGCCTATTCTTCGTATCCATCCATAAGGAACGCTTGTGCCGCAGAGCAAAGGAGACATTGAATAGTTAATAATTAACTTTATTGAGTAATAAAATATATATTATTATACTTAAGGCGCTACTCGGAAAAAGTATGGACTCTTTGATATAAAACTATAGAACGGTTACAGTTGTTATAAATCTGGTAATAAGATATATATTTCTTCATACCTTTATCTAGAATCGTATAGTTTCAGAAACACGATTTTATGATTTTGGCTCGATACTTTTTATTTTCGAAAACACCTCTAAAAAATAAGAAATATCAAGATTATTCTTAAATGGGGATACATATACTATTGAAAATTGGTTTAATTAGTGGACACCAATAATATTTAGGATCGTATAGAAGCATTTTTTGAATACGAAGTGATTTTGTGTTTTTTTTGCGTAATTGGCAAAATCGGTCTCGCTCCCGCGCGCGTCGTTTTCTCATTGCTATCTCGCTTTAGCATAATTTTTCCGAGTATCGCCTTAAGGTCTGTATGTTACCAATATGATGCAATAAACTTAATGACTACGACTATAACATAACCATTGTTTCCGGATACACAGGTTCGAGTGGTGGGTTGAGGGCCTATTATCACAAGGAGGAATGCATTTGCCCTAACGGAAGAAGTACCTACTGGACAGTTAATTATTGAAAAATAATTTCAAAGACTATCAGGGTCATTATTTGGGAAACGTTTTTCAAGCGGCATCGCTTATAAATAACGGAAATCGATAAGTCAGCAAGCCATTTCTTTTTTTGCACAAACCTTAAACCCTCTATTAACTGGGAAACTGATTATTTTTCAATTATTGTTATCTATATATATAAAATTCAAAGTCCTGACTGACTGACTGACTGACTGACTGACTGACTGACTGACTGACTGACTGACTGAGATATCAACGTACAGCCCAAACCGCTGAACCTAGAGACTTCAAATTTTGCACATAGATACGTTATACAGTGTAGGCATCCACTAAGAAAGGATTTTTGGAAATTCCACCCCTAAGGGGGTGAAATAAGGGATAAATGTTTGTATGAAAGTCCGTCAGTTTTGAAGTTAGGTTCTTCAAATTTTGTATTTAGGCTGGCAATTGAAAATTAATATTTACCTGTGTCAGCGTTTTTGACAATTCCACCCCCAAAGGGGTGAAAAGGGGATGAAATGTTGTATCTTGAAAGTCCTTCATTTAATTTATTATTTAGGCTTATGGTCGGAAAGTAAAACAAATAAAGAAACACATATTTTGTATTTTTTCGAAAATCAACCCCTTAGAGGTTAAATGGGATAAATAAACCTAAAAATCGATATGGATGTCGTTATTGAGGTTTTATGGGATGACGATTGCAAAAACGGCATTTATTTTCATGTTTAACACGCTGAACATGATTCAACCCCTAAAAGGTTGAAATAGGGGTGAAATTTTGAATGACAAATCAGGGGTAAAATAGACATTTTAACTTGAAACTTTGTAGGCTTACTTCTTAAAACAAATAGGCAACCCATTTCGTAATTTTTCCAAAATCAAACCCAGGGGGTGAAATAGGGGATGAATATGTGTAAGAAAGTCCGTCGGTTTTGAAGTTAGAATCTTCAAATTTTGTATTTAGGCTGGCAATTGAACATTAATATTTTCCTGTGCCAGCGTTTTTGACAATTCCACCCCCGAAGGGGTGAAAAGGGGGACGAAATGTTGTATCTGGAAAGTCCTTCATTAAATTTATTATTTAGGCTTATGGTCGGAAAGTAAAACAAATAAGCAAACACATATTTCGTATTTTTTCGAAAATCTACCCCTTATAGGTTAAATGGGATAAATAAACCTAAAAATCGATATGGATGTCGTTATTGAGGTTTTATGGGATGACGATTGCAAAAATGGCATTTATTTTGATATATAACACGCTGAACATGATTCAACCCCTAAAAGGTTGAAATAGAAGTGAAATTTTGAATGAAAAATCAGGAGGTAAAATAGACATTTCAACTTGAAACTTTGTAGGCTTACTTCTTAAAACAAATAGACAACCCATTTCGTAGTTATCCGAAAATCAAACCCAGGGGGTAAATAGGGTATCGAAACCTAAATCATCTTAAGTACCCTAAAAGTTCTTGGTACCTAAGCTACTCAGAACTAAGTTCTTGGTTGTGAAACAGACACTTATTATTTACTGGTAATTGGTGACCTAAATATTTTTTCGAATGTCCACGCGGACGAAGTCGCGGGCGGAAGCTAGTAAATTAATATAATTTAAAAATAAAATACCCCCATTCTTTGATTTTCGTGGAGTGTCCCAAGCCCCGATCTGGTCACTTCGTAAATTATATATTATAAACTAAACGCTACATGCTTACCAAAAAAATAACACTAAGTCCTAAGAAGTTTCCAATGCTATAAAAAATTACACTATAGTTCTAAAAGAACTACATTTCCTAAAAAAAATAAAAATGTAACTGTCCGCTGGTAGTTGGTGATTTGCGTGGATCATTATAAATTCACTAATACATCTCTAAATTGGCGGCCCTATGTTGCGCCATTCTAATTCAAGTTACAACTAGTCGCGCTCTGGCGGCCAGGCAGCAGGCATAGAGTTTGTGTGACAGTGCGTCGAGTTTTCGAAAAATAGAGGTAAGAACCTCGTTGCGTAGGTTTGGTTTCTCAAAACTTTGATTTGCGTGGTTAAACTTTCTCTGGTCTCTGTGGATTTATTTATTTAATAAAATATTGTAGTGAACAAATATAAAGTAACGTAACTTATATTCAAAACACAGTTTATTTGCTTAAAGGGTTTTTGTATATTTTTAGCATGAAGGATTTATTTTGATTTACGTGGTCGTGATTTGCGTGGCTTACGTGGTAGTTTTGACCTACGCACATTAGTTTTTGACCATGCAAATGAAATAACTTAGAATTTTGTACTAGTTTATATATATTATTTATTTAAACGAATTTGAATTTAACGAATAAATGCAAATTCGTTTAAATCAAACTTAAAATGTTATGTTCAATAAGTTAAAGGTATAATCACACAGGTCACATTGAATAGGTAGGTTTTTTGGACTGATTCTGATAATAAACGATTTCTGCCTTGGTAATCTACCTATTTTTTACCTTATGATAACACAATAACTTTTTTCAATATTAAGGGGTTTTTTGTGATTTGCGTGGCCTCCACTTTTTTAACCTCAGTTATCTCTGTAAGTATATCGCTCTCCGAGGTGCCTCTTCTATAAAAAATATTACTTTGACGTATATTTTAAGAGTCTGATGTCAAATTAGAAAAAATATTCGATTTGAAAATTGCCACGAAAGTCACCAAAGAATGCCTTACTCGAAGAAGCACCCATCAATGACTAATAAATAATTGTTTCCGGAAAACCATACTTATTGAATGTTACCACCCACTAAACCGTAATAGATCCGAAAGATTCTAGAAAATTCTAAGTTTTTCAATGCTTTTAGCAAGCCAATTAGCCATATAAACTTATAAGTACTCTCACTAATAAACTTCATAATCTAAAGTTAAAGGTAATTCTCTCATCATAAAAAAAAGCTTCACTACACACGCCAAATTATAATCACTATATAAAAAAAACATGCAAAGGAATTCGCGTTTATTATACATAGCTTCCGGAAGCAAAAACTGAATGGAGCAGAAAAGGAATTGGTGAAAAAACTGTGTTGCGCGTGGGCATGCCAAGGCGACGGAGGTCGGCCATCTTGGTGACGTCACAACTGTGAAATGAGACGATTAATAGGCCTTGCATGGTGATATTAATAAGGTGATGATCTGGAGTTCTTCACCATACTATTATTAACTCTCTTTATCCATCCATAAGACCTGAGCGCTAGCAGTGGAGACATTATGGTTGATGATGATGGTGATGATCTGGAGTTAAAAAGGTCTAGGTTTGAATTCGTTTTTGAACCGGTTAATTAAATTTTTGTTTGGTTACGTTGTCTGTTTTGAAGACTGTTTGTGAATGAGAACCGAACAACCGGACGAACGAACCGACAACAACCAAAAACGCCGCCACCGACCTATATGCTGTAGTTTTCATACATTTTTAATGAACTCGCCGCACATGTTTGACGCCCGCCACAGCCGCTAGTCGTCACTTGTTAGCTTCTTCTTCTAGCTTCAAGCACAGTCCTTCAAGTTTCTTTATTTCAAACTTGGAACGCTTCCTGTCATTTTATAGTGTAAGATTATTATACTCTTTATTGCACTCAAGAGACACAGTAAATATACAATATTATAAATAAAGTATGCAAGGGCGAGCTTATCTCTAAAAGAGATCTCTTCCAGCCAACCCAGGACGTGTGAGAGAGTAAAGTAGTAGATGCAAAGTGCAAAGTGCAAAAAAAAAAAAACAAAAAGACTAATTCCTATTAAAATATAAAACTAATATACTTACATACAATACAAATAAAATATACATACATAAAATTATATAATACATACATAAAATAAATATAAAATAAGTACATAAAAAAGCTATTTTATATCATACTTTTATAAAATATGAGATGATTTTAAATGCTTGTAATATTGTAAGATTGTAATATTCGTAACCTTTTTTCTCCGTTTAAAAAAAGTTAGTCTGTGCCATATAAAGTTTTCATTTAGTTCGTGAGCCTTCATCTAGTACTATTGTTGATCGAAGGGTAGCGTTGATGGTTGTCACGTGTGGCTCGTTACCGTCTCCGCACACGAGCCAAAAACGCCGCCACATGAAGCTAGAAGAAGAAACAAGTGACGACTACCGGCGGCGTCGGCGTTCACATAAAAGGCTGCCACACACCAAAAACGCACGCAGACGTGCTGCATTGCGTGTGCGTGCGTCATGAATTGAAATATATGAATTTGTACGCGTAGGTTCACACCAACAGTATCGCAGCTGCATTGCGTTGCGTTTGCGTGCAAGAGCCGCACAGCCGTCCGCGAGATACAAACCGAAACGGCCGCGGCACGGTCGCGCAACAGCGGAATGGCAACGCCGCACACGAGCTCCGGCATTGTGACGTTGTATTCTACAGGATTTCTCAATTGAGAACACACCGCGGTAACGTATGCGTCTGCGTGCAGCTGCGACGCTGACTGCGGCACGTCAGTTGTCAATATTTACAAATTGACATCATGGATTTTGAAATACTTACACGAAAAAATAATTAATATAGTACGCAGATACAAATGTATATAAGATCCACAAGATAAAAACTCTCTTTTGTGGGATAAAATAGGAAGGGAATTACGAATTGAAAGAAAATGTCAACCGCGATCCGAAAACAACACACGGCGTCGCTGACGCACGGCGTCGCAGAAGCACTGCGATGCGTGTGCGACGCCGATGCCGGTGTGAATTGCTTTATGTCGCAGTGTGCTGCAGATGCAACGCATCGTGATGCTCACGCATCTGGTGTGTGGAAGCCTAAAATGTATAAAAACTACAGGAAAGAGGTCGGTGGCGGAGTTTTGTGGTTGTGGTCGGTAGTATAGGTGTTCACAACATGAGGAACTCCAAGAGTTACATTTTTTGTTTTCAGGGCAAAAGGTAATCTGATAATGTATCCTTCAATGTGAAGATTGTGATGTGATGAGGTAAAAGACAGACAGTTTTACTTTCTTATTTTTATTAAGAACTAGGCGGTTCCCGTGGGAATATCGGGATAAAATATAGCCTATGTCACTCGGGAAGACTGTAGCTTTCTAACGGTGAAAGAATTTTCTAAATCGGTCCAGTACTTTTTGAGTTTATTCGTTACATACAAAAATACAAATCTTTCCTCTTTATAATATTATATATAGTACTAGCCTTCCGCCCGCGGCTTCGCCCGCGTGTTCTACACGACGTTATCCAGCGGGAAGGTGATATTTTTCAGGAATAAAAAGTAGCCTATGTCCTTTCTCAGGCTCTAGACTATCTCTGTACCAAAATTCATTCAAATCGGTTCAGTAGTTTAGGTGTGATTGTGTAACACACAGACAGACAGAGACGCATTTATAATATAAGTAAGGATAGATGCTATAATGCTCTTGTCTGTACTTAATAGCAAGGTTCATTTACTGTCCGGAGATCACAAAGAAGATTTTGTGGTTAGTGAAAGCCGATGTAATGAGTTAAAATTATATTTAGAACTAGCTTTGCGTGGACTGGGTTGTATCGTCGTATCTATCAAAATTTTGTTTTTGTGGGACTGCCTTCTGCATAATTTTTGCGACCGATTTGGCGCAGGGGTAAACTACCTGCCTTCTGCGCCAGAGGTCTCGGGTTCGATTCCCGAACAAGACAAATATTTGTGTGCATGAACATGTCTATTTGTCTTGATCTGGGTATTTTCTATGTATATTAAGTATGTATTTACAAACAAAAAGTATTTAAGTACTTATATATTTATCCGTTATCAAGTTCACGTAGACACAGTTTCTTAAGAACTTAACTACGGGCTTAGATAATTGGTGTGATTGTAAGAAAATATTTATATATTTATTTTTATTTTAATCTTACGATGATGAGATATTTTGTCGAAATACCAGGGGGTAAAAAGGTCGTAGCGAATACCTACCTTACGTAGGTAATCAAATTCTTGAGAAAAAAGAGAACAAAAAACGATCTTATAATGATCTTGAAAAAAAATCCTTAGCTAAAATTTTAGCGTTTATCCTGACCACTTAAGTATAATTATGTAGATAACACATAAATATCGTTCAAAATACATATGATGTTTGTTTTGCTAAAATTTATTTACCATACAAAAGTGACAGTTGAGCTGTTCAATAATTTCAGAGTTCGACCTTCAGTCTATTGGCCTAAAGCCCACATTTACAAAGCACAGTCATTGACGAAACCACCTGTTGACCCCTTATCTCGTGCATCCTACGCACGCAACGAAACTACCAAATAAGATCTGTCTTTGCAATATGTGTCGCAATCGCAACTGATGATGTGTATGCTACTGTGTGCAAACATTTCGTTACTGGCTAAGTGCGACAAGAAATTAAAAAGTTTATTTATTTAAAAAAAGGAACAAAGAAAATTCGATAATTTTTGGAAAGTTCCTCGAATGGCAACCGCGCACCGAATGACGTTCAGTGGGAAGAACCCCTACAACTGAAAGGTGGAGCGATGATCTGGTTAAGGCGCATGGAGTCGTGAAACGATCATTTTTGAGGCCCTAAAACTCATAAATTAGCCTACTGATGAATCCAGAATGAATATATATTAAATATTGATAACTATATTATAAACTTCAATCTGAGCATTAAAAAAAACATAGTCTTTAAGATACTATTGAAATGAAGCTGTTTTCAACTTGAAATACGCTACTGCTTATAAACTACAAGTGATATTTTCACGTTTCTTTCAGGAAAAGATTGCTAACTTGTTTAACTTAAAACTGAGCATTTTTCGTTCTAAAATAATACATAGTTTTGACGAAACGCGTGTTTAAGCTGTTTTGGTGCGGGTAGCGGGGCGGGAAAATTAGGCCTCGCTTCTATGCCCAAGGTCGTTGGCGATACCACGGGCCTTAAGGTCGCGGGAAGTCGCTGGATGCGGGAAGCGCAGGACCAATCTTTGTGGAAGTCTTTGGGGGTCGTACAGCAATAATGATGTTGATGATGAATTTATTAGAAACCCATCTAACGTTTTCATGTAATCTCCATACCCTCCACGCCCAAAAAGGTCACTTAAACGCTACAAACCACATCGTGACATCAACATAGTGTTTGCGCAACGCCACCATAACATAATTTAGATAGGTTTTTGTTTGCACACATAATGCGCGCATTGTGCTCACGTCACGATCGTCGTTTGTCGTCGGGGTTCGTGCGCACGCGACTTGCACGCCGAATTAAGCGATTTCGCTAAATAGGTTGGCGAATGTTAGAAAAGGCGGTCCGTTATAAGGTAAATAAAGCAATTTGTACACTATTAAAATCTCTGGCACTTACAAATCTTAAGTACAGTTCGACGAGGATCATTAGGCACTTGGATTACATTGACAGGAGCGCTAGTTGACTGATTGCCTAGCTAGAAGATGGTTACTTTCGATTTCGACCGCATGCCAAAAGATCCTGGTCGCACTGTAAGTTCTATTAAGAGGCATCTCGTGCTACTTCAGAATTAAAACCGCCTCTGTGGTCTAGTGGTACACACACACCACACCCAGTATCAGACCCAGAGATCCCGGGATCGATTCCCAGTGGGGGTAAGTACATATTTTATTCGGTTTGGTTGGTGGTAGGGCTTGTTCAAAGTTTCCCGGGCTAGCTACCACCATCTTTTCTAAGTCTGACGCCATAATAACCATGTTTTCAGCAGTTGTAGCAGCTGATGTTCCGGCAGTTAGAGATAAGGTAGCCAGTTCTTAAGTAATTGAGAATTTCGGTAGGAATATTGCGCTTCCACCTTTAATCTTATCATCAGCTGCGATGAAGGCTAAGTGCTATCCTGTTGTGAACAAAAAAAACTTCAGAATTAAGATATTTTGTTAAATAGGTTGGCGAATGTGAATTACACTGAGTCCGGTTGGTTTAGTTTCATAGAACATTATGGTTATGCAACCAATCTTGAATTAGTCATCGAATGAGCGTTACCCTTTAACTGCTGACTCTGCTGAGTCTTAGAAATGAAACAAGCCTTTTGGTAGCTGTATAAACCATCATTTTAATTTCCCTTTATTGGTATGTTAGTGTGCAGCTGGTATTTCAAAGAAAAATGATCTAGATTACCTACTTGTAAATGATTTCTAAAGAATGCATACTTGGGCATATATAAAGATTTAAACACAAAAGAGATTAAAATTCCATATATATTATTCACGGTTTTTTAAAACTTATTGTTGTTATAAAACGATATAAGTACCTATAAGTATACTAAATTTTATGTAACATTCACGTCATACAGTGAGCAATCTAAGTAAGTATAGTTGAGTTATTGTCTAAAATTATTTTGATTATTATCTCCAAACGTAATCTTAATAATAAATCTACGTAAAAGATATGTATTTCTAATACAATACCTAATCTTTCGCTAAAAGCTTTTGTATGTTTAAACAATTCCTTCTCTAAATCATTGATGACTTTTATCTTAAAAGCATTGTTCATATAGGAAAGCAAATACCCATTAGAAACGAACATCATATAATGTATGTCTGAAATCAAATACTGAATACTTTGAAGGAGCGCTCAAAAGCCTAGAAGACTTTACATACTGTCATTTTTAACACAACGTGTTAACATTCATTAGGCATGATCCAGATTAGTTGCTAGGAACACCCAGGCACAGTTTATATATTATTTACTGTGACCCAGGCAACTGTCGTTAATTCTATGTTATTATCAAACGTTACATAGCAACTAATCTGGATCATACTATACTCTATCTGTGGATTGATTATTAATTCTGGCCGTTAGCAAAATATATTACAGTCATATGTAGTAAGTACCTATGCATTTTTGGTGCAAAAAATTTAAGTACATTGTTTAAAAGCATCTTTACCGTCTGAAAAACTGTACAGAGAAATTTTTTTTTGTTACTTATGAGATAATTATATGAAATTTGCAACGACGAAATATGACATTTTCTTTATCAAAACCGCTTTTAATAACAAACTCATCGATGCAGCTTTAACATATACTGTTGTTAACTGTACCCAAGTTTCCTTCTCCTTAAAGGTGACATGCCTTACCAGCTTACCAATGGTCAGTATGTGTCATATCATAGCAAGGTGGATAAGTGCCCACACTACACCTGCAAGGCTGAGTGATGAAATGTGGCCCACATAAGTACATGTTCGGCGTTGAGTAATTAAGTTTGGACAAGAATAGTGGACTTTTACTGTGATTGTTGGATAATTGGTTTAGTAATTGAGATATGGTGTTTCTAATTTTATTTCTAAAAAATATTAAATAATGTAATTACTAATGGACATTTTAGACTTTACCCGGTTAATTTTAAACTCTATTTTCTTCAAGAAATAAGAAAACTTTTAACTTTTACATGAAATATGTACCTACCTAAGTATTATTTGGTATGTAATGCTCATTACATAATTCCTGTTTTATCATTCCGTCTGGCCAATGTCTATACTAATATTATAAAGAGGAAAGATTTGCTTTTTGTTTGTTTGTTTGTAATGGATAAACTAAAAAATTACAGAACCGATTTTAAAATTCTTTAATCAGCAGAAAGCTACATTATTCTTGAGTGACATAGGCTATATTTTATGCCGATATACCTACGAGAACCGAAACCGCGGGGGAAACAATAGTAGATAAAATTCATTTTTAGAATTTTAAGAAAAATCCAAGCTTATTAGTAGAACGTTATTAAGTCAGTAGCCACCTAAGTTTTCTTACGAAATCGCGTCTAAAAATGCAGTAAGTATAAAATCTTTTAAGTGTTTATTGGCTTAATGGTCGGAGTCCGAAGCGATCGGATGACGAAATCCGTCCGTTCCACATTCGATGCCTAGCTTGAGTAACTTATTCCTTTTTGGTAGAGCTTTAGTGAATGGCGATTAAACTTAATAACGAGCTTGTAACCGCTTGTAACAGCTGAAATTAAGGCACGTTTTTAAAATGTGCCTGTTTTTTTTACTTAAATTTTTACGTCATATTTGGCAGAATTTTTATGTTTATCGATCTGATCAACTTAAAACAGAGGGCAAGATTTTTTATCGTATCTTAAAGTTAAATTAGTAAATGCATTGTTTTTTTTAAACGTTGATTTTTAACTAACAACCTACCCGTAAAGATGATCCATCTTTTCTCCTTATTTGTAAATCCATAGGGAAGTCCTCTACCTCAGCAGTGGGGACAATTAATGGCTGATGATGATAATGATGAATGAGCTATATCCTATAACGTAATAAAGTCACGAAAATCAATATTTAAGACGGTCAAATCAAATTAAGACTATAGTTTGTATGGGGATTAGGAAAATCTAATCTAATGTCGCGGGTGGTCACTAGTCATCATAATGTTATTGGATTTTAGTGAACTATATTGCCATTTAAATTCCTAAGCCTAAACTAGTGCCAAATGAATTTTGTTACATAAGAACATTAAATATGCAAATATTTAACAAGCCGATAGAGTTAGACGTATTGCCGGCTTTTCCTGTATACCTAAATTGAAATTAATCATGTCTAGAACTACGTTTACTAAGAATTTGGAAGACTCATCTATATTCAAGGTTTTAGTAGCAGTATCTCAATTCATACTTTGTGTTGCGGAAACAAAGAAATCATGTGCAACTATTTCGCAACTTAATACAAAATAGTGGAGAATATATACTTATAAAAAAAAAACTATTTTCTAGCTTACTTGCATCCCTTTCTTTTCATACGAGAGTGAAAGAGACACACCTCGTAAAATGATTGACCACCGATTACTCGAAGACGGCTGAACCGATTGAAATGGTTCAAACGTTATTACATCAGGTTAGTTTCCAAGTTGGTCCCATTTTTTGAAAATTTGAAATTGGTTCAGTAGTTTTCAGGAAATCTTGAAAATACTGTCGTTTTCGTTACCACTTTATGTGAATTTAATACGTATCTTTAGGCATAACTCCTTTTTTTTTTTTTTTTTTTTTTTTTTTTTTTATAAAAACTGGTTAAGCATTTGACCGCCATCTTGCTAAACAGACAGGATGCAGTCTAGGGTGTAGCATGCTTACCCAGTAGGTGCCCATTCACTCTTGCCTTGAAGAGGCCAAGGTTGTAATGATCGGGGAATACATGCGCAGGCAGCGTATTCCAATCTTTAGCAGCTCGCATTAAGAAAGAATTAGCAAAGCGCTTCGTACGGACGGGTGGAATGTCTACTATGTAGGGATGGTAAGCTAACCTGCGTCTTGTACTCCGATGGTGGAAAGGGGCAGGAGGAACAAGATCATGGAGTTCCTGTGCGCACTCTCCAAAGTGTATCCTATAGAACACAGATAAGCTAGCAACTCTACGGCGGTGATTGAGACTTTGTAGTTTATCTTTATCTAAAGTTGTGTCTCCAATGAGCTTCTTTGCACGGTTTTCAATCGAGTCTAAAACCGCTAGCTGATACTTCGCGGACCCATCCCAAAGGTGACAGCAGTACTCCATGCACGGACGAATTTGTGCTTTGTATAGCAGAAGCAATTGCTCTGAGGAGAAGTAACGTCTAGCCTTTGAGAGGACGCCCAGCTTTTTTGCAGCAGTTTTTGCAATCGAGTCGATGTATTCGCCGAAATTAAGCTCAGATGATAGATTGAGGCCGAGAACCTGTAGGTGTTCGGCTAGTGGTAAAGATACACTCTGGAAAGTCGGAGTCAGTTGGAAGGGACTCCGTTTGGCCGAGAAAAGACACGCCTGCGTTTTGGTTGCATTGAAATCGACAAGGTTGGCATTGCCCCAATCCGAGACAGCCTGAAGTGCCAGATTCATTTGCCTAACCAGGGTATCTCGACAGGACTGGACTTCATCCGTGCCAGCCTTTGCATCTGATAGGTATCTACAGGTGACAGTGGTGTCATCAGCATAACCGAAGGTACCGGGCACCAACAGATCGTTAATATGGAGAAGAAATAACGTTGCAGATAACACTGAACCTTGGGGAACTCCAGCATCGATTTTCTTTAGGTCAGATGATTGACCATCCAAAACGACACGAATTGAACGGTTCCTAAGGAAGTCGGTAATCCAGATGCTTTGCTTATAAACCGATTTAGATGATTCTTGTTTTGTTAAAAAGGGGATACCTCAAGGTATTTTAACCGACTTCGAAAAAGGAGGTTTTGAGTTTGATCACATACCTATTTACCAGAAAACACGTTGCCTGCACGATGCACTAAAAAGATTGAAATAAAAATTATTTTTATAAAAAAATAAAACCGCCTTCTAAAAAAACCACATCAAAAAAGTAAGAAATAATTCCTCACCAAATAAATAACGTAAGTACTTTGAAGTCGGGCGGGTTTTAACAAAAACAACAAAAAATTGTACATGTTTCACGCCCGACTTCAAAGTACTTACGTTATTTATTTGGTGAGGAATTATTTCTTACTTTTTTGATGTGGTTTTTTTCATTTATTTGCTCATAATTCCTCATGAATATTTTTCACATTTAAAAGGACCTACACAAGATCATGTGCAACTATTTCGCAACTAAATACAAAATAGTAGAGCAGAATATACTTATTGAAAACAAAAACTATTTTCTCGCTTACTTGCATCCCTTTCTTTTCATACGAGAGTGAAAGAGACACACCTCGTAAAATGATTGACACAACGCGCAAGCGCATGTAATGTAAACTGTTATTATGTTTGATATCTCCATCTAGGCGTACGCAAGTTTTTACCTCAAGAAATTTCGTAGAGTTAGAATGTTTTAAAGGTGACAGGTACCTACTTTAATATTTTTTTACTCAAAACTTATAAAAAACAAGAGTTAAACGAAGAGAATTTAAAATTAATTAGTTATTAAAATTGTGCAATCTGTTATGTAGCGTTACTGTTATTTATCAGAAGCTTTTCATTTACGCTGAAAAACATTGTTCAAAATCGATTACTTACGATGGTAGGTAGCTTTATTTTTACGAATGCGGGATAAATTATTGCAATAATGACCATGAAACTCTAAAGCTATTATAACAATTTAAATGTACCTATGCAGTAAGACAATTTTGTTATCTGATAAAAATTGAAGTAATATTTTTGTACGAAAGAACGAGAGAAAAACATTCTCCTTCTGCTCTGTCTAACAGATCATAAGTCTATGCAATAAAACTCTTTGTAAATTCACATCATAAGCTGTGTGGTTATTGTTTTAAATCTAAGAAGCATCGCGTAGTTACTTTAAAAATACAAATGATTTCGTGTCAAGATTATATCAGCCAGCGTTTATACTCAAATGCTACATTTTATACTGTTGCTGGGCGATGACAGGTCCGTGTTTTTTTATGATTTTAATATTATACTTATTTTGCTTCGGCTGCGAACATACGACCTTCGTGGCCGAGTGTGTGGTAACGCACTGGTTTCCTAAATGCCGCTATCTCTGAGTCCCGGGTTCGATTCTCGGTCGGGTAAATTTTGAAAACTATTTTCTATATTATCTCGTCTGGGTATGTGGTAATACCCGTCGTTGTTTCCAAGTGCCAAGACACAGGTTTTAAGCTAGTTTGTTTGGTATTGGAGCAATTAATGTGATGGTTTACTTACAATATTCAAATTTATAAAAAAAAAACATATACCTACATATCAAGTTCTGGCCTTGATCAATAATTATTTATTTTCCAAAATTTGAATCAAAATATTTTTTTTAAACACAAACAGACGTCTTATAGGATAAATTTTAATTAAAATTAGGTTATTAAGACAACAATGAAATAACAAACTCATGCTGATAATTTAGTTATTTCACTTCCACACCTTTTATTAGGATGCCACTGCCTGGATTTAATCCTGGGACCTTTGCAATCAGCTTGAACACTACCAGGTAGTCAAATCGGTCGTAATAACTAATGAATAAGATTAAAAATATTGTACTTCGCACTATAAATCACAAAACAAAGACAAAAAAATGTAATTTTAATAGAGAAAACATCAAGAACGCGTTGATGTCTTTTATAGGGAAAGGTCTTGAGGCCATATTTTATAGTGATTAAACGTGTAAAAATTATATTAAGATTGTCAGTTTCACTGTTTTATTTTAATGTGTAGCTTTATTTCTTGTCAATATGAATGAAATGTAATTATATTTGCATGTTTTATTAAAATTTACACTTACACCTGAGACTTTAATTTATTTAATTAAGGATAAAGCTGTGGGTGGGTATTAACGACGCAATCGTAGCCGGAACCGAATGGTTAACGTGCCTTCCGAAGCACGGAGGAGCTTGGAATAACTCATTTTTGGTCACCCATCCCGTGACCGACCATTGCGAAAGTTGCTTAACTTTAACGATCGCAGGTCGAGCGCCCCACGGGCCTCTCCTTTGCTATACTATTAAATCTTTATTCAAGATTCAAGATTCAAGATTCAAATTTGTTTATTCAATTTAGATTGTTATTTACAATAGTTACTTGTGAACGTCATAGAAGATACGCCATCGGTTCGCAATCCCTACACCGGCAAGAAACTCCAAGGGTTGTTTTTTTCACTTTTTTTTATTTTTCTTTTTTTTCTATTTATTATTTATTACAAGTCTGTCTTTTGTATTAATTTACTAGCTTTCCGCCCGCGGCTTCGCTCGCGTGGACTACACGACGTTATCCCGCGGGAATGTCATATTTTTCAGGATTAGCCGGAACAAACAGACATACCTACAGACAGACAGACAGACAGACAGACAGACAAACATTGTAAAAATTGTTACTTTGGTATATGTAACGTATATATAATCATATGCATGTAGTAAAAAGCGGTTATTTTAATATTACAAACAGACACTCCAATTTTATTTATTTGTATAGATATAGATGTATAGATGGGTTCTAATTTTTTCCTTTGTGTGCAATAAAGCGTCTTCCGTAAGTACATTTTAGATCTTAAATCCGTACAAGTGGTTTTATTTTAGCGTCTTTTATTTAATATTATAATAGACCGAAGCTTAACTTCCTAAACCGTGTTCTCTAAAACTGGTTTCACTATTAATTGAGTGCAAAACATGGTTAAAGTGAGGTCTGCAAAAGTGTTAACAAGCCCTATCTTAGGTAAACAAAAACTGCTGCCCGCGGAGGCGGAACGTAGGCTGAAATGACGTCAACACGCCTTGGTGTTCCATTCTGTGAGGCTAATGTGAGGATTTATTATTATAAATTATTCTAAAAAGCAGCACTAGCTGTTTTTCATAATGTAGGTGGAAAGGTCTTCTAGCCGCCATCTTGGATTTAACTGACAAGCTTTTTCGCGCCGTTATCATTTTCCACAAAAAAAATGAATTTTGCTTTTTTTCGTACTTCTAAATTATGCCTTGGTATTCCATTCTGTGAGGTTAATGTAAGGATTTATTATTATTAAAAAAAAACAGCACTGACTGTTTTCTGAAAGGAAGGGTCTTTTGTTCGACAAGCTTTTTCGCAGCTCCCTATTTATTCATGAGTTTTAAGATTAATTCAATCACAATTTCCATATTCCTAATGATTTTATGCATTTTCGTTCCGTAAAGAAACATTAACATACAAGCACAGAGTCTCGTGCCAGAGAAAATAGGAATATGCGTTATGTTGGATATAAAAAAATACCTTCGGGTAATGTTAACGTAATAAACTCATTCAATGGCTAGTGTGAAGGTTTATTACATTTATTATTCTATAAAGCAACATTGCGACGATGAAGTGATATACGTACCTCCCAACTATCATTTTTGATGATATTTTAATTCAATTTCGCGTAGACTACAATTTTTTCTTCTATCTGAAATTTCCCTATAAAGAGTTTAAAGAGCTATTCAAACTCAGGAAATCGCTGCTATATGCCTCGTAATTATTTACGTATGTTTTATGGCAATATCTTCTATCTCCTCTCAGATGGAGGTATTGTCACTTCATCGACGATTGGCTGTTTTTCACAAATAGGTGGAAAGATCCATAAGCCTAAAAATCCAATATGACGATTTATCTGACAAGTTTTTTCGTGCCATTGTCGTTTTCCACATAAAATAATGTTGTTTTTTCTTCATAAAATTAGAGTCGAATTTTAACCAGCCCTGGCTTTTATGGCCTTCAGCCGCGATACAAGTAGAATATAAAAACAAGTTCCTTCTCCTGCCAGAAAATTATGACAGGATTTGTACATGACATTGCTTTTTAGAAATTATCCAACGTTAGTCAGAATGCCAACGTTATCTAAAGTATCGTAAGCTTTCCCAGTTGAATACAAAGTCCGAGTTTGTTATGAAGGCTGCGTTGCTAAGTTTAAAACCTAACCTCTTTTTTGGTATTACATACATGAATCTGATTGCTTTAAAAAAAGTTAAGATTTATTTTTCTTAAAAGCATCACTGATAGGTTTTTCACGATTATAGAAAACCACAGTGCTGAATTGTATTGTTAATAAACTGAACTTAATAATAATACTTAATAACAATCCTTTAAACATAAATTGTATAGGTACTATTCTGTATTTTATAGATGTTGTTTTATAGCTCTATATTAATAACTTGAATCTAATAAACATGAATTTATAACAAAAAGTTCAACCTGACTGAATTGCAGACCGGTTTCGCCGCATTAAATATCATAGTGGACAGTTATATGATGTTAGATAAGTCATATAAATTGTGTGATAATAATCACGAATACCAGTTTCATAACTAATTATTTATTGTGAATTAAAAACTGCGCTATGGTTTATCAAAAACAATCTAAGCGGATATACCTACGTATTTTTATCCAACAATATAATTTCGCGAGTTGAATTTGATAAAGCGAGATTTCATTTTAAAAATTTATGAAAACGTGAGCTCTAAAAACATTGAAAAATAAAACCTGTAACTAGAGTGTTGTCACAGAAAACGCTCGGGTGCCAACAAAGCATAAAGTTAGCATTGTTTTTAAACACGAGTCTCAATTTTTGTGTGATATTATTTAAACCAATAGGTAATAAGCTAATGAAATCCTTACAACGTTTTTATTTGTTGACATTGGTAATAACTCCAGTCAATAAATCTATAAATTATAGTGCAACGTAATAAAATTACCACTAGTTGTCGCAAACAAGGGATTGCTCTACAATAGCTAATTAAAATTACAATCGAATCGAATAAGTCAATGTATTTTTTTCTATTTGTACAATGTACCTACATCTGCTCTATATTTGCCAATAAATAAAATAAATATTTTATATTCAACTTAGAGAAAACAATTTATTACTTACCTATCAACTTTATTTCGAATTCCTTAAAATTAGAACCTCTTAACTCTAAACTTCTTCTATTAGCTTATCTATTTAAAATCAATAGAACTACATAAAACTTACCAGATAAAAGCTCCTTTCCGGCTTACCGGTGACAGATACTAAAAGTAAAAGAACAAAAACACCTTGCAGCACTAATCACAAGTTAAGATCTAAAACAATCGCTCAAAGAATAATAACACAAAACTCTTTGGTCACTTTAAAAACTTACACGTAGTTCCAAGTCTCATAAGAAATTTAAAAAGTTGAAAAAACACTACACAACATTGGCGCGCAGACTGACAGAACTGACAAAATGGCGGTAAGGCAGCCGCTCTCCTCAAGTTCTCGAGGTCGACTGAATGAGTTAAATCGGTGAGTGAGAGAACCTATTACGTAGTCCAAAGGCTTTACTGCAAATAATAATTCGTAGGAGGCCGAACGTTTGCAAGGAAAATAACTTGTTTTTAATCTAATATCGAGTATGGCATTTGACAAATCAAGATGGCGAATGTTACAATTATCTATTTATAAAACTCTTATAAAACTACTTTAATATTCTGGTGTAGAGCTTATTAGATAAGGTTTTATGATAGTCAAGAATTGATTTTGTAAATCTGTACAACCACGACCTACAGTCATGGCAGTAGAAAAATCTTGGTCTATATTGTCCCAGCTGGGAATCGAACTAGAATCAATTCGTGAGCGACTACTTGGTAAAAATAAGAGTCTGCCTCTATCTCGTTACACATAACAAAACTGCAACTGAAAATATACCTTAGTTATTGCCCAATTATAGCTTGTAATTGCGCAATGCAAGTTTCGTCTGGGATGAGCTGTTCCACAGTTCCGCCTCTCTCTAAACTCGGCCCCTCATGACTGAGGATCGTGGTCATCGTTGGGTGGTCCGCAGCTAAGGGCCTACTCTGAAATGCAAAATCCCAAAACTTCGTTATACCCGTCCCTCTCACGCTCCAGTCATGACAGAATCGAGTGAAAGGGGCGGTGGGGAAGTTTCGCATTTGCGTTTCAGAGTACGGTCCCTGGCGCGAATTATCTGTCTCCAGCGGCCCCTATCCATCGCATCTCTGATCATCTTCTGGAACTTGCCAGCAGGTGAGTCCTTGAGCTGGATTCAGTTCCGCCTATAGGGCGCCAATATTAGTGCCTAGGCATGTCCATTCGAATTCAAGTTTCTTGCAATTAGACTTTTTTTCATCCTGGTATTACCTTTTTTATCCTTTTATTATGAACGCCTTCGCGAACCTTCCGTCCGGGGTGACGCGAGGGGTGTATGTGCGGCTTGAACCCACTAAAACCCTCAGGGTGCTCCCTCTACACATGGGCGGAGATTATGATGCTAGTGTGATAATCATCATATGTCTCCTTGCAACCTTTGATCTTTCCATTTGAATGTAAACGTCAAGAAGGGAGGATCCAGAGCGCTCATAACGCCCGCCTCTATGGTCTAGTCCAGTGGTACACACACACCACCGGTATTAGAGCCAGAGTTCCCGGACTCAATTCCCAGTCGGGATACATATTGTATTCGGTTTGGTTGGTGGCACGACTTGTTCTAAGTTAGCCTGGCACTACACCATCTTATCTAGCTCTGACGTCATAACAGCGATATTTTAAGCATTGCTGTGTTACGGCAGTTAAGATCAGATAGCCAGTTCCTCAGTGGTTGAGGATTCCGGGAGTAGTGCGCTTCGCCTCACAACATCGGGTGTAATAAAGGCTTAGCGCTACCCCGTTGTGGATAACAACACACGTAAATAGACTTTACATTTACGTTGTTGAGTTGTATTACTGTGACAGAGAATAATTTAGACGTAACTGTGGTAAGAAAATAAAATAGGTACATAACTTTCTATCAAATAGTTACGCGTGAAACCGTTGCAAGTAAAAATTGAGAGCTTTTATTCAGGACTAGCGGATCCTCGCGGTTTTACCCGCGTGGTACCCGTACCCTTGGGAATATCGGGATAAAATATAGCCTATGTCACTCGGAAAGAATGTAGCTTTCTAATGGTCAAAGAATTTTCGAAATCGGTCCAGTAGTTTCGGAGCCTATTCCATTATTCTGTGCCTATTCGATGCAAACAAACAAATCTTTCCTCTTTATTTTAATTTTTAGTTTTTTGCATTCACAATGCAATTTTTATTACTGAAAAATGTAAAATGAACTATTTAGAAAAAAATCGACCCGTCTCACAACTAGCTCCGATGGGACTCGAACCCACTTCCTTTTTATAATATTAGTATATGGTGAAAAAGTACACATTTCTTGTAACTAGTGTGTAAAAAAGCACTACAATTGAAACACGATTGAGACACGATTATGACTTAATGTTAGCAGAATTGGCCCCCTGGTTGTGAGACGGGTCGATTTTTTCTAAATACTTCATTTTCCATTTTTCAACCATAAAAATTGCATTGTGAATGCAAAAAAGTAAAAATTTAAATCCTACTAATATTATAAATGTGAAAGTTTAGATGTTTGGATGTTTGGATGTTTGGATGTTTGGATGTTTGTTACTCAATCACGCCGAAACGGCTGAACGGATTTGGCTGAAATTTGGGACACAGATACTTTGTACCCTGGAGAGGAACATAGGCTACTTTTTATCCCGGAAAAACATCACATTCCCGCGGGATAACGTTGTGTAGTCCACGCGGGCGAAGCCGCGGGCGGAAAGCTAGTAACTTATAAAATTCATTCCAAAGTTATCATATCAAGTTATTCTGGACGTGGCACATGTATTTTAATCTTTAGTTAGGAGCTTCAGTATCTGTCGGGGGATGAGATGACCAATATTTCATCTATACTAATATTATAAAGAGGAAAGATTTGATTGTTTGTTTGTTTGCATCGAATAGGTTCCGAAACTACTGGACCGATTTAGAAAATTCTTTCACCACTAGAAAGCTACATTCTTCTCCGAGTGACATAGGCTATTTTTTTATCCCGATATTCCTACGGGAACGGGTACCTCGCGGGTGAAACCGCGAGGATCCGCTAGTTTTTAATATAACTAAGTAATTGGGTATTTGACTGAATTTTTTTTATTGACTTAAAATGTTCATCTAATTAGTAGCAACACAACATTGGTATTTATTTTCTAATATCTTGCATATTTTCAGCGATATAGAGCATCAAACTCTCTAATTAGACAAGGAGAGCGCTATAGAAACATGACGTCACATTTCTATAGCGCCATACTGTCGCCATAGAAAATTTCGTTTTAGAAGGAGATAGCTAGAGTTACAATTAAGTAGCTCATAACTCACTTGTTTTAATACAGATTGAATTTCTTTTTTCACATTTGTTATTCAAAAATATTATATTTCTGATTGTCTTAATTAAATATCTACATTTCAACAACAGTCAAATACCCAATTGCAGTGTTTGAAAAATAGTAGATTGTACAACAAGTGCATAAAACGCATGTACCATTTTACCCGAGACGTAGGTATATATCCACCCGAGCCGTAGACGAGGGTTGATAGTCAAATCGAGGGTAAAATGGGTTTTATGTACGAGTTATACACTCTGCTTTTCATTTCGAATGTGAGAAAAATAAATAGCAATATTGCAAAAAAGAAAAAATGAAGACTTCGCCATATTGGCGGGAAGACTTTCTTTTTCTTTTTACCACACTTTTATTAGCTTCACTTGTAACTAAGTCACAATGTAAGAAAATCTTGGAATTAAAAAAAAAAAAAAAAAAAATAATTTTATTGTGATAACTGGTGGGTACATTAACAATATCGGTTATGGAGCAACCTTTTAAGTAAAGAAATACTTGCGTTAGTATGCCCCGCTCTTCATATCTTTGACAAATAAAGATTAGTACCTTAGAATTTAGAGTTTTACATATTATTAACTAGTTATAATTTTTTAAGAACAGAAACTGAATTACTTAAACATAAAAATAAAAAATGTACAATGATCACTGTAAATATCCTCATTTCTTTTACTAAATACAAAAGAAATGGTTTTAAATAAATTATAAATTATTTGACTGACCCTGAATAGTGTTGATGTGTGTGTGTGTGTGTGTGTGTGTGTGTGTTTGTGTGTGTGTTTATGTGTGTGTGTGTGTGTTTGTGGGAGTGTGTAGGTGCATGTATGAGAGTGTGTAGGTGAGTGCAGTATTTTATGTGATAATAATTTTATGCTTGACTTTGTAACAAGGCTTCAACATCGTTGTAGCTTTTAGTCTTAAGCCAGATGGTGACAACTTTTTTGCATTCGTGGTATGCGAGTGGATATATATTTAAGTGCTTATTAATTATATTGTATAAATGTGCTGATTGCCAGGGATACTGATGTTTAGCAAAGCTAGTATTTACATTAACTGTTTTAGCAACCATGTAACTCCTTCTTTTATTATAGCAACTAGGATCGTAAGGCAGAGTCTTGTGCTTCTTAAGTATTATATTTAATATGTACAGTTTCCTTACAGTTAGGAGGTCAGTGCTAGAATAGAGAATCTCAGTCGGGAATCTAAAAGGTTTGAAGAACATAACTTTTAAGAGGTATCTTTGCGCTCTTTCCAGGTCAAAGAATTTGGTTTTAGTGGCTCCGCCCCAAATTGGTAGGCAATACGTTAGAACTGATTGAGCCAAAGCAGTGTAAATTTGTCGCAACAGGTTTCTATTTGCAATGTGCCTTAGTGCTTTAAATGTCCAAGATAATTTACGTATCCTATTCATGATCAGTTCAGAGTGTGAATGCCAAGAGAGACGTTGGTCCATCATTATGCCCAGATATTTTGTATATTCAACTTTACTTATGGGAGCGCAAGAACAGTGAGTTAAGCTTGCACACTTATGGATTTTGATTTGAAAATTCTCAGGAGGTTGAGATCGTTTAGTCATAGAGAAACAAATGAAGTTGGTCTTTAGGGTGTTTAAAGTTAGCAAATTGGAGTCTAGCCAAGTAGCTATTTGAGCCAACCCTATCTCAGTGGATTTATGAACACTGTCCCATGTTTTACCAGCAAATACAATCGCAGTATCGTCTGCATATGAAAAGACACAGCCATCCTCAATCGGTAGCTGTAACAGACTGTTTATGTAGACGAGGAACAGTGTTGGGCCCAAGACGCTCCCTTGGGGGACCCCATATGTTACATCTTCTTCCGAGCTGATAATTTTGTCAATTTTCACTCTTTGTTTCCGATAATTGAGATAGTCTTTAAATAAGTCAAGTGCTCGATCCCTTATGCCTATGTTCTCAAGCCTGTGTGTAAGAATGGGGACAGATACTGTATCAAAAGCTTTTTTTAAATCGAGGAAAACAGCCAAACATTTATCTCCTTTATCTATTTTGTCAATAACAACTGAGGTCAGAGCTTGAACAGCATCTTCAGTCGACATTTCCTTGCGAAATCCAAATTGTGATGGTGATAAAATTTTGAATTTTGCTAAGTATTTAACAAGCCGAATGTTTATAAGTTTTTCAAGAATTTTTGATATAACAGTAAGAACAGAAATTGGTCTGTAATTTGCGGGATCTGATCTGTCTCCACTCTTATACACAGGTGTTATTAAAGCTTGTTTTAAAGCTGCAGGAAAAACTCCCTGCTGAAAACATAAGTTGATCAAGTGTGTAAGTATAGGGACAGTAAACTCACGTGAAGCTTTCAGGAGACCAGTTGGAATACCATCAAATCCTGGTGCGCTATCTGATTTTAAGCTCATTAAAACATCATGAACTTCACAAATATCTGTGTCTAATAAGACAAATGAGCTAAGTTGTCTAGTAGGATTTGTAATAACTTGATTCGTAGAAGTACACGTAATGTCACCTGCCAAGAGTCTTCCTACGTTCACAAAATAACTATTTACTTTATTTATCGAATCAAGAGGAGTGGATTCAGCAGTCAGTAACTCAGTGTTCTGTGATCTTTGAGGTTTACGATTAGTTGCAATATTAATGGTTTTCCACAAGAGTTTGGGATCTTTTTTTGCTTCAGTTAATTGGTCTCTGTCGTATTTACGTTTTAATTTTTGATTAGGCAATTACAATAATTTCGATATCTTTTATACGTTATCTTTAATATGTCATTTTTTGGATCAAGTTTAAGCTTGTGCTGCATCTTGTTACGGTTTCTTATGCATCGTAGCAAGCCCAAAGTCATCCATGGTTTTATCATTTGATTACTTCGGGGTATGACAGTTGTTAAACTACTTACTTTTAGGCACTGTTGAAGGTGTGTAATTAAGCAATTTGTAACAGTATTAGGGTCTTTTATATTTAAGATATATTCTAGATCAATGTTTTTAAACCATTTTATAGCTCTTTCCATATCAATTGTAGTTTTAGTTTTCATTATCTTGTTTTTGTTTTGGTTATTAGTTATTTTTAGAAACGTCATGAGGTGATCAGTAATTGTAGTGTTAGCTATTGCTATAGTAGCCGATTTTTTCTCATATTGTAGCTTCAGAATGGTATGGTCAAGACAGTTTGGACCTCGTGTGGGTAAGGAATGTCCAGGTAAGAGACCGTGCAGAGCTAACATATTGAGATAACTTAATCTATTTGAGCGTTCATGTGCCTTTTCATCGGGTTTATATATTAGATTAATATTAATATCACCGGTTATTATGATATTTGGTTTTGACTTTATTTTATCTAAATGATCACTCAGGGAGTTTATAAAGTCTGAAGCATTCAAAGTCGAGGGTGAGCGATATACTCCAATTATAATGAGATCAGACGTATGTATTTGAAGGCAAGATGCGTGCTGTAGTTTCACTTCTGAAACCTTTGCTTTGTGTGTGTTTTTAAGGTAAAAGACAACACCGTCCGACTGATTTAAGTGATTAGTTGTTTGAAATGCGTTGTAGTTTACCAAGGAGGGGATGACTTTATTTTCATTAAGTCTGCATTCACTTAGTACGATTAGATCAATATCAGTTTTTAAATGTGTTAGGTTTAATTGTAAATCATTGAGATTAGAGTAAACGCTTCGAATATTCTGAGACACTATAGTAAAGTCAGTATTTTTAATATTTAGCAATTTATCCATGTTCTCCATTTCACCTGTATAAACATTTGCAACTTTAATATTGTCTATCTCATGAAGCGTATTGAGTCGATTATCCATAATTTAGATTATAATAGTTAAATGTCGTTTCTATATAATTGTGTAACATAAAATCAAATATTTTTTTATATATCCATGATTTAGAGATAAAAGCATTAGTGTCGTAGTGTGTATAGTATAAAATTTTATGAGCGTGTAAAAGAGTAAAAGTATTGTGTGTGATATTATATGTGAGTTGTGGTGAAGTTATGTTTAGTATAGTTTTTTGGATACATGTGTGACATGATTGATCAGGGGCTATCATTGGGGAGTTACAATTACAACAAGTTACAAAATTTTGTTCTAAGTCTAAAAAGATAGATAAATTATGCAAAAATACAATAGAAAGGCAAAAACTATTTTTAGGGTGGTCTAGTCATTCTGTGTTCAGGAGTTGGTTTATTTGTGATTCATTCTTTATTGTAATGATAGGAGAATTCTCATTTTTCCTTATATAGACCCGTCCATAGGCCGTCCAGCAGAACTTGTATCCATTGCTTTTGACAAGGTCACGTGCAAGGAAATGTAAACGCGAGCCTTTAGCAGTCAGTTGTTCAGAGGTATAGATCGGTACATACTCGTTGACTGTAAGGCCAAGGTGTTTAGCACATAGTTTTTCTTTGTGTCTTATGTTAAAGGATTTAGCCATTTTCAGGAATTCAGTTTTTAATATAGTGGACGACAGTTCGACTATAATTGGAGCATTTGTGTTAGGTTTGTCATTCCTACTTTTAACCTGAACTCGATAGATATCTTTAATGTCATTTTTAGAGAAAGAGCAGCCTATAGTTTCGGATAATGTGACCACCATTTTAACCAGATCATATTTATCCTCTTGTTGTTTTTTTGGCACATTTTTAATTTCAATATTTGTTTTACGGTTGCTGCGCTGTAGGTCTTCAATCTTGTCTTCTAATAGAGTTATATAATCTTTGTCCTGTTTAGCCTGAACCTCCAGCCGCTCTATTTGCTTTTTGAGTTCATTATTCTGTTCTGATAGAAAATTTATTGAGCTCTCTATGTTACTGTTCGTTTTCTTTATTTCAGTTAAAGCGGGAAAAATTTTTTTCAGGTCCTCGTGCTGCTCAGCCATTAAGGTTGAAATCATGCTTTTAATATCTTCCCTAAAAGTATCAAAATCGGCTTCATAGTCGGCAGACTCCCTTTTCCTTTTTTGGCGTTGCGTTACGTTGTATTTGTTAGGTGGTGTTACATTATTGCGCTCTTCGAGGTTTGATTCCGATAATGACTTGTTCATAGTGCTTAGCAAACCAAGTTACCAGGGTACAATAAAATGGAGAAGTAAGCACACAACAATAACCAAGCAGGTGTGCTTGTGTAGTACTCGTTGTTACTGAGATACGTATACGAAGTACCAGAATCACATAAACTTCCAAGTGTTAATTTTGTTCAAGCTGGGCACATAAGAGAATGAAATGGTAGCGCGCCGCCTGTTGTGGGTTTTCCAAGCAAAGTTAGTTTCTAATAGCTCAAATTCAATAGTGCGACGGGCAATTTCAAGCAGCAGTCATTAGGGTAACAATAGAGCCCAAGGGGTTCAAGTTTTCAAGAAATCTTCGAAGATGAAGCAGCAAAAGCGATATAGTAAACTAGGATCGCATAAATTGTAGAAGCCCAGAACGAACCCTGTACAACAAAAACGATCTCGCAGGTCGTATAATTTCAACCAAATGTACCAGGATCGTATAAAGTTGTAGGAGTCCAGGTAAGTAAAAAGCTTGAAGGTTGAAAGTGCTTGAATATTTAGAAAAAAGTTGTTACCAATTTCGATGATGGCGCGAGGTTCAAAGTGAGAAGCAAGCAAAGATCACCCTCTTGAAGTACCAGGATCGCATAAGTTGCCAGAGGTCTTGTAAGTGTAACAAGTAATACGACGCAGCGACGTTGCAGCTGGTTGTTTCGCTCGCACAGGTATCGCTCGTTCACACTGAGGCTCGCTCGCGCAGCAATGATTGCTACTCCTCTTGTCTTATGAAGTCCTATTTTTTCACAAACTTTTTTGAGATTTAAATTTAAGGTGTATCGATGAGCTCAGTGGCGCCGCCAATGGGAATAAATCAATTGCATTTTATTAAAGGCTTGGATTAAAAGCTTCGGTTATTTCGCGCAGGTGAAAGAGTGGAATGTATATTATAAATATACTTTTGAGAACTCAAACTTAGGCAATAAGTCGTGAATCTCAATAGTGCCTAAAGTGGCCACATTTGGCAATATCAAGATCCATAACTTGGTGCTCATATTTGAGGCCATGAAAAAATAATTAAAAATTGCATTTTGCTCTTCTATTTGCGCGAAATAACCGAAACTTTTAATCCAAGCCTTTAATAAAATGCAATTGATTTATTTCCATTGGCGGCGCCACTGAGCTCATCGATACACCTTAATATAAAATATTTAAATAAAAGAAACGTGGACTTGATCACGTCTAAACTCAAGCGCGGTCCGGGGGGAATTCAATTTTAACCTACTTCTAATTGTCGTATTGATTTGAAACTTTGCAAGTCTATATGAATCCGATGACAATACAATAATTTGCTACCATCGAGCTGATCTGATGATGGAGTCAAGAGGTGGGCAATAGAACTCTTCAATGGCTGGTAGGAAACCCCTCGAGCTTAGGCTCATTTGTTTTGTTCTGATGAGACCTATTCGCTACACTTAATGGTGAGGGTCTGATGATGGAGCAGGGAGGAATGCATGTCACTTCTTAATGACCACTAGGAAACCCCTCGAGTTTAGGCTCCGTTGTTTCGTTTTGACGAGACTTATGAGCTGCACTTGGTGGTGAGGGTCTGATGATGGAGCAGGGAGGAAGCCAGTGGCACTCCTTAATGACCAATAGGAAACACCTCGAGTTCTGGCTCGTTTGTTTCGTTCTGATGAGACCTACTCGCTACACTTGGTGGTGAGGGTCTGATGATGGAGCAGGAAAGAAGCCAGTGACACTTCTTAATGACCAATAGGAAACACCTCGAGTTTGTGCTCATTTGTTTCGTTTTGATAAGACCTATTCGTTACACTTGGTGGTGAGGGTCTGATGATGGAGCTGGGAGGACCCAGTGAAACTCCTTAATGACGTCAAGAAAACTCCTCGAGTTTGGGCTCATTTGTTTCGTTCTGATGAGACCTATTCGCTACACTTGGTGGTGAGGGTCTGATGATGGAGCAGGGAGGAAGTAAGGGTTCCGCTCGCGCATCTGGTAACTAATAGACTCCACTGGAATTTGTAAAACTAAATACATACAATCACGCCTTCGAGTTATAATGTTTACGGGGTGGGCAGACACATGAATGGACTGTGAAATCGATTACCATCCTCATCCATAGCTTGCCATTTGTTAAACTAAAAAGTAAAAAATAAATATGTAGTTTAAAAAACTATAAAAACACACTTTTATAGGAACAGACTAAAAGTACAAAATAACCGTCTATTCAGTAACTGAAATTAAAAAGCGTGGTGCGCCCTTTGCAAAGCAAGCATTCAAGTAAGTAGGTACTTAATATTGACAACGCGCACCACGCTTTTTAATTTCAGTTACTGAATAGACGGTTATTTTGTACTTTTAGTCTGTTCCTATAAAAGTGTGTTTTTATAGTTTTTTAAACTACATATTTTTTATACGAGGCAGTGCAGCATAGATAGTGACTTTAGCGTAGATCGTAGTCCATATAATGCTTTTTAAATACTTATTTCTTAGATAACTCATTAATTTTGCCTAGTTTTATTAATTTAGTAATTTAATATGGATTAGGTATATGAACCTACAAAATTTAAGAAATAGAATGAAATAACAAGTTTATTTAACGAAGTTTAATTGCGTGTGTGACTGTTTACCTGACGACCTTTTGTCTTAGAGTCTGACTTAGACGAAGATTTTACTTTATGCACTAGAGCATAAAAAGCTATTTTATGCAGCCTATACCCAACATAAACACGAACTTTACGAGCATGAGAAGTGAAAAATCAAAAATATATTTAACTTAAATTTACTTCGCATCGCGATACACAATCCCTAATCTTTGTGTTTATTTTCGTTCTCTGGCGAAAACCGATGCGATGACTGAAACTTTCCTCTTGTTCACACCATTATTTAATAGGTACCGCCATCTTTTGCTCTCCAGCTGCAACTATCAACGCCATCTAGGGTATTTCCACGAACTAAAAGTCAAGCGAATGTGGCTAGTGATGTGCCGCTGGGAATATTCCCATTTCCAAGTAATTTACTCTTTGTAAATTTACGGGAATATTCCCAATGTTCCCGGGAATATTCCCAAAGTTCCCAGACTAATTTAATTTCAAGAATGGCTAAATTTTCTGTCATATTTATATTTCCTTTTACTCCCATGGTTGCGCAACTACTTACTAGTTTTTGTCTGCGATTATACTTCTCTTAATCTCTAGAACAAGACTACTGAATGTTAAACTACATAGTTTAATTTGTTAACTGAGCAAAGTAACGATGTTAAGCCAACATACTTTGCAGCATTGATTATTATAGATCCCCATAGCCAAGGAAATCAAGGAACAGATATCACATCGAAGAAAATATTAACGGATGCCAAGTGACTAAAAATGTTAATCAAGACCTTTTGACTTCTTAAAGATTTATCAAACTACAAGTGCAGACGTGAAATTTGGAGTCGTCCCGTCTTACAACTAGCTCCGATGGGACTGGAACCCATGACCTTTGTACGGGCGAATCGAATTTATTTAATACTTCTTATAAGCTGTTGGCCAGCGTTTATTTCATCAATGTGAAGATATTACTACCCTCGATATTTAATAATAGAATATTTGATAAGATCTTTTTTATATGGAACTGGGCAGGCATTTGACCACCATCTTGTTTAATCATAGGATGTGTTTTAAGATGCTGGATGTTTGCCCAGGATGCCTGTTCACTCTGGCCTTGAAGTGTTCAAGCTTGAAGTTATCGGGGATCACATAAGCAGGCAGCGCATTCCATTCTTTAGCGGTTCGCATCAGAAACGAAACTGCGAAGCGCTTGGTGCGGATAAGTAGAGTGTCAACAATATAATAATGATAAGATAGCCAGCGTCAGGTTCCCCGATGGTGGAAATGGGCTGAAAGAAAAAGGTCGGGCAGTTCTCTCGCACACTCCCAAAAGCGTATTCTATAAAATACCGATAGACACGCAACTTTGGGTTGGTGACTGGCATTCTGGAGTTCCGCCAGCGCCGTAGCCAACGCCGAGTTTCCAATGAACCTCCTGAGACGGTTTTCAATCGATTCCAGAAGTTCTAGCTGATACTTAGCAGAACCATTCCATAAGTGACAACAGTACTCCATGCACGGACGAATTTGCGATTTGTATATCAAAAGCAGTTGGTCCGTCCGGCGTGAAGTACCGTTTAGAGCCCTAGAGAAGACGCCCATTTTCTTAGCAGCACACTTTGCAATGGAATCGATGTACTCGTCAAAATTCAGGTTGGATGGTGAGTTCAGGCCAAGAAGTTACAGATGTTCAGTTATCGGCAAGAATACACCCTGGAAAGTTAGAGTCAGTTGGAAAGGACTCCGTTTTGCAGTGAATAAAAAAACTAGTGTTTGAGTAGCATTGAAAGTAGCAGATCAATTTGCTCAACAAGGGACTCTCGACAATAGCAATAAATTATTTATGATTTATGACAAGACTGGATTTCATCATTCGTAGCCTTTACAGTTGAGTGAGATATATCTGATGGTAGTTTCATCTGTATACCCGATAGTATTCCTCAATGTCTCAAGACTAAGGGTCTTTGACCAGTGTGTGTTGCCAGTTATGACTTATGGAAGCGAGACGTGGTCTTTTACTATGGGTCTCATAAGAAGGCTCGAGGTCACCCAGCGAGCAATGGAGAGAGCGATGCTTGGTATTTCCCTGCTCGATCGAATCAGAAATGATGAGATCGCAGGAGAACTAAAACGACCGACATCGCTCGAAGGATTGCTCAGTTGAAGTGGCAACATAGCGCGAAGAACCGATGGCCGTTGGGGCGGAAAGGTTCTCGAATGGTGACCGCGAACCGGACGACGTTCCGTGGGCAGCCCCCCTACAAGATGGACCGACGACGATCTGGTCAAGGTCGCGGGAAGCCGCTGGATAACGATAAAGGTCTTGAGACTTTTTGCCGTGTGAATATGCCATAATAATAAGTCTGCTTTGTGACTGATTATTATCTTGTTCTTTTTTAAACAAATAATGAAATGTAGTAAATAAAGAGAAAATAAAATAGAAAGAAAGAAAGAAAAGAAATAAATAAATACACATGTGGGGAATATTCGTTAATCAAGCTGTAATTTTTAATAAAAGTTTAATATTATATTACGACATCATGGTACGACACTATTGTAATTCAAGATATTTTAATAAATGACTAGCGGATCCTCGCGGTTTTATTTTACCCGCGTAGTACCCGTACCCGTTTCCGTGGGAATATCGGGATAAAATATAGCCTATGTCAGTCGGGAAGAATGTAGCTTTCTAATGGTGAAAGAATTTTTAAAATTGGTCCAGTAGTTTCGGAGCCTATTCGATGCAAACAAACAAACAAACAATCAGATCTTTGCTCTTTATAACATTAGTATAGATTATTATTAAAAGTATTACAAAAAAAACTGTTTTACTAAGTAGGTATTGGGAATATTCCCGGAAACATTGGAAATTTACTGGGAATATTCCCGGGAAAATTGGAAACTTTCGCCATAAAAGTGATATTAAGTTTGGCATATTCATTTTGCTGTGTAATTTTGGCCAATGGAACGGTTAGCACAAAACAAAAAAAGATTGAAATACGTTATAAGCAATTTTCCCCAATATTTCCACTTTTGGGAATATTGCCGGGAACGCTTCTGGGAATATTCCCAATGTTTCCAATATTCCCGGGAACGGCACATCACTAAATGTGGCGCTACTCCATCCAGCTGTTCAGAGGCACAACTTCTTGTGGATCACATTAATCTCCCTGTCTCGCATATTTATGCTACCAAATTCAGAAGGCCCCAAAACCCTTCGACTTCTAGGCCTAGATCAGACATTCCACAAAATAGGCTAACCTGTGTTATTAAGCGCATTGACATTTTGCAACTAGATAAGTCTGACCTGTTTTTATCCCTAAAATGTGACCTTTATGAGCTAATTTAGCTTAAATTTTATTTATAGAGTTTAAATTTAGTAACGCGTAGTGCAAAATATAATTGAAGTACCTACCTGTATTTGTTGTGAATGTGTTCGTAAAATGTTAAATTAAATAAAATCTTTTGATTAGGAACATTAAAGTTTTAAAGTAATGTGAATATTTTTAGTTAGATTTGTTGTTATGAATTTAATGAAATTACTATATAGAGAGCTTCCTTTCATTTTAAAGAAATAAATCCACCTCAATATTTCGGTGCTCATTAAAAAATATACTTAGTTGCCCGTTTTTTCAATAATAATTATTAAAGATTTTTTTTAATATGTCGTTTGTGAAATGTTGTTTTGAAGCTGGAGAAGGCCATGATTTCTTGGATTCCTTTGTCCAAAAATGTACTGATCCTGGATGTGAGTATAGCCGAGCTGTTTTAGGTGGTTAAGCATTTTATTTTATTTACCTATAATTGGAGAACACAACTAGCAAATATTTTCTATATTAACTGCTGTGAAACGAAGTTGGCATTCATTCAAGAGATCGATCTATTTGTGGTTTTTCAATTTCATTCATAGGGCACGAAACGAAACATTATTGATTTTTATCTTGAATCTACCGCCGACCGGAAATGAACTACTTCCGGCATGACAAACGTTTTGTTATACCACGAATTTTGTAAATAATTGAATTTTTGCCTTTCATGTTTGTTACGATCATAGATATAGGTATAAAACAATCCCCTTTTTGTCTTTTATAATTTATTAGAAATGACATACATAGAAACTTATTTATCAGTTAAAAGATTTTTACTAAAGGTCGGTAAAAAGAGATTGACTTTATTAAGTTACTTAATTTAAATAAGAAATACATTGATGGAAATGATGTGATTGCTATAATTTATTGGGTGTATTAAAACAAACTTTGTTTATTAAAATCATTCTTATTGCACACCGCATTGTGATTTTTGTCATGACAATGACAGCAGACAGCAGTGAAGTGAAATAAAACGCAGCGGTCTAATGAAAATGAAAACTCATATCATGAGTAATGTTTACTTTTGAAATTAAAAGCTGATCTAGCTTCAATTTGTCAAGTTATAATTGTGGATAAAAAGCAGCAATGGCTCAAGGTATGTAAACATGAATAATTTCCATATTGTATTGTCGTTTTCTGCTAAATAATGTTTACAAAGTTACTAATTTTGACGTATGGGTTTCGACATTGTGGCGCCATCTTAGCACAGCTGTCAAATTGTAGGACAGCGTTGAGAAATTGTGGTCGATTTTGGATTAAAGACGTGTTTTATTGCCCATTTGTTAGAAATATGTGAGTAAATTGTAATAAAACAGCAGATACTAACGTTCTCCTGAATCGTGTTAGTTTAATTTATCGCTTATTACCCGAAATCCTATCTCTTCATACGATAGCATCATGACGACAACGACAGTGCAAAATCAAACCAAAACGAGCAATACGACGACGACCAAGCCTCAAAAGAATTATGGGAAGATCGTGTTAACTTTGTACAACTGCCTTCTACCTGAATCGGCCTTCAAAGAAACGCCATCGCAAGCAGACGGACTAGACATAGAAACTGAGACAGACCTCCGTATTTTAGGATGTGAACTGATACAAACTGCTGGGATCTTGCTCAAACTACCGCAGGTTGCTATGGCAACTGGCCAGATATACTTGCAAAGGTTTTATTATTCAAAATCCTTTGTTAGATACCCAATGGAAGCAATGGCTATGGGTAGCATTTATTTAGCTTCTAAGGTGGAAGAAAAACCATGTAGAATAAGGGATGTTATAAATGTTTTTCACCATATTAAGCAAGTACGAGCTCAGAGGACTATAACCCCATTAATAGTTGATCAGAATTACATAGAACTGAAGAACCAAGTTATTAAAGCGGAGAGGCGTATTCTTAAAGAATTAGGATTCTGTGTACATGTAAAACATCCACACAAGCTGATTGTAGTCTACTTACAACTCTTGCAATATGAGAAGAACCGTCAGTTAATGCAAATGGCTTGGAACTACATGAATGATGCATTACGAACAGATGTTTTTATGCGTTTTCCTCCAGAAACGATTGCTTGCGCTTGCATATACTTGACTTCTCGCAAGATTGGGTTGCCACTTCCGAACAATCCACACTGGTATTTGCTGTTTAAAGTAACAGAAGAAGATATTAAAGAAGTTTGTGTAAGAATATTGCAACTCTACAAGAGGCCCAAAGTAAACCCTGAAGAATTGGACAGTAAAGTTGATGCTCTACGTAAGGTGTACCAAGCAAATAAAGTTGCTCAAAGTCAGAAGGAGCAGGAACTGGCTAAGGCTAATGAGAAAAAAGCGGAATCACCAGCAGCATCAACTTCTAAAGACACTAGACGGGATTCTAAGAAGGAAAAATCACCCAAGACTCCACCACTATCTTCTAAGTACTATAGTAGCAGCCATAAATCCAAGAAAGATAGGCGTTCACGGTCACCATACGACAGGAAACGAGAATATTCAAGTAAAAGACATAAAAGCCGCTCAAGGGACCGTGAAGTTGATCGGTCAAGAGAACGTAGATCTGATGATAAACGGAGTCGAGGAAGTTCCAGGAAATATGATGATTATGAACGCTCTAAGTCAAGTAGAGATAGTAGAGATGATAAGCGAAAACATTAATATGTTAATGTATATTTTTAAATAATTATTCAATAAATAATTTAGAAATCTGATATAAATTGTGTTTGTTTTCCTGTCTGTTGACTTAATATTTATTATCTCATTTCACTCTTCATTCACTCTTTATACAATTTATGATTAGATAATTATTATTAATCTATACATAATATTATAAAGCTGAAGGGTTTGTTTGTTTGAACGCACTAATTCCAGGAACTACTTGACCGATTTAGAAAATTCTTTGACCATTAGAAAGCTACATTATTACAACTTAACTCTTGTACTTCGATCAACAATAACACCTATCTTGTTATACATTTTGGAATAACTTATTCATAAGATATACTTTAAAAACTTATATTATAAAGAAAGATTTTTTTGTTTGTAATGGATAAACTCAAAACTACTGGTCCGATTTGAAACCGTCAACTAGTAGAAAGCTACATTCTTCCTGAGTGACAGGTAGGCTGATATTCCCACGCGGATTAAACCGCCGGCAGCCAATATAATTTATACTTATTTCTCATTTAGTTTCTTGAAGTAAATAAAGGAATGAATTATGATTTTGTACCTTGACTTATTTTACATACTGCCTTTAATATTAAAAGGTATCTGTGTATAACGGCACTGACTAAATTTCCTTAATCAGAGACATTCTAAAGGGCCCCACAGACTATCAGTCCGCTTGCAGTCCTGTAAGCCTAGCATGACCACCCAAAACGTGAGATACATGTATCGCATGATAAATTCAAAAATTCAATAAATTCAAAATCGTTTATTCAATTTAGGTTTGTTTAACAACACTTATAAACGTCAATGAAGCTACGCCATCGGTTTGCAAATCCTACGGCAGGAGACCTTGTAGAGGATATATATGTATGTATAGGATTCCTTGATAGAGCGACTTATCGAAATTCAAACGTCAAAACCCATAGTTAAACAGTTAAACCGGATAACTTATCATATCATATCGAATTTTGTTGGTCAGCCCCCCTAGCCAGCCTAGGGGGGCTGACCATTTAGGATAGGCCATTTGCCGTTCGAGCTTAGACCTCCATCGGCCACACACTACTAGACCGATCATTGCCTGTCAACAATAGTCGAAAACTGGCTTTGAGGCCACACACTAGCAGTTGATAGTCGTCAGTTTTATTTTTAGTCGGTAGTTTCTATCCGGCTGATAACCTGTCGACATTGGTCCGCGCCACCCAGCGGCCACACATGCCTGCACATTTGCCGACAGTTTGATCACGATCCGTCTTACGTTACGATTCCGACTAAACTATGGTTTATATGAAAGACTATCGCCCGATTAAAAATCACAAGTGCGCGCTGGCTCTAAAGGGAACTGAGTGTGTGGCCTGTTGCTGCTAACTGACTGACAGACCTTTGGCGACAGGCGGACGGTGTCCATCGTTCCAGCAGCGCCACGGTCTCCGATTTGCTTGAAAAAAATACACCATGCAGTCCAATTTTTTACCAGTCGGGAAAAAATACGATTGATTTTTTCCCCCCACTGGATCCGAGGATATACGGGGATTTCTGTGGCGCTGCTGGAACGACGTCGTCCTGGCAGCGCCCCGCTATTTCTCATTAATTACAAAAGCTATAATAAATCTAATAAGACACATATTTTTTCCTTTTTTTTCCATTTCACATAAGCTAATGTCCACCTGTAAATGTCGACAGATTCAGGAGTAATCGTAGGTCACTTGGGGCGCTGCTGGGACGACGTCGTCCCAGCAGCGCCACGGCCGAATCTCAGCAATTCGATTTTTTTACTGAAAACAGTGTGCCTGTATATTTAGTTCCTTCATCATAGGGTACGGAAAAAATTGAATTTCTACATTTCATCATGGAATAATGATTTTATAGGTATCGAAAAATTATAACCTCAAAAAAAATTTTTTTTGCTCTAACGCCTTTAATTGATGTATTAAATAGCATTTGCGCATTCTTTTATCTTCCTATAAAGGGAAAAAAATAAACCACTCTCGCAGCATTAACTATTCCAGAGAAATCCTAGGTTTAGATTGTGTTCATACATTTAGGCATCGTTCCAGCAGCGCCACACCCAGTACAGCATGATCCAGGGCACCTGTCACCAAACTGAGCATGCCAATATTTACTACTACCATAGCGAACATGGGAAAAAATCTGATAACGAGTATAACACAGCGAATTTCCGAGAAATAAGCCTTTGATTCAATATGCCATACAATTGGTACATTCGAGTAGAAAAGTTTTATTTAAATTCTTTTTAGTGCCACAAACTTGGGGGCTTTAAGCCCCAGTACAGGCTGTCCGATCATGTTGGCCGACCATGATGGGCCATCGTGTACAGGGGCGGTTTGCGTGTGATTGCCGTCTGCGAGCAACGCAAACCGCCCCTGTACACGATGGCCCATCATGGTCGGCCAACATGATCGGCCATCCTGTACTGGGGGCTTCATATTTCATGTTTACCGGGCTTGTCAAGCATTGCATTGCATCATTGGGGCACAATATCGGTATCGCTATGCGGATCGCAGCTCAGCATTATTATGGTGCAAATAATGCAATGCAAGCAAAGTAATATCACAGTTTAAGCAATCTTTCTATACAGTTGGACGACGCCCTTGAAGTTGGGCGATGCCGACGCCTGTATAGGTATTTACGTAAGTACGTAAGGGTTGTCACTTTAAAATGTGACGGTGGACCTTTAACGACCCCGGGTAGGTACATTGGTATTGCGATATTAAATTAATAAAATAATTTAATAATGCAAATGCAATGTCAAAAATATTAAAAAATTCAAGATGGCGGCCGACTTTTTTGTTTGTAGGCTGATTTCGATGAAACTCGGTTTTTGGTACTATTCTGACAAGAAAACAGCAACGCAATGTCAAAAAAATTAAAATCCAAGATGGCGGTCAACTTTTTAGTTTGTGGGCCGATTTCGATAAAACTCGATTTCTGCCCCCCTAGCATGACCAACAAAATGGGATATGATATGATAGGTTATCCGTTTTAACTGTCAAAAGACTATGGGTTTTGACGTTTGAATGTCGATAAGTCGCTTTATCATTCGATACATATCGCGTTTTGGGTGGTCATGCTAGGCTTAATGGTACTATTTTGACAAGAAGACAGCAACGCAATGTTAAAAATATAAAGAAATCCAAGATGGCGGCCAACTTTTTTGTTTGTAAGCCGATTTGTTTCTGGTACTATTTTGACAAGAAAACAGCAACGCAGTGTTAAAAATATTAAAAAATCGAAGATGGCGGCCAACTTTTTTGTTTGCAGGGCGATTTCGATGAAACTCAGTTTCTGTTTCTATTTTGACAAGAAAACAGACACGCAATGTTAAAAATAGAAAGAAATCCAAGATGGTGGCCAACTTTTTTGTTTGTAAGCCGATTTTGATGAAACTTAGTTTCTGGTACCTATTTTGACAAGAAAACAGCAACGCAATGTTAAAAATATAAAAATTCAAGATGGCGGCCAAATTTTTTATTTGCTGGCCGATTTCGATGAAATTCAGTTTCTGGTACTATTTTGACAAGAAAACAGCAACGAAATGTTAAACATATTAAAAATCCAAGATGGCGTCCGACTTTTTTGTTTGTGGGCCGATTTTGATAAAACTCAGTTTCTGGTTCTATTTTGACAAGAAAACAGCAACGCAATGTTAAAAGTATTAAAAAATCCAAGATGGCGGCCAACTTTTTTGTTTGTGGGCCGTTTTTGATAAAACTCGGTTATTTATACTATTTTGACAAGAAAACCGTTCCTAACACAATGTAAAAAAATACAAATGGTCAAGATGGTGGCCGTTTTTTGTTTTTGTTTCTCTCTTTTCGCTTATTAAAATGTAACAGGTTTTTATTTGAAAGCTTGAGACAGAGTCAAGTATCATCATCATCATGTCAAGTAAAAGATTTAACTAATTATTAATTTGCTTTAACACAAGCACAGTAAATTACGACGTAACATCCTTCGTAATTTACTGTGTTTTTGACAGCTGTAAACCCTATTAAAAAAAATAAAAAATAAGTACTTAAATAAAATAATAATTTATATTAAGTTACAGAGTTTAAAAAAAATAATGATTGTGACATGGGATGATTTTGATATTAGACGAAGGCGCTTCAAAGGTTAAGAAATATGAATCGGCTTATTTCCAATCTGAATATTTTTTTTAACAAAACTTCAACCCATTCAAACGTCAGGAGTAGATCAAATTTACCTTGCAAAATTTCATGGCAGACAGACAGACAGATACAATTATAGGTGAAACTAAATAAAACATATAATATATTTTATTTTGATACTTCTAAAATGCTTACCATAATTATTTATTTTATTTTATTTCGCAATACACCAAAATGTACCTGCCGCATTTTAATTTTGTTACAACCCTTCCGTAGTTACGGAAATACCTATACAGACGTCGGTATCGCCTAACTTCAAGGGCGTTGGCCTAAACAAAACATTGGTTATACTGTGGTAATTGTAACATTTATGTATATATAATTTAGCGTTGCTGTTGCCTTGTCAAAATAGTACCAAAAATCGAGTTTGATCTAAATCGGCTTACAAATTAAAAAGTTGGCTGCCACTTTGATTTTTTTTATTTTTTTGACATTGCGTTGCTGTTTTCTTGTCAAAATAGAACCAGAAACTAAGTTTGATCAAAATCGGCTTACAAACAAAAAAGTTGGCCGCCATCTTGGATTTCTAATATTGCGTTGCTGTTTTCTTGTCAAAATAGAACCAGAAACTGAGTTTCATCGAAATCAGCCTGCAAACAAAAAAGTTGGCCGCCATCTTGGATTTTTTATACTTTTAACATTGCGTTGCTGTTTTCTTGTCAAAATAGTACCAGAAACTAAGTTTCATCAAAATCGGCTTACAAAAAAAAAGTTGGCCGCCATCTTGGTTTATTTTTATTTTTGACATTGATTTGTTATTTTCTTGTCAAAATTGTACTAAAAACCAAGTTTCATCAAAATCGGCTCACAAACAAAAAAGTTGGCCGCCATCTTGGATTTTTTATATTTTTAACATTGCGTTGCTGTTTTCTTGTCAAAATAGTACCAGAAACTGAGTTTCATCGAAATCGGCCTGCTAACAAAAAAGTTGGCCGCCATCTTGTTTTTTTTTTATTTTTGACATTGTGTTGTTGTTTTCTTGTCAAAATTGTACTAAAAACCAAGTTTTATCAAAGTCCGCAAACAAAAATGTTGGCCGCCATCTTGGATTTTGGAAATTGCCTTTTTTTAATAAGCGAGATGAAGATTTGCACGCACTCACACTACATGTCGTATGCACCATAATAATAATTTAAAAAAAATTATAACGATAAAGACGTGATAGCCCTGGAAGACTTGTCCCGAGTTACTATGAACGGCGTTGTATGTAACTCGGGACAACCACTCCCCCGTCTCACCCCGCAAGCCCCGCACGATTGACCTGTCTAGACGTCTCCGTCGGCCTACTGTATGAAAAGTTAACTGTGGTAATTTTAACGTAATAAAGACCGTACCAGCCAAAAAAAAACGTTGGCCATTTGTTTCCACATGCCATAGAGAAAGGTTAACCTATGGAGTGTAGGATAGAAGCATGATAGAAGTGGATAAACCACATCATCCATCATAGCCTGATTACACCTACCGAGTAGAGTGGGGAGACAAGTACTCTCGGCTCGGCCGAATACTAGGTACATGTAAACACAGTACTCGGCCGAGCTCGGTACAACATTAACTCGGTCCCGTCAGATACTTTTGATTGGGTAATCGATACTTAGATTATTTGAGCCCCAAAAATAATCTACAATACAATGGGTGATTTTCTGAAAGCTCGCTCACTAGATGGCGCTGTCCCACCTATGCAGTTAGAAGGAACGGAACGTTATAAATTTTACTTTGACGCGACTTTTGTTACGTAAAACGGAACGTCAGACAGATGTTATTTATTTACCTTAATCTTTAAATTTACCTATTTCGTTTCTGTTCCTCACAGTAGTACCTATCAGTACTTATTTAATTTATTTTAAGTTTCCTTTGGGTTTTTTAAAGTAAATAAATTAAATATGATTCATACCAAAGTATACCATGTACGGTCGGCTGCACTACAGACTACACAAAACTGTCAAAATTCTCCAATCGACTTTCAACCTTAACTCTGGAGCATTAAGTTCAAAACCGTTTGTAGATATTTGACATTTTGTGGTAGTCTGATGTGCAGGCGACTGTACATACTTCGTTCAACGCCATCTAGTGAAGCATTTGGAAGCTTTTTTTTTAAATAGCCTCAGAAAATTGCTCATTAATCGATTCGGAATCGATTATCCGGCAACAATCACTATATACCTACGTCGAATAATAAGAGCGATAAAAATTTAATTAACGGATTTATTTGAAAATGAAATTGTCTTAATTTTATGAGAACACAGAATCCTAAACTTATACTAGGCTCCTCAGAGTTATCTGATATGCAGTGTAGTCTCTTTAAATGATCTCGAAGATTTGTTAGGTACCTATGTTTCCACAAAGCTTTATTTTCTTTTTACAAGTTTTATTTTTCTTTTACAAGTTTTGCACGTGGCCCCCAGTTCCCCCTCTCTTCTCAAAATGCGTCCAAATACGAAATTTACTTTTTAACAACGACAGATAAATAAATAAACGGCCCTAAATTACCGCCCAAATAACTCTACAATTCAAAGGTAACTGTACTGTCATTGTCATGTCACTATATGACACTACAGTCTGTAAAATTTGGCATGGTTGGAATAGCAGCTCATTTGTGCAAAGCAAAAAGATGTTTATGCTATTGGAATAAAGCTCAAGAAAAACCGCATCAGATATTTTTTATGACAATGTAGCTTACGCTAGAAAATTAGACTCTATTCCTTGTCAGGCTATGATGGATGATGTGGTTTACCCACTTCTATCATGCTTCTATCCTACACTCCATAGGTTAACCTTTCTCTATGGCATGTGGAAACAAATGGCCAACGTTTTTTTTGGCTCGTACGTTCTATATTACGTTAATATTACTTTGCTTGCATTGCATTATTTGCACCATAATAATGCTGAGCTGCGATCCGCATAGCGATACCGATATTGTGCTCCAATGATGCAATGCAATGCTTGATAAGCCCGGTAAACATGAAGTATGAAGCCCCCAGTACAGGATGGCCGATCATGTTGGCCGACCATGATGGGCCATCGTGTACAGGGGCGGTTTGCGTTGCTCGCAGACGGCAATCACACGCAAACCGCCCCTGTACACGATGGCCCATCATGGTCGGCCAACATGATCGGACAGCCTGTACTGGGGGCTTAAAGCCCCCAAGTTTGTGGCACTAAAAAGAATTTAAATAAAACTTTTCTACTCGAATGTACCAATTGTATGGCATATTGAATCAAAGGCTTATTTCTCGGAAATTCGCTGTGTTATACTCGTTATCAGATTTTTTCCCGTGTTCGCTATGGTAGTAGTAAATATTGGCATGCTCAGTTTGGTGACAGGTGCCCTGGATCATGCTGTACTGGGTGTGGCGCTGCTGGAACGATGCCTAAATGTATGAACACAATCTAAACCTAGGATTTCTCTGGAATAGTTAATGCTGCGAGAGTGGTTTATTTTTTTCCCTTTATAGGAAGATAAAAGAATGCGCAAATGCTATTTAATACATCAATTAAAGGCGTTAGAGCAAAAAAAATTTTTTTTGAGGTTATAATTTTTCGATGCCTATAAAATCATTATTCCATGATGAAATGTAGAAATTCAATTTTTTCCGTACCCTATGATGAAGGAACTAAATATACAGGCACACTGTTTTCAGTAAAAAAATCGAATTGCTGAGATTCGGCCGTGGCGCTGCTGGGACGACGTCGTCCCAGCAGCGCCCCAAGTGACCTACGATTACTCCTGAATCTGTCGACATTTACAGGTGGACATTAGCTTATGTGAAATGGAAAAAAAAGGAAAAAATATGTGTCTTATTAGATTTATTATAGCTTTTGTAATTAATGAGAAATAGCGGGGCGCTGCCAGGACGACGTCGTTCCAGCAGCGCCACAGAAATCCCCGTATATCCTCGGATCCAGTGGGGGGAAAAAATCAATCGTATTTTTTCCCGACTGGTAAAAAATTGGCCTGCATGGTGTATTTTTTTCAAGCAAATCGGAGACCGTGGCGCTGCTGGAACGATGGACACAGGCGGACGGACTAGGGCTCCACAGACTATTAGTCTGCCGGCAGGCCACCTGCAGTCCTCGATCGAACACATACAGAAGTATTTGTTTGTAAAACTGTAAGTGTGTGGCCGATTGCTGCCAACTGACAGGCCGTTGCCTGCAGGCGGACTGATAGTCTGTGGGGCCCTTAACATACCTACTAAAATATTAAACATACTCTTCGACGCCCAGGCGGCCGAATCAAGGACGTACCCAAGGGGGGGGGTCCAGGGGGTCTGGACCCCCCCCCCCGAAAGTGTCCATTCATCCGCGGGATGGGCGTGAACTACACGACGTTATCCGGCGGGAATGTGATATTTTTCCGGAATAAAAAGAAGCCTATGTTCCACTCCAGGCTACAAAGTATCTGTGTCCCAAATGACAGCCAAATCCGTTCAGCCGTTTTGGCAAGATTGAGCAACAAACATCTAAACTACCCCCCCCCCCCCCCCCCAACGGACCCCTCCCGACTAAAAATCCTGGGTACGTGCTTGGGCCGAATGGGGTCAATAACTCACTGGCCCTTTTCGGCCGTTCCGGCGTCCTTGGGTTCCTACCCTAAAAAACTCTTTCCACTCCAAGAAAAGATTTTCGGCATCCCATCAAACTCCCGACCATCGAAGGATAGTTAACGAACATAACGACAGCGAGCGTTTGCAAACCGCCATTCTAAAGTAAATAAGTTATTGATTGTCACGTAGCACAGTTTCCTTTACAAAGATGAGAGGGTTTATTTATATTTGAAACAGTACTTAAAAATAGATCAGTAACGTGTATATCTCGCTACCTTTCGGTTGGGTTGGCTTTGCGGGCGTTATGAAACGGGTCATTAAATTAGTTAAAATATTAATTATTCATCTAATATTTTATTGTTTTTAGGAGAATTTTTATCACTACATTGCTCATTAGCTACTGGATGTCTGTTAAAATTAAATAAATTACTTACTTAGTATTAGTTGTCGATTTATCTTATTTTGCTAAAACAAAAGGAAATATGAACATTTTGTTTCGTCGTATCTCATAATTGTTGCAATTACTATATAGATGACAGTTTTAAAATAATAAAGTCTATTATTATAAATTATGTGAACTGTGATTTCTCGTGTGGAGTAGGGTGGCCATGTTTAAAGTAAAGCCAGGACAAGACAATAAGGTTTTTTACGACGTACCTATTTAAAGGCCCCCACAGACTATCAGTCCGCTTGCAGGCAACGGCCTGTCAGTTCGCCACACACTCACAGTTAAAGGGCAGGATCTTCGAAATTATCGAAATTAACCTATTTTTGATTCAAAAGTAAACAATCAAATATTCATTATTTTGAGCAGATAAAAATATATGTTGATGTTTGATAAACGATCTTGATTATTTTGTGTCTAAAAACATTTCGTATCTTCACTCGACTTAAAAAATTCAAAGACAAAGAAAATTTCCATATTTTTTATATTATTTTAGTATTTATACTTAGATTATTAATTTCTATATATTATTCACGAATAATATATAGAAAAATAGGTAATGAATGATATAAGTATAGAAGATTATTCTCAGTCTACTTTTTTCAAAAAGTGAATTTAAGCTCAAAATAACAACAAACATTGAAAAAATTAAAAAGTGAGGTTATTTTCATTACTCTTCACACATAAAGAAAAAGACAGACAGAGTTTTTAGAAGATCCTCCCACTCCTTTAACATACAAAAACCGAATGTCACGCGGCGTGTTCGATCGAGGACTGTGTAGATGGCCTGCCGACGAACTGATAGTTTGTGGGTCCCTTAACTCAAAGTAATCACGCTTATGGTTCTAATAATAAAGTGAGAAAAAGTTGTATTATAACTTATTTCTCGGGTTACCCCTGAAAATGTCGATGTTGTTACATAAGGATAAGCTTGAAATAAACCTTATTTACGCAAACGCACAGTATTATGAAAAGAGCGAAATCGTACAAGTATTTAGGTACGTAAGTCGTTATGCATAGTCTGCCTTTTCTAGCAATAAATAATAAATGAAATGATGACTCAGCCATATTGAAAAAGCGTCAAGCGTGAGTTTTGTATTAAGTATTAAATTAATAACTCACTTTAATTTCACCCGTGACATCCTCTCTGCGTGGAAGTTGGTCCGCGGATTCTAAAATTTTCGGAACAAAAAGTACCTTATCGTAGTAAAAGTAGTTTTAACTTACCTCTTTGCCCAAAATATGGTTAAATGGTTATAAGTAAATAAGTAACAAACAGACAGAGTAAGTAACTTTCGCATTTAGAATTGGATTTACATATAGGTACTTTAATATTATAAAGAGGTTTTATAAAGTTTGTGAGGTTGTAGGGGGTAATATTCGGAACTACGGATCTGATTTCAAAAATTCTTTAACCATTAGAATGCTACGTTATCCCTGAGTGTCATAGGCTACTTTTTATCCCACTGCTGGGCACGGGTCTTAGTCCACGCGGGAAGCTAGTTTTAGTATAAAGTGCCAGCCAAAGACGCAAACCAATGCTTTCTAATTCAAAATTTTATCATACTAAAAGAGCTTTAAGCTGTTTTAAGTCACATAGGTATTTAAAAGTTGTAAAGAGCACGTTGTCAAAATTACGTTTTCCATTTACAGGGCGAGTTTACTTAATATAATTTTACGTTAGTGCGCTATAAAATTATATGATAGTTCTAACGCTCTAGCACTAGCTTAAATGTCGCGAAGGAACTTATTCATTACGCATTTCAATATGGCCAAAAAAAACAAAGTTGTACTAATTAGGTACTTACTCTAATTACTACGAAATTTTTTTGACTGGTAAAGTTATGTCCTCTTCAATACATAGATATATGTTTATTTTAAGCATACTATACTAAGTAGTTCATTCAATAACTATCCATAGTAATGAGAGCAAAACTGTGTCCACTTTGATCACTATTAAGTACTTATGTCTATTTTTCTATTATTCTGTCTATTATTCATGTTATCATGATAAAGTAGAAATCTTTGATATACACCTCTAAATTTTAATTAGTACCTACATAGATTTTAGGGGATGATAGTGTCCATCAAAACGATTTTTTTTACTATGTGGTCATATACTGAATCGCGAAAAAAAATCTGCTGTTCCATACAAAAGTACAACATCGACTTATCTGAAATGTATGGAACAGCTGATATTTTTTCGCGATTCCGTGGGTGGCTCCTTAGTAAATATTGATCGTATTGATCTTTGTACTTACTAAACTAATTGAAATTTAGAAGTGTATACCTAATGTCTGTATAATATCCAGCAGTGTGTAGCGTATTTTATTTGCTTTAAAATATAGAGTGGCCAATCCACTTACGTACCTACTAATCGTCTTACAGCATCAGCTTTAGGAATACTTGACCGATTCTTTGGGGTGTTATAATAATAACTTTATCATCATTATCACGATATTCCAAGTAAATGCCTACACGCGGCACATTATAGGTATACAGTGTAGTCATCCGTTATCTTTACAGCGTCGTTGACGTGATATCAGTGAGCAGCGGGCATTTAGTGTGCAAGTCCACGCTATTTATTATATCCGTCACAATTTGAAGTGTTTATTAAATAAATAATCAGTAATAATATTTATTTGATTGCCAAGGCAATATGAGAAAGTGTAATTATTTTAAAACTACTTTTTTTAAAGACAGTGGTTTTAGTTCAGTAGTTTTATTTTGCAAGTGTTTTTAAATGAACCTAAATAAAAGACTAATAATAAAATTAGCAGTGATAGTATGAGAAAGTGACAGTTTAGAATCAATGAAATTATGTTTTCAAATGGATTTATTAGGGCAGTGGAAAGATTTTTGCATCAAAATTGCCATACAAAGTATGAGGAAAATGTAAATTGTTTTCAAGACATTTCTGAATGTATTAAGTGGTCTTAATCTAACTAAAGTACTAATGAAAATAATGTAATAGTGAAATGATTGGATTGCAGTGATGTTCTATAGTAAATAATATAAAAATGTTGCGTCTACGCAAAGTTGCTCACCGTGCGTGTTTCTTTGTTAGTAGAACTGTATATTTAACGTGTAAGTATATAAAACTTAGTATGTATTTAAGTATATAAAAAAGAACTTAAATCGAGTTTGGCCGGTAACATATATATAAAATCATGAACTAACCAACCTTAGATTTTATAACTGTTGTCAGTGACTTAAAGAATAGGTAATTAGTGTATTGTTAGTTCTTAACTTCTTACGTTTTTCATTGAAACCAAACCAGTACTAATTTTCAAACAATTACTTAGCTGAGGATAAGGGGTCAGTTAGATATCTATAATGCCTAAAATCCCTAACCGACTTCCGGGCTTGAGCCACTATTTAAAGATAATAAAAGTACAGTCAAAAGAACATCTTTCTTGGAGACGAAAATACTTAGGTATTGTTATTACGTCTAAGAGCGGTGGGGAAAAGAATAACGGGCTATGACCCTAGAATTTTAGTGCTAAGACTTAGGTTTTGCATTCTATTGCGGATGCGTTAGTAAGTGCCAAAAAGTATTTAATGTAAGTGCATTCTATTCTGCCAGTATTAGATGTTTCATACTACTCTAAAGACCATCAACTTGACAAACAAAAGTGGGTATTAAATCTTATGCCCCTTCGAGTCAATGGGTTACCCAATCGCAAGCCTAAGACACAAGAAAGTCAAATAAAAGATGAAATAATCCTCTTTACAGGTTGCTGTGGCTGCTGCTCGGCCCTCCGGCCCCGATACAAAAGGCTGGTGGACAACATATTCCCTGCATCACTCCAAGATGGGCTGGTCAAGTCGAACATGGAGAAGCTCACATTCTACTCGCTGTCCAGTCCGGAGAAGCTGGACAGGATCGGCGAGTACCTGTTCCAGAAGGCTTCTAGGGATATTTACAGGAGAAGGCATGGGTGAGTTTAGTTTAACTTGATGGCAATTAAAGGCAGTTGAACCTTATGTTTTATCTGTGAAAAATGGGTTTGTAAAGTTGTTTCAAGCGTTGACTTTCTTGAAGTAGAATGTGTTGTAGTAGAGAAATTGATAGGATAGCTTTTGAATTCAAAGGTAAAAAAAATGATGTAATTTTATTGCTTTTTCTATGAAAGGTAGGTATCTATAAAAAGATGGCGATAAAATAATAAAAATCGGAGGTAATTTAATTAACTAATGGTCATAATGAAATGTACTTGTAATTTTTTTTTAAATCTTTACCTTATTCATATAGTACTTTAACTGCACTAAACTATAAACTAGCAATAAATACATCCCTTCGCCACTTGACTGCAGTTTAACTCTCCAGCTTATCTTTTCCGATAGACTTTATCTACATGAGATTATATTATGTTTTCTTTCCGTCATCTCATCAACTTTCAATGGCTAGGTTGTTAACACTGTTACATAAAAGATAGCCTATTTGCGCGATTTCAGTTTGATAGTAAAGGCAATAATGTGTCAGTATGGAATATTTGTACAAAACAAACAACAAGGGCTTATCTAAATAAAGAAAATAAGGGGTATATAAAATACGTATTTTTAATATTCTATAATTATTATTATTTATATTCTATGATTGATATTTTATGAGCATAATGTTGACCTACAAAATAAGTGCAAAATTTTTAAAAGTGTTTTTCCATGCCTTCCCTATCATACCAGTCGAATGCCAATCCTTTATAAAAATAGTTTTAACGTCACAACTATAGTTTTACCAAAGTATGTCAATGGTAAAATTAAAAAACCAACACCGAATTTGTTAAAGACTTTTCCATGTTTAAACTTTGTGTATATTTTTGCCCCCTCAGTTTCGTAATAATCGCCATGGAGGCGATGGACCAGCTCCTCCTGGCTTGCCACTCGCAGACCCTCAATCTGTTCGTGGAGAGCTTCCTCAAAATGGTGCAGAAGCTGCTGGAGTCCACCGATCCTCAGCTGCAGATCCTCGCTACGCAAAGTGTGAGTATATATGACATTAAATTTTTTATTTATTATTAACACTAGCGCATCCTCGTGATTTTACTCGCGTGGTACCCGTTCCCGTGGGAATATCGGAATAAAATATAGCCTATGTCACTCGGAAAGAATGTAGCTTGCTAATGGTCCAAGAATTTTCTATATCGGTCCAGTAGTTTCGGAGCCTATTCGATGCAAACAAACAATCAAATCTTTCTTCTTTATAATATTACTAGCGGCCGCCCGCGGTTTCACCCGCGTGGTTCCCGTTCCCGTCGGAATATTGGGATAAAAAGTATCCTAAGTTACTCCTTATTACATCAGCTACCTACCAGTGAAAGTCCCGTCAAAATCGGTCTAGCCGTTTCAGAGATTAGCCGGAACAAACAGACAGACAGACAGACAAAAATTGTAAAAAATGTTATTTTGGTATATGTACCAAATATATAATCATATGCATGTAGTAAAAAGCGGTTATTTTAATATTACAAACAGACACTCCAATTTTATTTATTTGTATAGATGTATAGATAAGTATAGATATATAGAAGAAGATTAAGATATGAGCCTAAAGATGGTGCAGACGTTTTATGCCGGTAAAAAACCTCCGTCGTGAAACTGTAGTAGTGAAACCGCTGAACCACCGCAGTCCGTCGATCATCAGCTGCTGATCCATGCCACGGAGTGCGTGAATAAACTACGTTAAACTGTTAAAGCCCTAATATTTGGCGCAATATAAAAGAAAAAACCTCCGATAATAACAATTTACTATAATATAATATAAAAAAAATACAAATACTGTCTGAGTCTGAGAAGAAATAAAACTTGTGGTTACCCTAACATCTTAAAGTATTATTAAAATAGATTGGATCATGAGGAAAACCCGAATTTGTTGTGAAAATAAATCTTAAAGGGTGCGGAAATGGGGCTGAAAGTTTGAATGCAAAAATGTACTTAAATGTCTTTACGGCTTTATTATGCATCTAGTTTAGTTACCCAATACTCAAAAAAATAAAATTAATACTGACAAAAGTGTGGGGTTTAGATATAAATAAATATATGCGCACGCCATAGATAGGTGACGTAAGTAAGCGTCTCGGGCGAGTCAGTCTACAACAGACAGACACTCAAACCGAGCGAACGTGTACCTATCCTACACTGTGTCTGTGTCACAGAATAAATAATAGTTACTAGTAACAGAACCTGCACTCTATGAGACCATTTAAACAAATATCAACTCTAACTTAAACACGATAAAGTAGAATTCAGCTTGCACGGCTTTAATTACGAACGGCTAGTCGTTGCATCTCTTTCTATCGCATATATTCTATCGCGCTCGGGTGGGCGGCCCGCTGTAAATTGTATTGAATTGGTATCCCGAGATATACCCGAAGCGGTAGGCACTTATCTCGGGTTCTTGAGCGAGTGACGGATGCCTGACTGTGTGTCGAGTGCTCAATAACTGCTATTGTTGTCTCTTATTATGGACTTATTTATGTGAACAGCACAAAAAGAAAAATAATTTTACTTTTTGGTTGAAAATGAAGTTTTAGAAAAAAGTTAGTTGTAAGACGAGTCGATTTTTCAAGCACAAAAAGAATTTAATTAAATACCTACCTACCTTTCTTTGTTTCAGTTCGTCCGCTTCGCCAACATCGAAGAGGACACTCCGTCGTACCACCGCCGCTACGACTTCTTCGTGTCCAAGTTCTCTGCGATGTGCCACAGCAACCACAGCGATATTATAACCAGAGACAAGATCCGATTGGCTGGCATACAAGGATTGCAGGTCTGTAAATAAACAATATAATGTAATAATGAAAGAAAACTTTTTGCATTCACAATGCAATGTCGTAGTTCGTAGTTGCTGTCCGACTTCGTAGCTCAGTGGTTAGAGCATTCACCCGGACAGTGAAAGTTCGCGGGTTCGAGTCCCATCATATAATATAATGTTCAAATCCTAAATTAAGTTACTTTAATTATCTGTGTTATACAGCCAGACACGAGAAAATATCACAGTGTTAATTTTCAACGTTTACCCAACCGGGAGTCGAGCCCGGGACCTCGGAGTCGGGAGATCACGAAACTCACCAAGAGCATTTTTTTCTCCCTGTCTTATTTCGTACTGAGTCGTCAAATTGAAAAGTGACTTAAACTTAATATAAGTAAGGTAACTTTCCATCACAAATGTATCTTAAATATAAAAACGAAATAAAGTATCAAAAATAAAATCATCAGCCATTGTGATAGTACCTTAGTAAAATAACTCAAACGCGGAGCACGAAGAATGACCTATTATACCTGCCCCTGAATCTTCGCTATTGTGTCCTTTCGCCGTTATTCGAAGCCTAGGTAAACATATTTTGAGAAAGCCCTTTCCGTTTCCGTTCGACATCAATTTTCCTATTGGTCAATTATACCCACGTGACGTCACTTCCGTAACGTCATCATAAGTCACGTGATACGAGTTCACCTTTTAGCAACGGCGGAGGATTTGTGTCATTGGCGTCCATTTTTCGCAACCGTTCACATCTAGTCATAAACGCTGTTAGCGTTCGAAATTTAAAAATTTAAAAATTTGTACGAGTGGTTCTTTTATTTTACTTTCACGGATAAAGTAATATTATTAGTTATGAAAATTGTTCGAATTTTAAAAGAGCGTGCCTGTGAGTGAGCGCGCGAAAACATGGCGGGTCGGGCTCGAGGTCCACCTGTTAATTTCAAAGTACCTATCGTGGAAATCCAACGCATTTAGGACGACGAGATGGAGTATCAGGTTTATTGGCACATAGGAATTGAGGTAATTTAACACCTCGCCAGGTCAGTGAAAGTTTTGATTTTTATTTTCTTACCCACAAGCAAGTAAGAAATTTTATATTTTCTCACCATGAAAAATCTGTTCATGTGATAGTTAGTAGAGAGATTTTGCGATCTGCGCTGAGAGATTATATCATAATCATAATCATTTATGTCAAATAGATTTCCTTTTAATAGTGATACAATGTGATTTAGGGATTTTGAAAGGATCGGGAAGTATACAGTGGGTCTCGGCTCCCGTCGTCGCCCGTGCTTGACCTTGACACACTTTTCTCTTGTTTAGTTTATAAATCCTATTTTACAATTTGTACCGACTTCTTGTGGCGATTTATTGTTACGAAAGCATTTTGAAGTACCTACATTTTCTTTAATGGTTATCATGTCCATTGGAAAAGTATCATTGCAGTTCGAAAATAATGTCAGTATAGTCGAGTGGTATAGCACTAATTTTGTTAAGTTGCTTTTGTTTCAACGTTTTGTTTTTGACATAGTGTGTGATTACTGTTATACTTTTATTACTCCCATGTCTGTATGTGAGTGCTACCTGCATTAAAAATGGGAACAAGCGTCGCTATGTATGTATTAACTAACCAACAAGTGCAAGGCAAATAATATTTTAAAGGGAATAGTGTATTTAATTTAATGATTTTAAAAGTACATACTGTTGTTGCAAAAGTTTATTCTAAATACTTTCTACAGTTGACCCTTGCCCCTTTTAGGGAGTGTTTATGTGGGTCGTGTAATGTAGCATGGAGCAAATGATTTGATATTGAAAAATGGGGTGCTCAGCCCCCCCGAACCCCCCTACCATTGGTTCGATAATGTTTTATTAATGGATACGTAATTGGATTCATTATCCCTGCCATTTTTAATATGATATTCAATGCAGATTTTAAGCTGTGGTTACATATTGATATGAAAAAAAAAAAAAAAATATAATAAAAAAAAAAAAAAAAAAAAAAAAAAACAACATAGCCTGCTTACGCAAGTAACGGGTGGCATTTCCTGCTTACGCAAGTATCAGGGTGCAATGTTTTTGACAATAAGCATTATGAATCTTTTTATTTTTAAAATTAATTAAATTAGCCTGCTTACGCAAGTAACGGGTGGCATTTCCTGCTTACGCAAGTATCAGGGTGCAATGTTTTTGACAATAAGCATTATAATCTTTTTATTTTTTTGGATTACGTGATATTATTAGTGCCGTCAATGCCATAATTATGATTGAAAGTAGAAACTGTATATTCAAATAAATATAAGTAAAAAAGGGGGGTGGGGGGGGGGTATAGGTATATCGACTACACATACCTTTCATGTTTATATGCGAACAAGCCCCGCTAGTATTAGGCACGCTGGAAGCTGTGCTTGGCACTAATAGTTCATATATTGATTGAAATACTGCGGTGGCTCCCTATGGGCACCAGTGATAGCAATAATTAGTATTTTAACGAATAATAGGTACCTACTGACTAGAAGCTATGCAGTCAAAGTAATTATGCTATAAAGCCAGTTGGGATATTGCGATTCTGACTTTTAGTGTAATCTGACATTCTGCGATTTCTGATAATGCGTGTCTGGCGTTTTGCGTATCTGAAAGAGCCTGACAGTCTGACATAGCTGTAAGCAACAGCACGAGCCGATCGGGTCTGCCCTTTCGACTGTTTCATACCTAAATTTAGTTTAGATTAAGTAAATGTGTACCTATTGTTAATGTAAAACACCGAATAAATTATTACTTTACTTTATTTCATCAGTAGAATGTTTTAGAAAATTTATAGGCAATAGTTATTTTAGCCGTCTAGAAGAGTGAAGTCATCTGATACAGGCATTGTTTATGCTTACTCATCGTCATGTATAAACATGGCAGGCTGCTCCATGGCACCGTAGATTTATATTGTGAGACGAATTCTGACGATCACGGTCTTTTAAAATGGCAAAACTAGGTAGGTATATATACCATATTTTGTTGCCTGTAATACAGATCAACCTACAACGGGCAATAGCAGTCAACGTTACCGATATTATTTTTTCCTGTGCTCATGTAACTCATGTAATTGTGTATGTAATGATGTTGAAAATGTAAACCTTTTGTTATCATGATATAAACTATTCATGTATTCAGTCAAAAGTACTTGTACGTAAATGATTTTGACTGTCTTAAACAATAGAAAAATTACGCCTTTCCAGGCTAGAATGAATGCAGTTTGGAGATTGACAGGGTCTACAACAATGATATTGTCTACAAAGACATCTTTTTATGAACCTTTAATGAATCATTATCATAAAAATTGGATAAATTATGAATTTTTTGGAAAGAATAAGTAAAAATGGGTTTCTGAGATTGATTTCGCAAGGACACGGACCCATACAAATGTAAAATTAGTAGATCAGATCATTGATAATAATTTACGAATTTTCAGATTGACAGTCGCTCCACAAGAACACTGTCTTGTACAATAGCAAAATTATGCCCTTAGGGCAAGCATTAGGGCAACTAAAAGAAGTTGCTCGTTGTTTCGTCGATGAGGAAAAGAAGTCTCTTATGTTTCTGATAAACAATGTCTTTGGTGAGTTTTAATATAAGTATATATATATATATATATATATATTTTTAGTTCATTATGTTAGAATTGTTTGTATTCATTACGAAGTTATATAAGGTGCCCGGTTAACCCATTTTTACTAAATGGATGGGTATAATGAGCCATAACTCAATGAAATTTTTTAATTTTGTATATTCATGTTTCTTTGCTAGATTGGATATAACTATTTAAGATGTTCCGTGTAGCTAAATTGACAGTAATTAACAGGAGTTTTTCATTGGTTCGATGGTGATTAATAATAAGAGAGAGGCGTCTTTAGAATGGCAGTCTATATAAAAAATTGTGTCCTGCAATGCAACTTGGGACCGTGTCGGTAAAATATATAAAGTGAAACTGTCATTATCGGCCATTACCAGTCATTTTCGTTGTCATTATTATATTTATATGTATAGTTACAGTTAAAAAGTCTTGAATGGGTGGTAGGAAAATATTGACGATTCATAAGTACCTACATGCTTATTATATGTCTATGTGAATAAATCAATATTTGATTGATTGATAGATATAAGTAGTAGATTAAGTTATGACAAAATATTGCAAATCTTTTGCAATTTATCTTTTAGAGTTACATTAATTCGATTTGTATGCAAATGAGATTTGTTACAAAATAGCAGATGCTTTAAAGAAGTTAATATACGAACTACTTTTGTTTTGATCTTGTAAAATAAGGCATGTGCTTACATTATTTTCAGAAATTTACTTGACCTTTATACATGATCGCTCTTTTTGTCAGACCAGTAAGACAAGCCGGCACAAGTAGTTTAGGATGTTATACATATAACATCCTGCGATCTGCGATCCTATTTATTCGAATAATGTTAACGTTAATTTTTGCAATCAAACTTTAATGCATCTTGCACTGCACAAACATAGCAATAGTTGACTTCTTCTCTAGCACAGAGCTTTAAATAATGTGTTTTCTCTTGAATTTGGTGTAGGTAGTGAGTCAACAGTTTAACTGCCAAAAATAACGTCGTGGGTTCGATATTTTAAGTATAATATTATGTTTAATTGATCGAAGTGTTTTGTATGTAACACAACCATGTATTTACAAAATACATGTTTATTTATTTATTTAATTCTTCATGCACTAATTACAGTACATAGGTGGACTTAATGCTTCGCACCCTACAGAACCATAAGAATTACGACTTGGGCATCTTGGCCATAGGACAAGCTTTGCTTAGATTAGAATATACCACTGTGTAGCACAGTGGTATATTAAAATTCCCAAAATTATTTATTTTAGTATGGACAATAATTTCCCTATAGCGGTAAAGGATATACTGAGAAACAGTCGTCAGCTTCGTAACAATGCTAGTGCTCGGGAGTTTAGCGTGTCACTAGCAGGTGTAACATAATAATTTAAAGCAACATGATTTTACAGTTAGGGAAGATGAGTCTTGTGCTTATGGTTTCTTGTGTCGAAAGTTTTTACAATTATTATATTGTACTTATATTTTGCTTTATTATGTGTTTTCAGATCATATCGTATCGATGTTATATCAGAAGAGACTTAGCCAAAAGATTTTCAGATGTTTTTGCTTCAAAAATATATAAGGGATAGCACAAGTTGTGTTAATGTAATGTTTGTTTCTTTTCAGTTTTTGAATATTTCAAGAATATGTAAATGATTTATGTAACATAGTTTACATATTTATGAATAAGGTTTGATAGATTGAGCATAAGTATACATTTTATTTTCTTTTCAATCATGTTCAGTCCGTGCTCATATTTTCATTATTTAGGTACTTACGTACTATTGTATGACATACTTGAATGTTTGATAGTAATAGCATAATGTTTCTGATATCAGTATTAATTTGTGATGTTGAGTTATAACGTTAAACAATTAATTCTTGTACCCCTTGTACCTGTCGAATTTGTCAAAAGGTATAAGATTAATGTCATAATTGCTGATACATGTCACATTGGCGTCCTCGTTCACCAGGCGATAACAAACAAGGTCTCAAAATATGTTTACCTAGGCTTCGAATAACGGCGAAAGGACACAATAGGAGCGTTTTACCTACCATTAAAACGCATATTGTGTCCGGAGCCTTATTCGAAGCCTAGCTTTAAGACCTGCCTGGTGTAGATTTTATCCTTAATGGTTGTCAGGTGTTTCAGATTTTGAGACTACAATGACACAAATCCTCCGCCGTTGCTAAAAGGTGAACTCGTATCACGTGACTTATGATGACGTTACGGAAGTGACGTCACGTGGGTATAATTGACCAATAGGAAAATTGATGTCGAACGGAAACGGAAAGGGCTTTCTCAAAATATGTTTACCTAGGCTTCGAATAAGGCTCCGGACACAATATGCGTTTTAATGGTAGGTAAAACGCTCCTATTTGTTTTAGGGTGTGATTAGAAAGACCGTATCTGACGACCTGGTGGAAAACATCTGGGAAGCTCAACATATGGACAAGATTGTGCCCTCGCTGCTTTATAATATGCAGGTGAGATTTCTTTTTTATTTATAAACGACGGGGTGAAAAAAATAAATAATAGACTCGGTTTGTCTCGAAAGTACTTTTATGACGTTCTTCATGATTTATTTTTATCGTCTTCATTGTTTTGATTGCATCACTTGCTACAAATGAGCTCAAAGAAAGCAATGTATGCTTAATTAGATGCTGAATTTAGCCAAGTGTAATAAGCCCTATAATCTAAAAGACAAGAAGTTAGGCCAAAAACACGCACACACGACTGCTATGCTATGCTTGTCATGTATTGTCATGTCCAAGGAGTTTGTACAAGGAAACTGGAGTTCAGTTGTCACATTCACATCTACCTACCAGAAACATCCTGTAAAAAACTAGCCAAATCTCGCTGAATCTGAAAATTTCTCTATAAAAAGTTAAGGCGATACTCGGAAAAAATGTGCTGAAGCGAGATAGCAATGAGAAAACGACGCGCGGGAGCGAGCGTCGTTTTTGCAGATTAGGCAAAAAAAAACACAAAATCACTTCGTATTAAAAAACTACAGCGATTTTAAAAAATGCTTCTATACGATCCTCAATATTATTGGTGTCCAATAATTAAACCAATTTTCAATAGTGTAAGTAACCCCATTTAAGAATAATCTTCATTTTTCGTATTTTTTAGAGGTCTTTTCGAAAAGAAAAAGTGTCGAGGCAAAATCATAAAATCGTGTTTTTGAAACTATACGATTCTAGATGAAGGTATGAAGAAATATATATCTTATTACCAGATTTGTAACAACTGTAACCGTCCTATAGTTTTAAATCAAAAAGTCCATATTTTTCCGAGTAGCGCCTTAAGAAATCTCTTAGTAAAGCCAAGCCAACTCTCATGTTCCTTACTGGGATTGTTTTATTATTAAAGTTAGATTTATATCACTTAGCTTTTTGGTGCTAACCATAACCATATTTTCTTGTAATATTATAAATGCGAAAGTTTGTGAGTATGGATGTCTGGATAAATGGATGTTTGTTAATCTTTCACGCAAAAACTACAGAGCGGGTCTGGATGAAACTTGCAACAGAGATAGATTATAGACTGGAATAGCACATAAGATACTCTTTATCCCGATATTCCCTCGCTAGTTATATATATTTCGAGATCAATGTCGAATCGTTGCTGATAGATGCGATTTCAGCGAATATTTATTTTTAATACAGTTGCTCAAAAAGTGGCGTATTGCAGGGACGTATAGCGTTCGGGATGTGGGCTATTACACACTCGAACTTTTTCTTTACCTTTCCCGAACTCGTGCGTTTTCTTTCCCAACTGTCAAAATATTGTCTATTAAAAAGAAAAAACCAACCACGAAGTTTTTACTAAAAACAAATCATAGAAGTTTTTATGATTCATGCAAATATTTCTAAAAAGAAGCTACTAATTTGTTTCAATATCAGATTTAAAGGTAATTTTAATTATACATTAAATTAATATTAGTATCGGCCAAATTAAATTTATGAATATAAAAAATACATAAAATTGGCTGTATGACCACAGATTACTAAATATGGTATGACGTGCACTATTTACCATAGTATCTGCTTATAGGAGTTTGCGCAAGTAAGTGAAAAGAAAATGAGGGACCTTATTTCTTAATTTTCTAAATTAGTTTTTTCTGGTTTTTATTGTGGTAGGTACTTAGTATGGTGGAATTAGTGCAATAATGTGGCTTTAATGGAAAACGATGTGGTAAAAGAGAGAAATAAGGAAAGGCGCTCCTGTAGGATTCAGATTGCTTTTGTTAGGTTTCATTTCATTTCATCTCATTTAATTTAATTTTCATATCAATAAAAAAAATCTACTGAAGCCTTGGCTGTATGATCATAGTTTCCTTTGCCAACCCAGAATGGGTGAAGAACACAAAAAAAAAGTCTCTGCTTATATTCTTTTACGATTAGTTAGTTGAGTTTATTGTGTTTTATTATTTTATTAAATTGCTTAATTTTTTCGCAACTGTATTAAAAATAGTTGTTCAGTACACGTGCGGAACCGTCATTGCAACTTGTCCCGACTGTCAACCCTCACCTTCGGCTGCGCCTCGGCTCGGGTAGACATTTGTCGGAACTCTTTGCAATGACAGGCTTTCCGCACTTGTAATGAAATCTACTATTTTAATACAGTTGCTCAAAAAGTGGCGTATTGCAGGGACGTATAGCGTTCGGGATGTGGGCTATTACACACTCGAACTTTTTCTTTACCTTTCCCGAACTCGTGCGTTTTCTTTCCCAACTGTCAAAATATTGTCTATTAAAAAGAAAAAACCAACCACGAAGTTTTTACAAAAAAAAATCATAGGAGTTTTTATGATTCATGCAAATATTTCTAAAAAGAAGATACTAATTTGTTTCAATATCAGATTTAAAAGTAATTTTAATTATACATTAAATTAATATTAGTATCGGCCAAATTAAATTTATGAATATATAAAATACATAAAATTGGCTGTATGACCACAGATTACTAAATATGGGATGACGTGCACTATTTACCATAGTATCTGCTTATAGGAGTTTGCGCAAGTAAGTGAAAAGAAAATGAGGGACCTTATTTCTTAATTTTCTAAATTAGTTTTTTCTGGTTTTTACTGTGGTAGGTACTTAGTATGGTGGAATTAGTGCAATAATATGGCTTTAATGGAAAACGATGTGGTAAAAGAGAGAAATAAGGAAAGGCGCTCCTGTAGGATTCGGATTGCTTTTGTTAGGTTTCATTTCATTTCATCTCATTTAATTTAATTTTCAGTTCATATCAATAAAAAAATTCTAATGAAGCCTTGGCTGTATGATCATAGTTTCCTTTGCCAACCCAGAATGAGTGAAGAAAACAAAAAAAAGACTCTGCTTATATTCTTTTACGATTAGTTAGTTGAGTTTATTGTGTTTTATTATTTTATTAAATTGCTTAATTTTTTCGCAACTGTATTAAAAATAGTTGTTCAGTACACGTGCGGAACCGTCATTGCAACTTGTTCCGACTGTCAACCCTCACCTTCGGCTGCGCCTCGGCTCGGGTAGACATTTGTCGGAACTCTTTGCAATGACAGGCTTTCCGCACTTGTAATGAAATCTACTATTTTCAGGCGGCAGAAAAGTACGAGACAGTAAACTCGGACGCTAGAGACGGGGCGAAGGAGACTCCGCCCCGGCTAGCCGAAGCGGAGGAGACGCCCCCTAGGCTGGCCGAAGCCTGCCTCCGAGAATTAGTGGGGAGGGCCTCTTTCGGACATATACGAAGCGTTTTACGACCTGTTCTTACGTGAGTTTACTTTAAATAGAGAGAGTATACTTTAAGAGCCAACGCGCACTTGTGATTGTTAATCGGGCGATAGTTTGATCGTTTTCGGATTCAGTATAAAGTTAAAGGACAGTGCGCGCACTGACGATTAAAAATCGACCGATCAAACTATCGGCCGATAGTTGTTCGATCAAACTATCGCACAGCACAACTATCGGCCGGTCGGCAATGTGCATGAAGAACTATGTGAGCGTGCGCACTGCATTCAACTAAACTGTCGTCCAACTATCGGCCGACAGTTTGATCACGATCGTCTTACGATTCCGACTAAACTATCGGTCGACTAAAAATCACGAGTGCGCGTTGGCGCTAAATAAATACTAATATTGCACCCAAAAATACGTCCCAAGATAGAGTTGGTTGGTTGGACAATTGGCGTCACGGAATCGCATTTTTCCATGCCCTATCCTTTTTTGTCGCTCAAAACGGTTAGTTCGGTTAGTAACACATACACCACTAAAATTAAATTAGTCCAAAGAGTTTAGGAGATGATAGTGTCCATCGAATCGAACAACTTTTACTATGGGACCATCCATAGAATCGCAAAAAAAACAGGTGTTCCATATAGGAAAAATGTGATAGTAAAAAACCACGAGCCCTATAAGTAGCTTTCAGGCGGGATTCGAACCCGCGCCTCCGGGAATCCGGCCCGATGCTCTGACCAACTAAGCTACCGAAAGGCTTACACGACTCGTCGAATTTTGCTATCACTTGTTACGCTGTAGGCCAGCGTTGCTTCATCAATGTGAGGAAACCCTCGCATCCGAAAGAAACATTTTTACAAATGTTTGACAATCGATTAAAATGAAACAGCCATATTAAGATTTTATATGACGTCACTGGGTTCGGTTGCCTGGTCTGGTCTCGTTGTCAGGATGGTTGTGACGAGGGATCCTCAAAATAATAGTCTCTTCTTCAATAACAAACTTCTTATTCTTCAATCACAATCGATATGGCACAAATAAAACAACGATTCAAGTGATGTACGCGGATGAATCTTTAAACGCGGCAAATTCGATACAGAAAAGTGGCCCTTGCGGGCCCCACTTCCGCCTCAACGTCCAACCCCTCGTAGGTCCCTGTTTAGACCGTTTTATCATGCGCCTGCACCAAATGTGTCGACAAAATCAACTCACTTCGCCAGGTCCTGCCATCTCTCTGTATCCAATTCACCCAAGTGCTTGCCGCAACGTTTAAACTGACTCAACTAATAGTTACAAAGAATAGAATAGAATAGAATATCGTTTATTGCCAATACTGTGTACATAGATATTGCTGATGATATTGCATAAAACAAAGTCACAACAGTATTTCCATAACGGACATGCAAGATTAAAACAAAGAGACTTATACCTAATTAAAATTTAAAGAATACAAAACATTAATTAATATAACTATCTAGGTACAGTATTATTTTTATCATAATATTCAGCCAGATTGTAAAAGGGGTTTTGTAGTAACCAAGCCTTTAATTTAAATTTAAACATATGTAAGTTTAAGGATTTAATGTCTGTAGGCAGATGATTAAATATTTTGATGCCGGAGTTAAAAGCACTTTTGTAGCACATTTGGTTGTTAGTCCTGGGCACACATATATCATATTTATATTTATCTCGGAGATTTGGACGACAAGACACTTTAGTTTTGAAGTATTCATTTGTATTTTGTTTGATAAATATTGAAATTTCTAATATATATATACAACATAAAGTTAGATAACCCTTTTCCTTAAAAATATTTCTTACTGTTTCTATGGAATATAAATTATAAATAATACGTAAACATTTCTTTTGTAAAATAAAAGTTGACTGTACATCTACAGAGTTTCCCCAGAATATGATACCACACGTTAGGAGCGGATAACAAACGGATTGCGGATAACAAAGCAACAAGATAGATGGCGTTAATAATTTTAGTCGATAGTTACAAAATAACTCGATAGATGTCGTTATAATTTAAATTAAAGTAATCGATCTTGCTGTCTATGAGGGCAGCATTGCGCTTACGCTCCGACACGGCCATTCTGACGTGTCGCACGTCCTCGTGTGTATCTGAAACAAAATTACTTCAATGGAGCTAATTCCGCTCGGCTTAACCTGACTAAAAGGTTAGTAGGTACACTATAGATAAGGAAGAAAGTATGCCTCATAGTAAGTTACAGTAATCACAATATTATAATCAAAGTCATATAAGCAACACACATCACTAACAGTAGCTACACATCAGGTGGCAAGGATTCCCACATGGAATCGGTACACTCAATGTACATGGTCATCGTAATGACATAGTCTCCCATGAGACGGACTCCCACATTGGAATCGGTATGCTCAACATACATGGTCATATCATAATGACATAGTCTCCCATGAGACAGATTCCCACATTGGAATCGGTACACTCAATGTACATGGTCATCGTAATGACATAGTCTCCCATGAGACGGATTCCCACATTGGAATCGGTATGCTCAACATACATGGTCATCTCATAATGACATAGTCTCCCATGAGACGGATCCCCACATTGGAATCGGTACACTCAATGTACATGGTCATCGTAATGACATAGTCTCCCATGAGACGCTAGATTGCTACAGCCTCAGCCGCACCGCGCCCTGTACAACCCTATCGAATCGCAGTTACGACTACGACTGAAGCGTGCGGATTACCAAATAAGTAGCCATGTCAGTAAGTGTTCGCACATAGTTAGACAGGCCTTCACCGGCACTGTCCACACCCGATTCAACATCACAAACATTTAATTCTGAGGATACATCACTTTGAGGCAACTTTCTAAGCTATTCGTTAATCTTTAAAAACTTAGTTTTAACAACTTCAAAACTATTTTAGGGCAAACGTTAAAAATATCATTTTACACAAATTAATTCTCTTCATAAGTTTACTCATGAAAATCCATTTCCACTTTATCTTGGCGGAGTTTGTACTAAATTCACCATAACGTATCTGTCAGAAGTCTACAGTAACTTTCAATGACTTATCCAGTGATCGTAAAATTTTGTGCTTTGCTAGCACTCCACAACATAACCAGTGATCACAAAACTCATTGCTTTTGGTATCAGTCCAACAAAGCTCAATACTCAAATAAATCTGTCACGTAGCAGCTGATAACTGCTTGTAATTAATGTTATTACTTAAAGCCTTTTTGAAAAATAAAACTCTCAACTACTTCTTTGTTACTGAACATAGTCACAACGCGTTTTAGACTGACAGCTTGGAACAACAACAAAACATAATATTTCTTTGTACATACTACAGTGCTTCCACTCTACCCTCCTTACCATCATGGTACCACAACAACGTGCTGACTCATTCAGCCACGCAATAAAACAAACAACATCTTCAGCACTTCCTTGCTAATAATGTGATAAAACACCAACTAGATATTTAGTCCTCTGAACCAAATCAAATCATGTTCCCATCTGTCAATCTAATACGAACTCTTATCGTTTCTAATCCAATTTAAATCAAATCTCACATTAACAATCATTGTAATACTAGGTTTGTACCAGTTTACTGGTACAAACCTAGTATTACTACACTAAACTAGTAGTGGTACTTTAGTACCAAAAGCTTTACAAAAGAATGTTCATTGAACGGAAAAGTGCATTTCGGTGCTGTTTGCACAAATAATGACAAAATGAAAACTGCTCACCAAATTGCGGTCATATGATATGCGATGCCAGTAGATCTCTCTCTACACTATCGCCGCCAGAGCCGGCAACTTGTCTGTTGCGTTGCGCCACTACGCCACCGCGCCGTCGCCGCACTGCCATCGCCGCAGAGTCGCACCATTGCACCACTGCTGCGCTTGCATTTCACTGTAATTTGAAATAGGTCATTTGTGAGGACTCATGAAGTAAAACCTTCCGTATAGCCACCAACTCTACTTTAGAAACATTGTGATCTTAGTAACTCTGCATTTGACTCTACTCGTGACTCTGAATTTGGCTCTACATTCGACTTAACATGTCACTCTACATGTGACTCTATATTCGACTCTACATTTGACTCTACATGTGACTCTACATGTGACTCTACATGTGACTCTACATGTGACTCTACATCTGACTCTTCATCAGAGTCTACATCAGACTCTACATCAGACTCTACATCAGACTCTACATCAGACTCTACATCGGACTCTACATTGGACTCTACATCTGACTCTACATCGGACTCTACATCAGACTCTACATCAGACTCTACATCTGATGAAAAGTTAGTGTCTCATTAGTCATATTTACTATATTTATATAGGCATTTACTTAAGACCTCTCGATCTCTACCATTACGTCATGGGATAGCTATGATAAGATAACACTTTATTTGCACACACAGAGACAGAAAATACATGACATAAACAATTTACGAAAAGCGGTAAAATTAGACGGCCTTATGTCTTAGCAGCGATCACTGCCAGGCAATCTTACTATCTGACAGGTAATGTTATAGGCACCAACTTTATATCAAGAGTTACAATGATGACACTATCTCATATGGTATCTGTACCCCGAGTGTAAATTTGTCAATGTGCAAACGTTACTATCGCGTTTAAACTCTAATTCTATTCTAGATCTTATTTCTTTACAACAAAGTACAATCTATTTGTCAAAATTTATCTCAAACGCGATGGTATGCAATTTACCAACTAACACTGTATGTTAGTAAAATAAGAAAAATGTTTGCCGCTCAATTTTGATGTAGGTAGTTTACAATAAAATCATTAAACATTCTTGGTTCTGTTGGAAACTATTATTTTAACGAATTACTCACAAAGGAATAAGATTTACTTTCTTTCGGCTTCACAAAATAAAGAAAATATGAGAATACCTGCGTTTGTTTAGATACAGACAAACCTATCGATGAACAAATCCTTATGCTCCAGCCAGGTTACGCCAGCACATAAAACATGGTCCAGGTCCAGCCGATGAACTTCCTTTCAGCGTAGGTACCGCTCATCACCAGGAAAAGATGATTTTCACAATTCTCTTCTTGCAAATGAAATGCCGCTAGTGAAACGGCAGGGCGCCTTTTCTTTCATCACACGTTCAGTAACAGAATGTCAAATAACAGAAATACGGGTATTTCGTTTTCAGTCCACTTTTCATCTGTGGCACGGGCTGCATCCCACTTCTGATAACGTCGCCGGGTCGGTTGCCTGGTCTGGTCTCGTTGTCAGGATGGTTGTGACGAGGGATCCTCAAAATAATAGTCTCTTCTTCAATAACAAACGTCTTATTCTTCAATCACAATCGATATGGCACAAATAAAACAACGATTCAAGTGATGTACGCGGATGAATCTTTAAACGCGGCAAATTCGATACAGAAAAGTGGCCCTTGCGGGCCCCACTTCCGCCTCAACGTCCAACCCCTCGTAGGTCCCTGTTTAGACCGTTTTATCATGCGCCTGCACCAAATGTGTCGACAAAATCAACTCACTTCGCCAGGTCCTGCCATCTCTCTGTATCCAATTCACCCAAGTGCTTGCCGCAAAGTTTAAACTGACTCAACTAATAGTTACAAAGCAACAAGATAGATGGCGTTAATAATTTTAGTCGATAGTTACAAAATAACTCGATAGATGTCGTTATAATTTAAATTAAAGTAATCGATCTTGCTGTCTATGAGGGCAGCATTGCGCTTACGTTCCGACATATATAATTTTTATGCATTCACAATGCAATTTTGTAAGTATAGGAAAAATGTGATAGTAAAAAACCACGAGCCCTATAAGTAGCTTTCAGTAGCTTTCAGTGTTCCATAGTAAAAGATGTTCGTATTGATGAACACTTTCATCCCGTAAAACCTATGTACTAATTAAAAAATAGTGGTGTATAACATAGACCCCGCCTCTGCTAGCGTAAGCGGAAGAGACGCCTCCGAGAATTAGTGAAGAGTTAGTAGGATACAATATAAAAAAAAACGATTGAAGAAACTTTCACGCCAAACTCTGATATAAAAGAAGAACGAGTTGGGTCTACGGGTCCATCAGCAAACTGGGTCTGAGACATTTGGGTTTACTTCGTGTCTATACTAGTTATAGGTATACTCGAATAATTATTTAATTAACTCTTTGAACATTGTTTCGTTTTAGCCATTTCGATCGACACGAACTGTGGGTGCCCAACGACTTCGCCGTCCACACGTTTAGGATCATAATGGAAGCCATTCAGGTATGTGTAGAATAGAATAAAACTTTTGTGTCTGATATGAGCGTAGTGTGATTTCCTTTTCGTGTATCAGTGACGATTTTTTGCACTTTTCAATAGGGATGATAAATGAGATTTCTTTGCTGATTAAATAAGTATCCTAACTAACTGTTAAAACAAGGTTATTAGTTACAGTACATTCCGCAATCGATATTCTAATTCTTTATCCTCTAAAAGGCGTCACTGTGTAAAGGAGTGGTCTGTAGTGTAATCGATTGTAATATAAAATAATACAACTGGTGCAAAGAAAGTCGGCTAGAACGCGTAATAGGCACAGTCCCCTTATTCCTCGTACATTACCAAGTTTGATAACTGGCTTTCTACAAGGAAAAATAATTCTTCCTAGCTTACCCGGTTTTCAAATGGGAATGTTTTTTTCCTGGTAGAAAACCGTAATTTTATTTAGTTTTCTACGAAGAATTTTTTTTTCTTCTTAGCTTACCCAGTTATCAAAGGAGAATTTTTTTTTCCTCGTAGAAAGCTGTGAATTCAATTACAGCTTTGTGCGTGTTGTTCTAAGAATAAGAATTTTTCCTACTTAGCCATTAGATCAGATAGACCGAATAATTACTTAGATTAAGTTTTACTTTAATAATTAGACCATCCAACCAACCGTTCCATCGGAGCTGGTTGTGAGACGGGTTGATGTTTTCTAAAATATGTATTTCATTTTCAATTCTTCAATGATAAAAATTGAATGCAAAAAAAGTAAAAATTTATATAACCTCTTTACTATTAAATCTATATCTATACAAATAAATAAAATTGGAGTGTCTGTTTGTAATATTAAAATAACTGCTTTTTACTACTTACATGCATATGATTAAGTATATTGTTATATACGGTACATATACCAAAATATAATTTTTTAAAATTTTTTCCTGTCTGTCTGTTTGTTCCGGCTAATCTCTGAAACGGCTGGACCGATTTTGACGGGACTTTCACTGGCAGGTAGCTGATGTAATAATGAATAACTTAGGCTACTTTTTATCCCGATATTCCTAGGGAAACGAGAACCACGTGGGTGAAACCGCGGGCGGCCGCTAGTAATTAAATAAAATAAAACTGTTGTTCCCTCTAAAATTAAAATTAATCTAAGTAAATAATAAAAATGAATAATTATTCGGTCTTTCTGATACTCTGATCTAATGGCTACGAAGGGAAAATTCTTCTTCGTAGAACGCACAACACGTACAAAGCTGTAATTGAATTCACAGCTTTCTACGAGGAAAAAAAAATTCTCCTTTGATAACTGGGTAAGCTAAGAAGAAAAAAAAATTCTTCGTAGAAAACTTAATAAAATTACGGTTTTCTACCAGGAAAAATAATTCCCATTTGAAAACCGGGTAAGCTAGGAAGAATTATTTTTCCTTGTAGAAAGCCAGTTATCAAACTTGGTAATGTACGAGGAATAAGGGGCACAGTCGGATGATAGCAGAGTTGTGATTCCTGCATCGCCTGTTCCCTTTTGACTTGTAACAGTGGCAGCTTTTTCTTTTTATTCTATGCATCTTCCATGCTCCATGCGTATTCAAATTATGTATGACAAGTGTATTTATACAGGACAAGTATTCATACAGCGTGGTGGAAGCTTTGATGCAGCATTTAGACGTGGGCGTCCCCGGCGGGGCGGCACAACCGCGCGTTCGGGCCGCTCGCGCCGCCGTGCTCAGCAATATCGTCGCCATCGCCGCCGCTGATTCTGTGGGTGAGTGATGTTAGTTAGTCGTGGGCCACACTGGAGCGACCGCGGGGCGCGGAGGCGACCTGCGGATCCGCAAGACGCGCGAACACGTACCCGGTCGCGGCAACCGCCCGGACGCGCCAGTGTGGCCCCTCCCATCCGTCTCAATATGTTTGTTTTTCCCGCTCAACGCGGACGCAAGACGCGCCGCTCCAGTGTGGCCCACGACTTGGAGTAGATACAGCGCGTGGAAGCTCTGATGACATGGGCCTCCCCGGGGCGGCCCAATCGCGCGTTCGAGCCGCTCGCGCCGCCGTGCTCAGCAATATCGTCGCCATCGCCGCCGCCGATTCTGTGGGTGAGTGATGTTAGTTAGAATAGATACAGCGCGTGGAAGCTCTGATGCAGCATTTAGACGTGGGCGTGCTCAGCAATATCGTCGCCATCGCCGCCGCTGACTCCGTTGGTGGGTGATGTTAGTTAGAGTAGGTAAAGCGCGTGGAAGCTCTGATGAGCATTTAGACGTTGGCGTGCTCAGCAATATCGTCGCCATCGCCGCCGCTGACTCCGTTGGTGAGTGATGTTAGTTAGAGTAGGTAAAGCGCGTGGAAGCTCTGATGCAGCATTTAGACCTTGGCGTGCTCAGCAATATCGTCGCCATCGCCGCCGCTGACTCCGTTGGTGGGTGATGTTAGTTAGAGTAGGTAAAGCGCGTGGAAGCTCTGATGCAGCATTTAGACCTTGGCGTGCTCAGCAATATCGTCGCCATCGCCGCCGCTGACTCCGTTGGTGAGTGATGTTAGTTAGAGTAGGTAAAGCGCGTGGAAGCTCTGATGCAGCATTTAGACCTTGGCGTGCTCAGCAATATCGTCGCCATCGCCGCCGCTGACTCCGTTGGTGGGTGATGTTAGTTAGAGTAGGTAAAGCGCGTGGAAGCTCTGATGCAGCATTTAGACCTTGGCGTGCTCAGCAATATCGTCGCCATCGCCGCCGCTGACTCCGTTGGTGGGTGATGTTAGTTAGAGTAGGTAAAGCGCGTGGAAGCTCTGATGCAGCATTTAGACCTTGGCGTGCTCAGCAATATCGTCGCCATCGCCGCCGCTGACTCCGTTGGTGGGTGATGTTAGTTAGAGTAGGTAAAGCACGTGGAAGCTCTGATGAGCATTTAGACGTTGGCGTGCTCAGCAATATCGTCGCCATCGCCACCGCTGACTCCGTTGGTGAGTGATGTTAGTTAGAGTAGGTACAGCGCGTGGAAGGTCTGATGCAGCCTCTAGACGTGGGCGTCCTGTTGTCGCCATCGCTGCCGCTTATCTGTTGGTGAGATTCTGATTCTGATCTACTTGTTATTTCTCTACTTTACAATATCACTTTTATCAAAATAAAAGCCTCAAATAAAAACAAACTCTTGCCCCACTCCCCCACAGCGGAGAAAGATTAAAAGTTTGTTCACGTTCCATACATTGTTCTATGGCACTCAACTAATGTTTCAAATTTTTGGAAGTTAGGAAATGTGAAGAGATTTTCAAAGTTATTTCAAATGGTTATCGGGAAATTCAACAAATTATCCAATACATTTGACACAGAATTTTATCTGCAGAAATATACTGACATATTTTTTAAATAACCATGTATATGCATGTTTGTATGAAAATAAAGGGGTTTCTAAAAAATATCAACTTTAAAGTAGGTACAGTAAAGGAATGTACTCACCGGGAGCAATTCGTTTAAAGAATTTGGTTAGCGAGCATTCGTTGCGCGAGCGTTTGATGCATAAGTAAGTTTATTCATTCTTATCGCGAGCACAACTTTCGACATTCGTTTTAACGTACTTACCAAAATGTTTGGTTCGCGAAGGATATGCTCGAGTATGCTAACGCTCGTTCGTGAAACGAATGCTCCCGGTGAGTACAGTCCTTAACAGATTTATTTGTCGTTTTTAAAGTGTTATAAAAAGTATATAAGATTAACTTAGTATTTGTTTACTATTGTACCCATTCGTTTATTATCAAAACTTATTATGTAGAAGTTTATCTTACATTTTAATTACAAAAACTACTGTACTCGCATTATTTTTTACTTTTTCTGCATTCGCAAGCTAGTTTGAGACGGGTCGATTTGTTCTAATACTTCATTTTTAACTAAGTACTGTAAAGTTGATATTTTTGATATGTATCAGTTTTCAATAAAGGCACAGTCTCTCATCTGGGTATAATATAAGTAAGCATAATTTCATTAGTAAATTACTAATATTTTATCTCAGGGCCATCTGTGCTGGAAATAATCAACAATTTGCTGACCAACTTGAGAGCATCGGTCGCAAGAGATTCCGACGTAAGTTTTATTGAATAATCTATTGAACTAATTTAATCAAATAACAGTCCGATTAGATTTTCAAACAAAATTCTGTTTGGCCAAGCCGGGTTTTTGTAGGATCAATCAAAGTAACTTGCAAATGTGTTGATAATAATAATTCAATTTCATCTAATCTGATATGATGAAATTAAATTCTGCTATTGATTTTTATGAGTGGTTTGTCCCTCGTAAAAAACCACTCATGAAATAATTGACTCGTTTGTTTTCATATTAATTTTTTCTAGCTAGGTTATCATGAAATTGGCTTGGTTTACACTTTACAGAGTAAATACAGAATAATTTATTAAAGAGTAAAGGTAAAAATTGTTTTGTTTTGGCAGATTTTGACGTCACACATTTTCATATTGTTTAATTCAAAAACTATTTTTTGATTTTGTAAATGATCCCAAATAATGTAAATTATAAAAACGGAAGACTGGCATATTTTTCCATTACGTATTGTATAATTTATAATTTGTTTCCATTACTATATTTCGAGGAACCCGTTGTTGAGGTAAAGCAACGTTCGCAATGGTCGGTCACTGTATGGGTGACCAAAAACTTTTCATCTCGAGCTCCTACGCGCTTCGTAAGGCTCCTCCGCGCTTCGTAAGGCACGTTAAGCCGTTGGTCCGGGCTGCATTTGCAGTCGTCAATACCCACCAATCTGCATTGGGCCCGCGTGGTGGGTCATGGCCCATTCTCCTAATACATCCATGAAGCCAGAACCCCAGCAGTGAGAACAGTAAATGGCTGATGGTGATTGTGATTATCTTTCAATAATTACTATATCTCTTCCAACAGAAAGAAACCGACGAGAAATTGTACCAAGACGCGTTAATAAACGCTCTGGGCGAGTTCGCGGACCACCTGCCCGACTTCCAGAAGATCGACATCATGATGTTCATCATCAGCAAGGTGCCCAGCTCGCAGCGCGGCAAGGGCGCCAAGCCAGACGCCATGCTGCAGACCATACTGCTCAAGTCACTGCTCAAGGTATATACTGCTCAAGTCTCTGCTCAAGGTACATACTGCTCAAGTCTCTGCTCAAGGTACATACTGCTCAAGTCTCTGCTCAAGGTACATACTGCTCAAGTCACTGCTCAAGGTATATACTGCTCAAGTCTCTGCTCAAGGTACATACTGCTCAAGTCTCTGCTCAAGGTACATACTGCTCAAGTCACTGCTCAAGGTACATACTGCTCAAGTCACTGCTCAAGGTACATACTGCTCAAGTCACTGCTCAAGGTACATACTGCTCAAGTCACATTAGGTTCAATTCAGACCAAGATGTCAGCGGCGCGGCAAGTACTAACTTTCAGTGTCAAAAAATTTGAAAATTTATCTACGTATTGAAAGGGCAGTATCGCATGTAAAGTTCGGAAAAGGGGCAAATAAATAAAATATGTAATTGATTCACATAAATATAAATTGGTATTTCAGATTATTTTTACTTTATTGCATTCATAATGCATTTTTTTATTATTGAAAATATTGAAAATGAAGTAAGTATTAGATATAAGTATATATAAGTATACTAGATGGTATTTATTAATATTTTGAGCGTCTTTAAATCAATCCACACGAGACGACGAGGCAAATAAAACCATAATGAATCGGGTATTTTTGTGTAATTGTCATTACAAGCTGCTGTGTTTTCAGGTGGGAACCACATACAGAACAACAGAGTTCAGCAAGGCGTTCCCAGCCGCATTTCTCGAAGCGCTTCTCCGCGTGTCTGCCACTGGGGAGCCGGCTACTCGCGCGCTGTTACAGCGGATATTGCACACACTGTTGGATAGGCGAGGGAATGCGCCGAGACTCGCTTTACCCACGTAAGTTATGATTATGTTTTGTGAAAAAAGAAATATATGTAGCCTACTTCCACAGAAAACACAACATGCAAGATGCACCGCATAAAATTGCACATATACACTACGAAAACACCAATGCACAATACCTGCATTTAGGAAGACAGTAATACACCTTGCACCTTAACCGATTAGACTACTCTACTTGTGTTTCGCTTTCGCCTCAAGTCGGGGCATCCTCGATGCTTGTTATCGCACGATCTAACTCCTGACGATGCCCCGGATTGGGGAAAAACACATGTAGAGTAGTCTAATCGGTGAAGGTGCAAAGTGTATTGCTGTCTTGCTAAATGCAGGTATTGTGCCCTGGTATTTTCGTATGCACAATACGATGTGCAATTTTTTTGCGGGCGGGCGGGCGGTACGTCTTGCATGTTGTGTTTTTTGCTGAAGTAAGCTATATACATTTCTCTCTTCACAATGGTCAGGGACTTCCGCCAGGTAACGCCTGATCCAATCAAATATTTTTTTTTTATATGGAGCAGTGGCGACCAAAACCCACTTTTACCACGTGATGATCTGCCTGCATAGTGGATCGGTAGGGTGGTGTTTTTGATATTTTTAAAAGAGAGAGCGAAGGGTTTTTTTTTTTTTTTTTTTTTTTAAATCGGAATCGAAATTTTAAAATTAGGAATCGGCATGTATGGACCGTTCGCCACTGATATTTAATGTCCTCTTTCTCTTAATTTTGAATTTTTTGAATTACCTACAATTTTAGTGTCTAACGCCTGAATACTGGAACGCTAGGTACTTGATTTTGGGAGCGTCTGAAACATCATGACATCTCTTTCATACTTTTGACATTAAAAGGGTGACAGGGTGATGTGTAAAGTTCGAGTATTCGTAAATAAGTGTCTTAGAGCATTTTAGTGTCTCTGAAGAATTGACTTAAAGAATTTAACCTGCGTTTATCTACGATCCTATTCGTTTTTCAATGCGCTATGCTTTACTATCCACATTTATCGATTTAAATACAATTACTTATTTTACAGCTATTCGATAAATTAGGCTTTTGGGTAATATTGAGTTCCCTTTTAGAAAAGTTGTTTCATGTATTTGTTATTAAATTATCAAGTTTTTTGTTGTAGTGTGGATTACGGTGAACTCGGCTTGGCCGTGGAGAAGTGTTCCCGCCAGGACCTGATCTTCAGCAGCAAACATGGCTACGCGATATACAGCTCCCTCTATGATGGTAATACAAAATTGTAATTTTCGAATTATATCACTTTTTAGATTTTTATTCGTGCTGTTCATTAAAATAAGTATATTATCACGGAATATATAATAGTACTAACGTATATTACCTACTTCAGCGTAAAGAAAAGCGTTATTGTCGCATTAAAATTTAATTAAGTAATTAATTGAAATGTGAGTTTATTACAATGGTGTGTAAACAAATTAAGAATTGAGCGTAGTTTTTTTTTACATTGAATTGAAGAATCTTTTTCCGATTATTGCAATGCAAGAAGAAGGATGAAAGCAAACCAAACAATACAAACTAATCCTACTATCCTACTATAATATAATATTATAAATGTGAAAGTTTAGATGTTTGGACGTTTGGATGTTTGGATGTTTGTATGTTTGTATGTTTGTTATAGACTAAGCTCCCGTTGTACTAAACCCTACCTCATAAGGTGGCAGCTCAAAAATGTAATGCAGTGATAGATACTACTTAGGAACACTGGATTTTAGTAGGTTGCCGTCGAATATCCTGGAAGAACTTCTATTTTTGTTCGTCTTCAAATCGCTATTTTGATCGAAAATTACATCATAAGGTGGCAGATCGAAACGTTTACGCATCGAAAGAGACACATTTGGACATACCAACCCGCATAGGTTGCCGGCCCAAACCCTGGCAGGTTTCAAGGTCAGCCAAGTTTTATGAGCCCCAAAAATGGGATAAATTACCTCATCAGGTGGCACGCTTAAACTGATGCAGATCGATTGCCCTAGACATGCCATTCATTAATATATAGGGTTGCCTGCCTTCAGCTTGGCAGTTTTTCTGGTCAGCCACCTCGAACAATGTATTACAAAATCTTGGAATAACGAGAAATTCTTGAATAGATGCTATGGTTCAGGGTATAATTTAGTAAAAATCGTGATATCAACTTAAACTCGACGTACCAACAGACTCGCGTCTTATGGTGTTGAAATAATAGGGTAAATGTACCAGTTTTGGTCATTTCTCATAGGTACCTATATCTTTAAATATTGAAAAAAGTGATGTTGCTTTTTACGTTCAACGTGATATAAGTAGTAGAACGGGCAATTTTGTGCTGTATAACAATATTTATTATGTTCTCTTCAAATCACAGGTGATGATTTTTATGAGTTGAGTTTATTTTTATGTTTTACTAGCTTTCTGCCCCGTGACTTTTTCCGTGGTAAAATATAACTACCATATGTGCTATTCTGGTATCTAAGCTATAACACAGTAACGTTTCATCTGGATCCGTTCTCTAGTTTTTGCTTGAAGACGTAAGAAACTGATGCAGATCGATTGCCTTAGACATGCCATGCAGCTTTTCTGGTCAGCCACTTCGAACAATGTATTACAAAATCTTAGAATAACGAAATTCTTGTATAGATGCTATGGTTCAGGGTATAATTTAGTAAAAATCGTGATATCAACTTAAAGTCGACGTACAGACTTGCGTCTTATGGTGTTGAAATAATAGGGTAAATGTACCAGTTTTGGTCACTTCTCATAAGCATATCTTCAAATATTGAGAAAAGTGATGTTGCCTTTTAAGTTCAACGTGATATAGTTTTGCAAGCAATTTTGGTTTGCAATTCATTATGCAGAAATAATATGAAATAATTAATCGTTAATCAACTTTGTTTCAAAAATGGGAAACGTCCTGCAGCTATCTCAAAATTATCTATCCACACTAGGACAGTACATTTAACTTTTTTTGATACTTATCAATATATATAAAACTCTTGCGTTACTGACTGACTGATAGACAACGCACAGCCAAAACTACTGGGCGCAAGAAGCTGAAATTCGGCATGTATGTTCCTTGGGGAGTGAAAGGTAAGGAGTGGAAGGTGAGGAAGGAAAGCACTTAAAGAGGATTTTTAGAAATTCCTCTTTCAAGGGGGTAAAAAGGGGGGTCCACACTGTTGTATGTTACTGGCTAATCAAAATTTGAATTTATATTTCTTTTACTTATATTGTATTCTGATTGACACTTCAATAAATAAAGTCAAATACAACACACACATACGAAGTCGCAAGCGGAGCGATAGTTATATAGGTATATACAAGAAGATGAATAGAATTGCATATTCACTTCATTTTTTTCAAAGTACACGTACAAACATAAAATAAATACAAAGTTACTTACACACTATTTTAGGGTTCCGTGCCCAACGGGTGTAAAAGGGGCCTTATTACTAAGACTCCGCTGTCCGTCTGCTCCAACATCGTCTGAGGGACTCCTCATCACCAAGTGAAGCGAATTGCTCTCACCAGAACAAAACAAATGAGCCCAAACTTGAGGGGTTTCATAGTGGTCATTAGAAGTACCATTAGCTTCCTCCCTGCTCCAATATCAGACCCTCACCACCAAGTGCAGCGAATAGGTCTCATCAGAACGAAACAAATGAGCCCAAAATCGAGGGGTTTCCTAGTGGTCATTAGAAGTACCATTGGGTTCCTCCCTGCTCCAACATCAGACTCTCACCAAGTGCAGCGAAATATGTCTGATCAGAACGAAACAAATGAGCTCAAACTCGAGGGGTTTCCTAGTGGTCATTAAGAAGTACCATTGGCTTCCTCCCTGCTCCAACATCAGACCCTCACCAAGTGCAGCGAAATATGTCTGATCAGAACGAAACAAATGAGCTCAAACTCGAGGGTCATTAAGAAGTGCCACTGGCTTCCTCCCTGCCCCATCATCAGACCCTCACCAGCAAGTGTAGCGAATAGGTCTCATAAGCACGAAACAAATAAGCCCAAACTCGAGGGGTTTTCGAAGCAGCCATTGAAGAGTTCTATTGCCCACCTCTTGACTCCATCATCAGATCAGCTCGAAGGTATCAAATTATTAAATTGTCATTATATTCCTATAGACTTGCAGAGTTTCAAATCAATTCGACAATTAGAAGTAGGTTAAAATTTAATTCCAAGATTTTCTTACTTTGTGACTTAGTTAGTTCCTTACATGTGAAGCTAATAAAAGCGTGTTAAAAAGCATAACCGAATGACAGTCCACGCACGCTACCGCCCGCCGCGTCTTGGCTACCTTCATCATAACATACTAATAGCACAAAAATTAATGTTTAGATTGTATTGCAATGTAGACCTACTGTGTCTTTGTAGACCTGGAGAAGGCCTACGATCGAGTCGAAAGGAATGAGCTATGGAAGGTGTTGTCTCAAGTGCCTCCTCTATGCTGACGACCAGGTAATACTTGCGTCTTCTGTGGGGGAGTTGTAGGAGATGTTGTCCGTTATGAATGATGATTTTGTGAGAAAGGGATGAAAGTAAATGTATGTAAGACGAAAATGATGGTTTTTGAGTGAGATGAAGAAATGTCTGACTGTACGTTAATGATAAGTGGTCAGAAAGTGGAACAGGTGCGTGAGTTTGTATATTTGAGCAGTTTATTTACAAGGGATGGAAAGTGTGAGGAAGACATAGAAAGGCGAGTGAAGAAAGGGAATTCAGTGAACGGCGCTATACACTCAGTTATGAGTAGCCAAATCGTATCTGAAAAGGCGCGTATGGCTATTCATAACGGAGTGCTGGTGCCGACACTGATGTATGGAAGTGAGTCTTGGGTATGGCAGAAGAAGAATGAAAGCAGAATAAATGCAGTAGAGATGCGATCGTTGAGGAAAATATGTGGAGTTAAATTGAGTGATAGAGTGGGCTATGATGTGATTCGTGAAAAGTGTGAGCTGAAAGATGATATAGTGACAAGAATTGAGAAAGGAATGCTACGGTGGTGTGGTCACTTAGAAAAGATGAATGAAAGGCAAATTACGAAAGAGATATATTGTGCGAATGTGGAAGGACTGGTTGCGCAAGGGCGTCCCTGAAAAACCTACATGGACCAAATAGGAGGTGTACTAAAAAAGACTGGTGTGCGTGTGACAATAATCGCCGGGCATGAATGAAAAGATTGATGGATGTGAATGAAGCGAAAGAAGTGTGCAAGGATCGTAGCAAGTGGCGATCCATAGTCTCTGCCTACCCCCGTGGGAAATAGGCGTGAGTATATGTATGTATGTATGTATGTATTGCAAATAACATTGTGTACATTTTATTGAAATTAATACACATTTTTCAAAATAGTGAAAACTGCTACAGTTTTATAAGTGTATATATATGAAAGAAAATTATTGTAATTCATAATGGCTTCATATTTTTGATTTTGAAAAATGTGTACTTTATTGCGAGAAACTCCGATGGTTATAAAGTATATATTGATAAGATGACTATTTGTTACTGAAATTTTCAGAGTGTACATTTATTCGAAATTCTGTCCATCTATACATTTCATTGCACGTGACTGCACGTGTGGGTTGACACTTAGGAATGATTTTTTTGTTGAATGTGTCTCATAAAATATAATTGCGAAACTGTGTTTGTTTGTCTGTTTCTTACGTCTTCAAGCAAAAACTAGAGAACGGATCTGGATGAAACGTTACTGTGTTATAGCTTAGATACCAGAATAGTACATATGGTAGGTACATTTTCACACGGAAAAAGTCACAGGGCAGAAAGCTAGTAAAACATAAAAATAAACTCAACTCATAAAAATCATCACCTGTGATTTGAAGTGAACATAATAAATATTGTTATACAGCACAAAATGGCCCGTTATACTTCCTATAACACGTTGACCGTAAAAGGCAACATCACTTTTTTCAATATTTAAAGATATAGGTACCTATGAGAAATGACCAAAACTGGTACATTTACCCTATTATTTCAACACCATAAGACGCGAGTCTGTTGGTACGTCGAGTTTAAGTTGATATCACGATTTTTACTAAATTATACCCTGAACCATATCATATATTCAAGAATTTCTCGTTATTCCAAGTTTTTGTAATACATTGTTCGAGGTGGCTGACCAGAAAAACTGCCAAGCTGAAGGCAGGCAACCCTATATATTAATGAATGGCATGTCTAGGGCAATCGATCTGCATCAGTTTCAGCGTGCCACCTGATGAGGTAATTTATCCCATTTTTGGGGCTCATAAAACTTGGCTGACCTTGAAACCTGCCAGGGTTTGGGCCGGCAACCTATGCGGGTTGTTATGTCCAAATGTGTCTCTTTCGATGCGTAAACGTTTCGATCTGCCACCTTATGATGTAATTTTTGATCAAAATAGTGATTTGAAGACGAACAAAAATAGAAGTTCTTCCAGGATATTCGACGGCAACCTACTAAAATCCAGTGTTCCTAAGTAGTATCTATTACTGCATTACATTTTTGAGCTGCCACCTTATGAGGTAGGGTTTCGTACAACGGGAGCTTAGTCTATTACTCAATCACGCCAAAATGGTTGAACGGATTTGGCTGAAATTTGAGACACAGATATATATCAAAGTTCAAACGCAAGAGAAGATATGCGGGCTCGAGCTTGGCGCACTACGCTAGTTATACTTTACTACTTTACGTTTCTTTCACTTTTAGACAATTATATAAAACTAGCTTTCCGCCCGCGGCTTCGCCCGCGTGGACTACACGACGTTATCCCGCGGGAATGTGATATTTTTCCGGGATAAAAAGTAGCCTATGTTCCTCTTCAGGCTACAAAATATCTGGGTCCTAAATTTCAGCCAAATCCGTTCAGCCGTTTTGGCGTGATTGAGTAACAAACATCCAAACATCTAAACATCCAGGAAACATACTTTCACATTTCTAATATTAGTAGAATAAGATTAGTAGGATTAATTTTATAGAAAGAAAATAACTCATGTTACATAATATTATGTTTTTGTAACAACTTGTAACATGCATGACTCCGGTACCTACTTACTATGTATTGAAAATTTTTACTCAGGTCTTCAATTGGAATCGAACACGCTGGAAAACGTAGAAGCAATCTACACTACGCTCGCTCTGCTCTGCATCGAGTTCACTTCAGAAGAGACTCTCTGTGATATTTTGCAGTTGATTTTGGCGTAAGTATATTTTATGTTACTACTACTTTTTTGATTAAAAAATCATAAATACAATCTGTGTTTTCGATAGTGAGGCTTGGCAACGTTTCTAAGATTAATAACTAGTAAAAAATAGTAGATTGTATTACAAGGGAGCAAAATAATATATTTACGGCGAGGGCGCTATTTTGAATCCAGAGCGCAGTGAAGGATTCTAGAGTAGAATCTTGAGCGCAGCGAGGGATTCTAAAGTAGAATCCTGAACGCAGCGAGGGATTCAATATACGCCGCCCGAGGTGAAAATAATTTTGCGGCCGAGTAATACACTCTGCTTTTCATCCCCCTCTATAAGAAAAGCAGTAAAGACAACTCAAACTACCTACCTTTCTTTGTCGTTCGGATACATCATAGCGCTAGTCGGGCAAGAAAAAAAAAATGAGTTTTGAAATAAAAAAAAAATAAAAAAATATATGTCCATCAGATTCCTTATAAGTATCTCCGGGGATGCCGTAGGGGGGCTGAAAATTTTGTTAGATTTTAGCTACGACTCACCATTTACGAGATATTCTCAATTTTATAAAATTCCGTTTTTGAAAATTTCTCGGTCCCGAAAAAAGTCCCGGCCCCATACAAAATCAGTTGAATTTTTTTTTAAGTACTGCACTCCCTTTGCTACACTCCAACCAATGCTTCTTAAATTATGTTCTAAATTCAAATCACATCGTTTTGGACCCTGATACGAAGCTGTTCAAAATTCAAATCTCATTTATACCCTCTTGTCATAACAGTTAAAAAATGAATCGTTTTGGACCCTGTTATTAGATAAACAATCATCGCTTTTCGAATCGATGGGATGAAAACATTGTTTTTATACAAGTCTGCGCCAAACCCGCCGACATAAGTCGTCGAAATTTTTGTCGGCAGACTAGTCGGCGACTTCACATCTAGTACAACTCTTTGTTGGTGGCACGAAATCTGCAACTGTTGTGGTGGCGGGTAGAGTATTGTCGGATAAATTAGTCGCCGACATGTGTCTGAAATAAAGCTGCCGAAACCAATCCGCCGGGCTGTGTCGGGGGGCTTGGTTTGTAGACTGCTTAACGCTAAACAACGGTAGAAGTAGTAAATGGGAGATGCACACGTAGGAAAGCCATTTGCGCATAACAACAAACCCGATACTTGTACGATCTTAATTTCTTAATGTTGTTGCGGCAACTAAAGTACTCTTGCAGAGCACGAAGAATCTTGTAGAATGACCTGTTATTACCTGTCCTTGTCGCTCCCGCGTAAATATGGCATAAATGCGATGGCTGCCCCTTCTCAAGGGATCTGTGCAAGCGTGACGCACTATATTTAGGCGGGAGCGAAAGGGACAGGTAATAACAGGTCTATTATACAGGATTCTTCGTGCTCCGCGACCTTAATTTTAGCTTGTTTTCTATTCACGCTTCATTCAGTAAAAAAACGCGCGACATGCTCCTTCTCACCTCTGTCTTGTGTTCTGAGATGGTCAGCTAATTACCTATATGTAATTACTAGCTGTGCCTTGCAGTTTCACCTGCGTTCATTTAAGGAGAAAGAAAAAACCTACTGAAAGGGAACTATTTTTTCGCGTTTTTGCAACATTTTTCATTAATAATGCTCCGCTTCTGTTGGTCGTAGCGTGATGTTATATAGCCTATAGCCGTCCTCGATAAATGGACTATCCAACACAAAAATATTTTTTCAATTCGGTCCCCTTGCAGAAACTATTATAGATTAGCGCGTTCAAATAAACAAACAAACAAACTCTTCCGGATCCTTGCGGTTTTACCCGCGTCGTACCCGTTCCCGTAAGAATATCGGGGTAAAGTATAGCCTATGTCACTCGAAAAGAATGTTGCTTTCTAATGTTTAAAGAATTTTCTAAATCGGTCCAGTAGTTTCGGAGCCCATTCGATGCAAACAAACAATCAAATCTCTCCTCTTTATAATATTAGTAAAGAAGTATAAATGTGGTCGTCCAAATCAAAAGAGACCTTGTGGCGCTCGGCACTTATTGCTGTTGTTCGAATACAAAACAACGACAATAAAGACGTATGTGCCGGCCGCAATAAGATCCCTTTTGATTTGAACGACCACAAATGTGTTTTTAATAGTAGATTGTATTACAAGGGAGCAAAATAATATATTTACGGCGAGGGCGCTATTTTGAATCCTGAACGCAGCGAGGGATTCAATATACGCCGCCCGAGGTGAAAATAATTTTGCGGCCGAGTAATACACTCTGCTTTTCATCCTCCTCTATAAGAAAAGCAGTAAAGACAACTCAAACTATCTACCTTTCTTTGTTGTTCGGATACGTCATAGCGCTAGTCGGGCAAGAAAAAAAAATTGAGTTTTGAAATAAAAAAAAAAATAAAAAAAGAAATATATGTCCATCAGATTCCTTATAAGTATCTCCGGGGATGCCGTAGGGGGTTAAAAATTTTGTTAGATTTTAGCTACGACTCACCGTTTAGGAGATAATCTCAATTTTATAAAATTCCGTTTTTGAAAATTTCTCGATCATACAAAATGAGTTAACTAATTTTTTTTTAAGTACTGCACACCCTTTGCTACACTCCAACCAATGCTTCTTTAATTATGTTCTAAATTCAAATCTCATCGTTTTGGACCCTGTTATGAAGCTGTTCAAAATTCAAATCTCATTTATACCCTCTTGTCATAACAGGTAAAAAATGAATCGTTTTGGACCCTGTTATTAGATAAACAATCATCGCTTTTCGAATCGATGGGATGAAAATAAATATAATTATTATTTGGTTGTACAGTATCCAGCAATCGGCCCTATCCAACCCAGTCCTGAGTGTGGCACAGCAGTGCCAGCTCCAGGCGCTGGTGGCAACCCTAGCAGCCTTGGTGCCGCACGTGACGCCCCTGCCATTCCTGCACGAATACGTTCGCAAGGTAACGCGTACACTCGTAAGATAATGTATATTATTATACATGTTCAGCAGCGCCGGTTTCAGGCGCTGGTGGCAACCCTAGCAGCCTTGGTGCCGTTCCTGCACGAATACGTTCGCAAGGTAACGCGCACACTCGTTATATACTTAATGTATTCTATTATACATGTTCATCCTTCGATCAACAATAACACCTAGGTCTGGATACATAGTTGGAGTGACAAACATGGCTGAGCGAGTATTCGGCCACTTGAGCCCCCTTGTTCCCAGTCGTCACCACTGACTTCGTTGCCACTGGGGACAAACGATAAAAAAAATACCATTTGTTGCCAGTGGTGACGAAAGGGAAAATGAAATATTAGTTGTCACCAGTGGTCACGATCGGGATAAACGAAAATCCCAATCGTTTCCAGTGGTGACGCTTGAGATTATGAATTCCCGATTATTGTCAGTGGTAGAATAATATCTTAGATGTCTAAAAAAGTATTTCATGAATATTTAACAGTATTTTTGTTTTTACTCATAATATTATGAATAACTTTAAGGACCAATCCTTAAATAATGAATAAAAGTTATATATAAAAAAATATACTTTTGAAAACCACGTTTTAGGACGGAAAAATATTGAATAATTTTCGTTTCATATAAGTACTTTTTTTCTAGTCCGTCTTAGAAATTGTAAGGCATTAAGAACCTTCTCCTTTTTGAGAGTCGGTTAAAATGGGGGGCGGTACAAAATTATTGAATTTCAAAGTGGGCGTTAGACGAAATAACTTTGAGAACCTCTGATATAGGGGTAGGAAAAAGTATTACCTTTTTTTTAAGTTTTAAGTTTGAAAATAAAGGAAACATTTTTTTATTTGATTTACATATGTTCCTATGTACCAACTTCTTAGAATGATGATGTGATTAATAATGATTGTAAGGTATTGTTTTTTAAATTAAACATCTATCTTGATACTCAAACTCCTCTTTATTTGATTCCCATAGTAATGCTACAAATTACACTACTGGCAACAACTGCGATTTTTTTCGTACTGACTGTTACCAGTGGCAACCATTGGGATTGTATTGACCCATATCTCACCATTGGCAACAATTGAGGTTTTAATGATTCATTTGTCACCACTGGCAACAAATGGTAATTTTTTTTCTCGTTTGTCCCCAGTGGCAACGAAGCCAGTGATGATGACTGGGAACAAGGGCTTGAGCCACTTGCGCGTATATTTATAAGTAGTTCCTGTCATTTATGACGTAAGATCGTAACATTATTATTAACCTTTTTTCTCCGTTTAAAATTGCCATAAAAAGTTTTGATTTAGTTCGTGAGCCTTCATCTACTACTATTGTTGATCGAAGTGTTCATACCGTAAAAGCCATTTTAAGACATTTTAGTACAACAACACCAAAGTAATTTTCTCATTTTAATATCAGTGTAAATGTATCCACGAAGATATCCACTATGGAGCGGCAGATACGCAGCTTACGAGCCCATCGCGATTATAGGGAATGGATATGTAATGTAACATTTTTAGATTATTTTCGAAACTATACTAACCGTTACATAATTATTTATACTTAACACAGTCATTAATTTTACTGTATGGAACAAGATTGTGTGATTGGTCGCCCTCACAGATCTACAAAACAGTAAGGTATTTTTCACACTTATGCTCTGAAATGTTAATATTATATTTGAGAAAAGAATGCAGTACGTGGCACTTTTCCGAGGTAAACATTCTAAATTTGAAAATCACTGCAGGCATGAGTTCATAATTCGAATATTATAAGATGAGTGTAGATAAATAAGGTTTTGCTATAATTTGTAGGCTTTTATAAAAAAGGTTAGAAGTAGAGTATTTTTCAAATGTCTTGTTACTTTCTTTTGTTAGTTAAGATAGTCTTGCTAACGGTATAACGATATTAGATTAGTCTTATAGTTTCAAATGTCTTGTAACAAGACAAGACTCTTGTTACATAAACCTATGCCGCACAGTTTTTTTTATTATATTATTCTTACCACTTTTTTTATCGCAAAAGCGTGTATTGTATAGAAAATCACAAAATATATTGTAAGATGATTTTAAAATATTATACAGTGGCGGTCACATAATTAAAGACACCAGTCGATTTTCATACAAACCAGGTAACTTTGAAGCCTTGGTTCTCCGCCAGAGATTGACCTTTTGGGTGGTCATGCTAGGCTTACGGACTGATTACACGATCGATTTAGTATGGGAAGTCCAAAAATTTTTGTCGTATTTCGACCCATGTTTCTAGAAGAAAGTTGTTCACTTACCGATTTTGAGACGAGCTTAAAATTTTGGATCGGCCAACAAGCAAAAATTTGGCCGCCATCTTGGATTTTTTTATATTTTTAACAGTGCGTTGTTGTTTTCTTGTCAAAATAGTACTAGAAATCGAGTTTCTTAAAAATCGGCCCACAAAAAAAAGTTGGCCGCCATCTTGGATTTTTAATTATTTTAACATTGCGGTACTAATTTCCTGTCAAAATAGTACCAAAAACCGAGTTTTATCAAAATCAGCCCACAAACAAAAAAGTTGGCCGCCATTTTGGATTTTTTTATATTTTTAACAGTGCGTTGTTGTTTTCTTGTCAAAATAGTACTAGAAATCGAGTTTCATCAAAATCGGCACAGAAACAAAAAGTTGGCCGCCATCTTGGATTTTTTAATATTTTTAACATTGCGTTGTTGTTTTCTTGTCAAAATAGTACTAGAAATCGAGTTTCATCAAAATCGGCTCACAAACAAAAAAGTTGGTCGCCATCTTGGATTTTTAATTATTATAACATTGCGTTACTCTTTTCCTGTCAAAATAGTACCAAAAACCGAGTTTCATCAAAATCAGCCCACAAACAAAAAAGTTGGCCGCCATCTTGGATTTTTTAATATTTTTAACAGTGCGTTGTTGTTTTCTTGTCAAAATAGTACTAGAAATCGAGTTTCATCAAAATCGGCCCACAAACAAAAGAAGTTGGCCGCCATCTTGGATTTTTTTAATATTTTTAACAGTGCGTTGTTGTTTTCTTGTCAAAATAGTACTAGAAATCGAGTTTCATCAAAATCGGCCCACAAACAAAAAAGTTGGCCGCCATCTTGGATTTTAATTTTTTTTAACATTGCGTTACTCTTTTCTTGACGAAATAGTACCAAAAACCGAGTTTCATCGAAATCAGCCCACAAACAAAAAAGTTGGCCGCCATCTTGGTTTTTTTTAACATTGCGTTGCAGTTTTCTTGTCAAAATAGTACTAAAAATCAAGTTTCATCAAAATTGGCCCACAAAAAAAAAATTGGCCGCCATCTTGGATTTTTATTTTAACATTGACGACATTTGACGACCTCCGTAGCCGAGTGGTGTATGCATCGGTTTTTAAGGTGCCGCTATCTTTAGAGGTCCCGGGTTCGATCCTCGGTCGGGTAAATATTGAAAACGAACTTTTCAATATTTCCTTTTCCATAACACTATTAAGTGCTCGAGCTACTATAATTTGGTATTTTAACAATGTATGTGATGGTGACTAATATTTAATAAAAGAAGCTAAAGCCTAAATATAAACCTATTTAAAAAAAAAGTGCTATTTTAAAAAGGACCATGGTTTACCACGTAAACTCTGTGGTACTGTTGGAAAATAGTTTAAACATTGTGACGTCACAGCTAATCGTAGAGCGTTTACAGTCGGGTGATCTTTTTTCAAATTTCATCAATTTTTAATTGCTTATAACTAATTGAAAAAAAGTTTTTTTAAAGTTTTTCCATTAAATATCAGTTTTATTGTTAATAAAGTTTTAAAAAAAAAATTGAAAAAAAAATATTAATTTTTTTTCACATCACCAATTAACACTACATAAAATTTACGATCTCAGGTGTGAGTCTGAACATATAGATTGTCTTGTTTGTCTCATTCAATGTCCTGTAACATGTCGAGGAGATCCTCTTGTGGTGATTTTGGAATTGCCGGTATGAACGTTAAGTCTGTATTTCTTATTTTTACGTTAGTGTTAATGTTTTCAAATTGAGTATCTTTAGATAATTCTAGAGTTTTTTTCGTCGTTGTTTTACCAAACTCTATAGGCAAATGTATAAGGTTACGCTTTGCTGGCGTCTGCTCTATAGAACCGAGAAGACAGCTGATTTCACTAGTATCAGCACATCGTGTTTCGTACTCGTCTACTGGATTTTTTTTCTGGTCATATATGTAAATATTTTCTCCTAAGTTTTGAAGTATTCTTGGATTTATCGTTGCTGGTAAACTAAAAGTACCATTCTTCTTTTGAAGTCCAAGTCTTAGTAGCACAGATATTTTAGTGTGATATTCAGAAAACCATAAAATCAAAGTATTGCTTAATGATTTGTAATCATCGTCAGTGAATTTTTGTGCCAGATATTCAAATCTTCTCATAGTTTGCTCAATCATAGTTTTCGGGAAATACTGCATAATGATGGCCACACTTTTTAAATGTCGGCGGCTTATGTCAAAAATGTTTTGGTTAGTCGCTACTGCTAATTGCCATTTAAATATCATGGTCATTAAGTCCCATAGCTTTGCCATGGAATAGTCGTCCAGTTTCATGATAGAAGTGGCCGAAATATCTTGAAGCAGTTGTTTTATAACGACGTGTGTGGCTACCGGTTGTGGTATAAATAACTCATCCAGGAGTTTGGGATGAAGCAACACCGTCACTACATCCGTGAGTACTGAAAAAAATACAAAAATCCAGTTTATATGACGGCGTAGGTTACTTACGGTAATTGAGCCAACATTTTTCCAGATTATGGTTTTTCCAACCTCTCTCTGACTTATCCTGTGGTATATTCTGCGCTTTCAGTCTCTGATCGATGACAAATACCATTTCACAACCCAAATTAACAACGATAAAAGGTGTCGCAAAGTGAGACATTGCTAAAATTTCGCAAAAAAAATACACGATCGATAGTTTTCTCTAACAGTCTCAAAATTAGTATTGATTCTCCTTAAGAAGGCGCGATCGCTACACTCACGACCCAAGATATTTCTATATCACAACAATTATTTTCTTTGAAAACTAATGATGAAAGAAAGATAAGAAATACTAGAATTCGCCTTCCCATATATTTTCGATATTGGAAAAAGTGAAAGTGTGTGTACTACCGTAACCATGGTAACAAGTGTTTTCAAACTTCAGACGATTGTAAACAGCACACTGCGTTTAGTTATTCTGTGACACTGCACTTCCCTATAGTTCTGACATTACTAAACTAACAAAAGACGAAAATATATAGTTTGCCCACAAAGCACGGGAATGAAACATAGGTACGTTTTCTTCTAGCTTCTACATGCTTCTTGGGCCTATGTTATTTAATAGATGAAATGTCAAAAATGGTATTTGTACAATTAATTATTAAGGCACGAAAATTAATCTATAAGAAGCCGACCAAAATGTCCTACGAGGACACATAGAAATTACTGTTTGTGATTAAATAAATAAATGTTTAGAATTGAATTTTAATGTATAAGTTATTCATATTGTTATTATAGTTTGTTAATTTTTAAACTCCAACTTCAAAAAGGGGTGTTATATGTTTGACTTGACATCTGTGGCATTTTTTTAATTTTATTGTTATAAAAATATCACATACATGCAAAACATACATTCATCCTCGGCAAATATTTTTATTATAAAACCTCGTGGGTTTGCGTGCCTTGGAGAGTTCGCCTTACATACATAAGGCTCCTTTGTTGTAATAGTAGCTCCTTTGTTGTAGTTGTAGTAGTAGTAATTCTACCTCCTGATCGAATGGACCGATTTTGATGCGGTTTGTTTTGTTTGAAAGCAGACGCTGATAATTTGTAAAGATCTGTTCAGACGTTTCAAGGTCACCAGTTGTTTTAGTTAGCTGAAGAAGGGATCTGACACGCATAATGGGTATACGAACGTTTACATTACTTATATGTAATTTAAAAAAGAATGAACAAAAATAAAATTTAAAAAATTCATTCAAACCCCGACACAAAAAAATAAAAACAAATAATTACAGCGTCGTTCGACTGACATGATGATGATGATGATGAAATAAAATTGGCGAATTGGACTCGAGCAGATCGCACGTTTGCCATACAATCCTTAAATAAGTTGCGCTAATCAGACTCATTTTCCAGATCTGGAAGCAACGTTACCATAAAATTTTTCATGGTTTAAATATTTTTATAACGTTATAATTTTGGCTTTCCTATGACAGATCATCGAAGCCCGCGCCTCAGACGCTCCACATCTACTGCCGCCACTCCGACGCGAGTACCAACAACTGGCGCCCGCTGACATGCCCGCTAGCGTTCCATATCTGATGTTTGATCAGGTGAGAATACCGCTTGATCGCTCTATTTGAGTAGCAAATAGGGTATTTCACTATTGTAAGGCCGTATACAGAAAGAAAGCTCGCAGCAAAGAGCATATAATCACTACGTTTAAGAGTCGGGACTTCATACAAGCTTTTTGATTGTCAGTTCCCGCTAAGATCTCGTACCAACCAACCAACAGAGACAGACAAAAAAGTAATGCCAACATGACAAGCTACAAAAGCAAAATAGTGATGTGATGTACGCTACAGAATGTATCGATACGATAAAAAAAGAATGGGTAACCTGCCTTGCAGAAGTTGCAGGCAGGTTTTTTATTATACAAAAGGAAAATAAAAGCCTCTGTTAGTTTGACAAATTTATTATTAATTTATTATAATACAATTCATGTCATGTAATAACAAAAAATAATAAAGTTAGGTTTACAATGTGGGAATAAATTGTTTGTTATTTTCTAATCTCATTTTCTAGGCGGAGTTTTCAGATGTTAGCTGATCGATCGACACACGTTTTTGCACTGTTGTGTGAGCAAGTGGGCAGATTTTTATATACCTGAAATAATAAATAAATAGAGATTAGTAGACAGAATCGTTTGAGTACACACTGATCTCAAACGATATGAGGGGTACTCAAGTGTTTCTGAAAGAAAACAGCTGATTGTAATTACGCTGATAATTATCAATTCAAATTATAGTTTACCACTTACCATCGCGGAATATGGGTAACGCGTGCTCAGGGCTGGTGCCCAATCGAAGTCACATCTGGACCTGAAATAAACCACTCATTAGCTTCAGGAATTGAGCTATCAAACCACGTCGGGAACATAAGGTATGTAGCTTACCAAGGGCTCCACCCTTTACGAGCCGTGCTTATACGGTTGCAGGCAACGATCACACCCGACGGGCGCCGTGTTGCAAGGCGGCAGTCACGTTGAGATCTGAAATATAAATGGGGTTTAATAAATATTCAATTTTATATTACAATAGCAATCTTTATTCACATGACGTGTAATTCATAACAACGCGTATCCAAGCAACTGTCAGTATACAGGGCGTCCCAAAACTATGTCACATGGAGGGAAAGTACCTTAAATACTGAAAATATAAAATTTTGCTGAAAGGAGACTTCATTTTTATTTTTAAAAGAAAACGAACTGCATTCAAAGAATTTTAAATAATCGCCTGTCTGAACTGGGAATCGAACCCGCTGAATGTAAAAAAAAAAATTCTCAAATTTTATTGTACCGATCGAAAGGCTCGATTATACCTAAGCATTTCTTTTAAATAACATAGCATTTTAAATAAAAGGATGACTACGAAATTTGACATTTAATGTTGAATAACAAGTTTGTGCAGCGTTATGAATAGCCTTTTCTGTGACTGTTGTGCTCAAAACTTTAACATTTCAATGTATTACTAATGAGTGAAGATTGGAGCAATTATACGTAATTTCCCTATCATAAGTGTTTGATAAAGTTATAATGTGTTAAGTAACACCAGCTCGATTGTTTTATAAATGTTTGAATTATTTGTGTAATAGTCGTGGGACGCCCCCAGTGCGTCCAATGACGCGGTCCCATTTGGTGCACACGTGCGCACCAAATACTGTAGAGAGAAAGTTTTATTGAAATAGGACTTTATTTTTATTGAAAAATTTAAAATGAAGTGTTTAGAAAAAGCACCCCGTCTCCCAACCAGCTCCGATGGGACTCGAACCCACGACTTTTCGCTTTCGGGCGACTGTTCTAACCACTGAGCTACGGAGTCGTTAGTCGTCGGAGCTGGGGGGCTACCGGCTAAAAAATATGGGTATAGGTATGGGCTTCAACTGTCATTTGAATTCCTTATTTTGATAGATTTTTGCTGCTTTGTTCTGTTGAACGTTGATGACTAGCTATCGTTATACCCGAACGTCACAAAACAAGAAACTAATAGTGGCAATTTTTTATATAAAATTGACTTAAAGTTCCAAAAAACGTATGAAGTTCATACCCATAAAGTTACGCGGTAGCCCCCCTGGTCGTGAGACGGGTCGATTTTTTTCTAAATACGAAATACTCAAATACTCAAAGGAGGTCACTAATAGTCCATACATCTTTGGCCATGTTTGTACCGTGAGGTACATAGGTACCAATATGTAGAGAAAAAATCGAGGATTCCGAAAAACGTATCATTTTACTTTTATATTTAGATAATACTAGATAATAAATTAATAAAGTTGTTAATTACTTGTAACACATTTTTATTATGTGGTAACATTGGATGTTCAATTGCGTTTAGTATCAGACTTCTGGGAGTCTACCGGCTAAAATATATGGATATGGACATGGGCTTCATTTGACACTTGAAGCCCATATTTTGTCTTTATATAGGCATAATATGAGCTTCAAATGTCAAATGAAGCCCATGTTCATACCCATATTGTTAAAAATATTTTATATGCTGTTAATTATTGCTAATGCATAGCTACTTGTCGTCCATTTTTATCAACACGTAATTTAATGGGCGTAAAACAATAAAAAATAGAAAATAATAATATTACAATAAGCAAATAAATTGTCTCTTTGCAAGTAACAAAACGCTTTTTGACAGCTTTTTGAGTACAAACAGATTATATTCATAATCGTATCACAGATTATTTATCATAGACAGAGTCTAAAATGGCGTATTTTTTCAGACTGAAATTATTTTTTTTTGCCTTTTTCAAATAACTAACAAACAAAGTAGACCCTGTTTTATTATTCACCGTTTCATAGAGTATTTTTTTCCATAAAGTGTACCTCGGTACATTAACTGGCCAGATTTTAGTGACCTCCTTTAGAAAAATAGTTTTTTTAGTCGATAATTTGGAACGTAGTAAAGACATCACTATGGCGTATATGGTTGTTAGTTATGAATTTTTAGGCAAAAGATTAAAGTGACCAGAACTTTTTCTTATTACTTAGCGTCAATTAAATAACATGAAAAACTACTTACCGCTTCTCATCTAGTGGGAATTGAGCCATGAACACCCGCTTTTGGTTCAGTTTCCTACCAGATTTTAGTCCACATATTTCACATTTTTTATAATACATTTTGCTGTTATGCACTTAAATAAATGATACAAAGCGGTATACACATATTGATAATAGTCACCGAAGACAATAAATACGCACACTGACGGTAAAATAAACCAAAACGACGCGTTGTTTAGATTTCAGTTTTTACATACGGCCATAGTGACACTTGCTTGACTTGACATTGACACTGCAGCAGTCCGAGACAAGGAAGGTAGATAGGAAGTAAGAGACAAAACAAGTCGCCATAAAAAATTGCTTGAAGTCCATACATTTTTTCTGCAGTATTGAGTTTCGGCAGGCTGGCTCGCAGCCTATCAGCGCTTATAGGCACCGGTCCGCGCAGGTACAGTGCCGCAAACTTTGCTGTGCCAGTGGCCAAAATGTGAAACTAGCGTGTTTTTTTTAATGTCATTTTGCTGTCAAGTTGATGTCCAACCATAGCGCTGCTAGCGGCTGAAGTTCTTAGAAGTCAGGGCCTTTTAAATTGTTACATAAAAAAGAAAACCGTACGTAGCGCCGCTGTCACCGGAACAGAAAAGGCTGTGGCACTGTAACCGGCGAGGCAGTCTCTATGAACAAGCGCCGATAAGCGCCGAACGTCGCAGACAAGTTCCGACACGCGCTGGTCAGCGCTGGCCTGGCCCTTTTGTAATAATGAGTATCTGCTTCAATCGGCTTGCTTTATGTAGCTGTTACCTGAATGAACCAGCGCTTATAAACGCCGGTAGATCGGCATCGGCTTCCAGCTTTCTTTCTGTATACGGCCTTATAAGTAGATATTTAACCCAACAAACCCCGCCAATTTAACATTAATGACGCGCTTTTTTGAGCAGTCGACCGGACAGTAAAATGTAGTGGGTTCGAGACCCATATCGGAGCTAGTTCATGTGAGAGGTGTCGTTTTTTTTCTAATACTTACTTCATTTTCAATAGGTACTTATCAATAATTTTTTGTGTGACCAATTTTTGTTTCAACTTTTCTGTCACGTTTAGGTAAATCTCAGTAATTAATTTCAATGTAACTGGTGTACAGCCAGGGACAAATTCGGTGAACCATCTCTTCGTGCGGCTGGCTTCTCATCCTTCTCTTGCAGTCCCTATCCGTAAGCAGTAGCGAAAATGACTATTGTACTAACCTAGCTTAATACATAACCAAATAGTAAAAGTGTCTGCACGAGAATGGCGAGGCACCCGCCAAAGAAAAGAGGTGGTTCAACGAATTTGTCTCCAAGACCACTTGTTAACGGTCGTTTTTTCACCGGACATCGGAAAGACGCGATATATTCGTCTTTATTATCGACGTAACGCTAAACAGAGACAAGAATATCACGCCGGTCCGGTGTCCGTTGAAAAAACGTCCGTCAACAAGCGGCCTTGAGCTGGCGCATACATACAACTTTTAGTTGAACAACTATTTTGTTGTGTATCATATGTTTATAGGAATATATTGAAGCGCACATACTGTCAACTCGATAGTTGCTCTTCAAAAAAGTCAAAAAGCTATATCGATCTGCTTTTGATTAAAAAGTTGGAGAACTACCGATAAAACGCTCAATTTGTATTGCATTGTATTGATGTGCACTACCATCGAGTAAACTGTCGATCCGCAACTGTCAGTCTTTTCTTTGGACTTTTGACATTGTTTGTAACAGCTTGGCTCGAGCGTTGCTGAATAAAGGTTGGTCGATTTGAGGAGATAATAAAAAATCGTCAAACGACTGCATCAATTGTCAAACCTCCATTAACTAAACGGTTTAGTTGTGTGGAAATCACGAGAACCACAGAACTCGACAAAACAGTTTAGTCGATGCAAAAGTTGTAAAAATGCGCTAGCTCTAACTGTACGTTATTGTGTAACTTGTGGTACTTGTTCCATAGATGGCGATTTGCGAATGCGTGAAGGCGTCCGGGATAGACGTGGCCCGTTTACAAGCGGCGGCGCCCTACGCCGGGGGCGCGGCCCTGGGCATGCCGCACAGACACAGCTGGGTAGAAGCAGGTGAGATGCTATTAAGTAATCACATATGAATCCTTTTGAATGTTGATAGCCACATAGTCTGATACAAATTTAAAACTTATCATGTTGTTTTCTGCCTTATGTTGTAAAGGTATGTTAATACTGACCTAATAAACACACAACATACACATACAAATAGAGTATACGGATTTGCGAATGCGTGAAGGCGTCCGGGATAGACGTCGCACGTTTACACAGCTGGGTGGAAGCAGGTGATATTTTATTTAATACTGATCTAATAAACACACAACATACACATACATATAGGTTTAGGTTTATAGAATTTATTCTCATAAAAACACAATTAACAAGCGGCGCCCTACGCCGGGGGCGCGGCCCTGGACATGCCGCACAGACACAGCTGGGAGGAAGCAGGTAAGATGCTAATTGGGTATTTGACTGTTGTTGAAATGTAGATATTTAAATAGGACATTCAGAAATATAAAATTACAGTCGTCACAAATTAAGATGCCCGTTTTGACACATGGTAATGACCCTAGAATGTAACTTGTTACGAAAACCAAAAAATCAATTAAATGCTGATTACTTATCAAAGGTGTTTGAAAATAATATGTTACATTTTTTAACGCATCATAAATTAGGGCAAAGTATATTCCGCGTATTATTTTTGCGTGTATTCTAAAGTAAACGCAGATTCGATTAACTACGAAACGTCTCGAAAAACAGTTACGTTCTCAGTCTTTATTTTTTTAAATACTAGTGTTGTAACCGTTGTGTGCAGAATTTCTCTAGCTTCATTCAATTTTATCGAAATAATCGTTATAACCACTATAATAGATTAAATTGTAAAATTGATCTTTTTTGTGTGAAAACTAGATTGGCGCTTAAAGCATTAGTGAAATTATGAATTGGCAACAATGATTTCGATAAAACGGTTTCTAGGTAAACGCACACTTATCCAAGGAGAACGTTTCGAACGAACAACGAACGAACAAATGAACGAACGAAAAAAATTTACCTAGACAACCTTGCACACCTCACCATGTCGAATCATCACGTTCACGTTTCTAGAGATTTTTAAAGCCCCCAGTACAGGATGGCCGATCATGTTGGCCAACAATGATGGGCCATCGTGTACAGGGGCAGTTTGCGTTGCTCGCACACGTCAATCTCAAGCAAACGCCCTGTACACGATGGTCGGCCAACATGATTGGCCATCCTGTACTGGGGGCTTTAAAATACCTAAGTTTCGTTCGGCTCGTTCGATGCGTTCGCATCGTACAAGCTTGCGTTCACCATAAGCGGCCTGTACACGTTGGCCCAACCATTGGCCAATACATCGTACAAAAAGTTAAAAAGGTTCTTTCAAAAGTGTCAATGTATAGTGCGACAAGCTTTTCTGTTCCGGTGATTATCTTTGAAACTAAAACAGTTTTCATACGACAGTCCATTTTGACAGCTAATTTCGAATTGCAAGTGGCTCCTCTGTCACGGCTGTCACCGTAACAGAAAAGCTTGGGTCACCGTACGACGTATTGGCCAATGGTTGGGCCAATGTGTACAGGCCGCTATAAGTAATGTACCTACTCTATGAGTATGTCTATGCTGTGAGCTGTAGATAAAATACTTGCACTTTTATGTAAATTATGCAATTTAAGTGGATTCGATTCAAGTTTATATACCATAAAAGGTCAATTTATACTTTAATAATATGTTTAATAAAAGTATAAGTACTTACCTATATAGTAAGTTTAACATTTTATTATAATAACTTTAGTCTTAATCCATATAAGTTGCAAACCTACTATAATCGATTAATTACTCAGTACCTTAATCGATAAATCGCGAGAATCGATCACAGACTCGTATGGTTCATGCCTAATCACGTCACTTTGGCATGTGTCAAAACGGGCATCTTATTTTGTGACGACTGTAGTGAATAACAAATGTGAAAAAAGAAATTCAATCTATATTATAACAAGCGAAATATGAGCTACTTAATTGTGACTCTAGCTATCTCTTTCTAAAACGAAATGTTCTATGGCGAGAGTATGGCCATGTATGGCGCTATATAAATGTGACGTCACGTTTTATAGCGCTCCCCTTGTCTAATTAGAAAGTTTGATTCTCTATATCGCTGAAAATATGCAAGATATTTGAAAATAAATACCTATGTTGTGTTGCTACTAATTAAATGAACATTTTAAGTCAATAAAAAAAAACTGTCAAATACCCAATTAATACTGACGTAATGAGGGCTAACGCGTATGAATTGGCCGCTAGAGGCGCTGGTGTTGCGTGAGGTGTTCGAAACGTCAAATGTCATACTTTGTTACGCGCGTTTATTTCTAAAATAAATAAAATGTTGTGATTATTCTGCAATACGAGATTCTACAAGGCAAATATGAATTACGGGTCAATGAGCGTGTGCTTTAAAAGCGGAGCTAAGAAAAAGAAGTTTTTCAGAACAAAACGGTACTGCACAAAATTGCGGCATGCTGGATATTTTTAATAAATTACAACAGAATACAGAATAGAATACAACTTTGTACTTTTGAGAGTTTTGGCTAATATTACTGTCGAAAGTGGTTCATAAACTTGTTTGCCAAAATCTAATATAGATCGACAAACTTTTCTATTCCGGTGACAGCGGCGCTATGTAGTTTTTAATTTGTTTTTGTATCAATTTAACCGGCCCTGACTTCTAAGACCTTTGGCCGCCAGCAGCGCTATGGTTGGACATCAACTTGACAGCAAAATTACATAAAAAACACACTTTAGTTTCACATTTTGGCCACCGGAACAGAAAAGATTGTGGCACTGTAGCACTGTTTCCCTAGTTGTCATCTATCAACATCAATTTTGACGTCTAAGTCGTGGGCCACACTGGAGCGACCGCGGGGCGCGGAGGCGACCTGCGGAATTGCGGATCCGCAGGACGCGCGAACACGTACTATTCCCTCCGGCGGTCGCGGCGACCGCCGGACGCGCCAGTGTGGCCCCTCCCGTCCGTCTCAATATATTTGTTTTTCCCGCTCAACGCGGATGCAAGACGCGCCGCTCCAGTGTGGCCCACGACTAACCCTCCCACATGAAACTGGGGACCAAGTCTGCTAGTGTCGAGTCATAATTTTGTCTCAATCGTGTTTCAATTGTAAATAGTTCAATTGTAGTGTTTTTTTACACACTAGTTACAAGAATTATGATAGTATGATGTGGTGTGAATATAGTGTGTGTGAATGTAATGAAAAATGAACAGATTTCTTGTAACTAGTGTGTAAAAAGGCACTACAAATGAAACACGATTGCGACACGATTATGACTTAACGTTAGCAGACTTGGCCCCCTGGTTACCAGTGATATTATATCGGAGGTTTGTTATTGACACAACAATTCCGTTGGTACGCTAGGTGCGGCGCAAGGTCGCGACAGTCTCGCCGACATCGCCGGCCCGGTGGCCGAGCTGGACAGCGCCAACAGCTCCCCGGGAGTGCAGCGGGTAAGTTCTCACTAAGATTATAAATTATTTTTATACATAATCATGCGTATATTGGTAATTTTTAGTTGTGTTTTTAGAGGATTTTGTTGTGTTTTTAGTTTTTTTCGATGTTTCGGCACCTTTCCAGGGGTCGTGATCACAGAAAACTACCCACTCAGTGGGGGTAAATCGTTCTCTCACTTAACTCTTAACATAAGGTTTGATGAAGGCTTAGTGCAACCCCGATGTGTTCAATAAAAAATTAAAAACTAAGAAGATCTATTCAGCCCCCTGATTCACAAACCGTCGGAAATGGAATCGGGTTTGAATTCTGTGCTTTGTCTTGGTCTATTTTTTAGTGAGTGACAGAGACAGTGCATACATTCCGCTGTCGGGAGCATTTTCGACGGTTTGTGAATCAGGGGGCTGTTCCCAGTGTCACCTGTAGGTGACAGAAGATTACACACACTACAGGTGAAACTGGGTACTAAAGAGTTGAAATAAAGCTAATCTTATTTTATGATAACGATGTACTTAAAGTCGGTCGTCTCTACAACTGAAATTAATGAAACCTTATCACTGTTCCCCTTAAGATCTATTTTTCCTTTCCTGATTCCTACCTCATGCTTCCCTTCTCTAGCAACAACAGTACGATGCTTTGGATGAAGAATACAGGATGTTCATAGAGAAGTACAACCGCAACCATCGCCCTTGCACGCAGTTCTTTGGCATTTATGTAAATTCATTATTCGTTACTATCGATCGTAGTTAGTTGGGAGTATTCGGAGTTTTAGTGAAAAACTTTTAATTTTCAATTTATAAGTTTTCTTTTTTCATGTGCATTTAATAGTTATGTATCTTTGATATTAGTTTATCTATAATATTACTATTATAAAACTGGAAGGTCTGTTATTTATTACATGGGTTCTATAATTACCCATCTAATATTAAAACTAAACATTTGAAAACGTAATTCTTGAGAAATGGTAGGCCATTTCACATTGTGTTATAACTCTTCATTTCTCGCAACTGCAGTCGTGGGCGTTAATAGTTTATAAGTATTCCGTATTGCATATAATAAAGCATTAAGTACATGTATAAAAAAGATGTCTTGAAATGTCTATAGTTACTCAGTGATTTCGTTTACTAGCACCATATCGGTTTTAATTTAGTTTCTCCCTCTCATACCTAGTAGTTTCTCCTTTCTCTCCTTTTCTATCCTATCCTCTCCTCTCTTCCAGCGCAATGACGTTGAGTTCTGGAACTGGCGCCATGACTACGCTGACGATGATCATGACACAAGGAAAGATAGGCGCTCTTCTTCGGTACCATGGCAACCATTATCGTAATAGGCTACGCACACTTTGAACGCGTATTCGTACGAATTTTAGGAACGCGCACTTGTGATTTTTAATCGGGCGATAGTTTGATCGTTCCCGGATTCAGTATAGAGTTATATGGCAGTGTGCGCACTGACGATTAAACTATCGACCGATCAAACTATCGAAAATGACTGGCCAATAGTTGTACGATCAAACTATCGCACAACTATCGGCCGGGCGGTAATGTGCATGAAGGACTATGTGAGCGCGCGCACTGCATTCAACTAAACTATCGCCCAACTATCGGTAGACGGCGCATTCAGTATCAAACTATCGAAAAAGACTGGCCAATAGTTGTAGAACTATTGGACAACTATCGCACAACTATCGGACAACTATCGACCAACTATCGGTCGACAAAAAATCACAAGTGCGCGCAGGTTCTCAAAACCAAACTATCGGCCGACAGTTTGATCACGATCGTCTTACGATTCCGACTAAACTATCGCCCGATTCAAGATTCAAGATTCAAATTTGTTTATTCAATTTAGATTGTTATTTACAATACTTGTGAACGTCATAGAAGCTACGCCATCGGTTCGCAAACCCTACAGCGGGAGGCCTTGGAGAAGAACCGGCAAGAAACTCCAAGGGTTGTTTTTTTCTCCCTGTTTTCTTTCATACAGTCAACAGTCGTCAAATTGAAAAATGACCTTAACATGGTATGACCAAGGTCAGTTTCCATCACAATTACACAATGGGTTATGATAAATACAGTTAAGTATAGGCGAACTAATGATCATAGCGGTGAACAATTTTCAATTAAGTACTTAGGAACTCTACTTAAAGCTTTAATATTAGTTAAAAACAAAAGACAATTCTACTATATACTGCAAGTTGCGCCATACATGTTTCAAATGTAATTCTTAATAAAATGAATAAAAACAAAATAAAACACATTTTAAGGCAAGCAGATAAGAGCAGACCCATTCCCACTGGCAGCACCCGTTCACGAGCATGACGCATGAACCAGCCATAGCTTCGCTCAACCATATTTTAGGGAACGTAACTACCCGCCTCACAAGCCACAACCGTAGAAATGTTTCAGTGAGCATGACATACTCAAACTGCCTATCTTAAATGACCGAATTAAAAGCTTAACTAATATAAACGCTAATAATATAAAATATAGGATACGACTCACAATATCATACTAGGAACATTTGTTAGGAGTGTTACGACCAAGGTGTTTTGTCGTTCAAATAATCATTTACAGTGTAATAGCCTTATTTGAGGAGGCTACTCTTTATATGATTCTTAAACTCTAGATATGGTAAATCCAAGATATCACTTGGGATTTTGTTATATATGTGTATACCTTGACCAACGTAAGATCCGTGCACCTTTTCTAAACGGTACCGAGGCATTACGAGCTTGTTTCTATTTCTAGTAATAAGATTGTGTAAATCACCATGTTTGGTATACAAGTTAATATTGCGACGTACAAAAAGAATGCAATCCATACTAATATTATAATTGTGAAAGTATGTTTGTTTGTTTGTTTATTTGTTTGTTTGTTTGTTTGTCCTTCTTTCACGCCAAAACGGAGCAACGGATCGACGTGATATTTGGTATGGGGATAGTTTGGGAGCTGGAGAGTAACATAGGCTACTTATTATTCCGGAAAATTGAGTAAAAATTGTAATTTTCTATGAAAAATCGTTTAACTGTCGTACCTTCGATACAAAACTGTCATTTCTTCCATTGCCGTTTCCAAAGAGTATGTAATCATTGACGTCTGCGCGGTTAAAATCGAATACTAATCTTTTCTATAAGCTTAGAATAAAAAAATGTACTGTAACTAGCGCCAAAAATGCCCCAGTCGCGCAGAGTAATCTGACACTCACTCTACTTCACAGAGTAATTTTTTATATGTAGGAAATAGAGACCAAGCTTGGGCCCCTTTATTGGTAGTGTGTAACTAGCGCTATCTGTTGTCTGGTGTAGGCAACTTTTGGTGTATAAACACACACACACACGATGTTGGTGACCAAGTCCACTATTATATGGTAACACAACGTTTGCCGGGTCAGCTTGTTTAATATAAATTGAGATGCAGCTGTCAGTATACCTATTTCCTTGAACTTGTCTCTAAGCGAAGTTTTGGAGCCTAGTTTATAGATGGCCCTGATTGCTCGTTTTTGCAAGATGAATATAGCATTAATGCCAGCCGCTAATCCCCACAAAAGAATGCCAAGATTAAAAATCACAAATACGCGTTGGCTCTTACCGTCGGCGTCGCCGCACACGAGCCACACGCGATAGCCACAAACGCCGCCACTTGAAGCTAGAATAAGAAACAAGTGGCGACTAGCGGTGTCAACCGTGTGCGGGGAGTTCATATAAACTGTATGAAAACTACATTTAGTTCGGTGGTGGCGTTTTGTGCTTGTGGTTGGTTGCCCGTGTGCGGAAATGCACGAATGATCCATACCTTTTGACCTTGTCCAAAAAGGACGAATTCACCGCGAATCGTTACGTGTGAGGTTTTACGCTCGTTTTGACGAGGTACTGGGCGACAATACATCGCGTCCACAACAGGCGCGGATCCAGGATTTTGTGGAAGGGGACAATTTGATTGAGGGGAGGGGGGAATTTGATTGAGGGGAGGGGGGGCAATTTGGTTGAGGAGGGGGGCAATTTGGTTGAGGAGGGGGCAATCTTAGCTTATTTCACGTTTTGAAATGAAGAATAAAAAAAAATATGTAGGTAAAAGTCGGGTCTCGGATCGCAATTGACCCAATTGCCCTCCCTCATTGTATCCATGCGTGAAGGGAAGTATCAAGGGAAATAGAGCGCCGAAATACTCGCGCGCCCTCGATCTACAACATCTCTGATAACGCCTCACTAACAAAACTCTAAAATGGCACCGACTAACATTTTTTAAACAGAAAATGTTTCGATCTCTTATTCGCTCGGTCGTTTTAAAATCGCGATGAATTCACCCTTTATGGACAAGGTCTTCGAGTTTTGCGAAGTATGTGGAATAGTACAGTTGTATCATATAAGAGAATTAATATTGCGGATGTTACCATAATTAATGTAAGCGTAATAAATTACCCATTTTGTCGATATTGTACTTACGTTACAAAATATTTCCTCACGAAACATGGCTCTTAAAATACGGTAAAAATTATATTCTTGCTTGTATTTCTAGTAAAAACTAATCGAGTATATATTATCCAATGTATTGAACACTGTTATAGCACCCGATGCAATCAGAAAGTGTGAGCTTAGAAGCGCTTCGTCGCGCTGCCACTGGCCCCAGCGAAGCGGAGCGGCGCGAAGCTGAGCGGCGCAAGGCTTCGCTCAACAACGCATTCCGCACCGCGCCCTTCAACACGCTCGTCACTCTGACACAACCTAAGGTATGTTTTTACACGTACAAAAATTAATCATCATCATGTCAGCCGAACGGCACCCATTGCTGGGCATAGGCCTACCCCAAGGATCTCCACAACGATCGGTCCTGCGCTGCCCGCATCCAGCGGCTTCCCGCGACCTTGACCAGATAGTCGGTCCACCTTGTAGGGGGCCTGCCCACGGAACATCGTCCGGTATGCGGTCGCCATTCGAGAACCTTTCCGCCCCAACGGCCATCGGTTCTCCGCGCTATGTGTCCCGCTCACTGCCACTTCAACGATGTAATACTTCGAGCGATGTCGTTTGTTTTAGTTCTCCTGCGGATCTCATCCTTTCTGTTTCGATCGAGCAGGGCAATACCAAGCATCGCTCTCTCGATTGTTGGCTGGGTGACTTCGAGCCTTCTTATGAGACCCAAAAGACCACGTCTCACTTCCATAGGTCATTACTAGCAACACACAATGGTCAAAAACTTTCGTCTTGAGACATTGAGGTATTTCGGACGCGAAAATATGCCGGAGCTTCCCGAACGCTGCCCATCCGAGCTGGATTCGACGAAAATTCAAAAATTTATACATTTGTCATTTGACGACCGATTTGGCGCAGGGGTAGGCTACCCACCTTCTGCGCCAGTGGTCTCGGGTTCGATTCCCGAACAAGACAAATATTTGTGTGCATGAACATGTCTATTTGTCTTGGTCTGGGTGTTTACTATGTATATTAAGTATGTATTTACAAACAAAAAGTATTTAAGTATATATTTATCCGTTATCAAGTTTTCCATGATACAGTTTCGTAATGAAATTAAAATGGGCTTAGATAATTGGTGTGAATGTAAGAAGTTATTTATTTATTTATTTAATTGGAGACTTCTTTACTAAGTAGCTCTCGACTTGTTTCACCGTTACGAGGCCTCCCACCACACATATTGTCAAGCTTAGCGAGCGTAGCTTGCGTTCATATTATGTTGGAAATTTTGAAGTTGGAATCACATGTTCTTCTAAATCCAAGATAATTTGCCGAATTTGTAGATACTATCTGGAACAATTTAGAAATTCAGATAAGCAGTATTTTTTAACTTATATATTCAAAGTCAAAGTCAAAGTCGAGTATTGTTTTATAAATAAAATGTTTGTCCACAGTATGAGATAAAAGACAAACTGGAAGAGATCTTCAACTCGATAACGGAAGAGCCTTTGCTACCACTTTCCGGCGCTTGTTCGCCAGGCGGGCAGACCAAGTCGTACTCTCAAACAGTGCCGCCATACACCAAGTACTTCCCGGAGCTGTTCCTCTATTAGGTAAGACAACAAAATGATTATCAGACGCCCAAGTGTAAAGCAGAGTCTCCACAGAAAAAAAGTTGCCAACTTTTGCGTTGCCAACACGAGTCGGTGACAAAAGTTGCCAACACAAGTTGGTAACAATAGTTTCCAACAGTTTCAGCTTTGCCGAAGTTATCTTAACTCAATATCCGAAGAGCATTTGCTACCAGCTTCCGGCGCTTGTTCGCCAGGCGGGCAGACCAAGTCAAACTCTCAAACAGTGCAGCCATACATTAAGTACTTCCCGGAGCTGTTCCTCTACTAGGTAAGACAACAAAATGATTATCAGGCGCCCAAGTGTAAAGCAGAGTCTGCACAGAAAAAAAGTTGCCAACTTTTGTGTTGCCAACACGAGTTGTTGACAAAAGTTGCCAACAATTTCAGCTTTGCCGAAGCTTCTTCGCCAGGTGGGCAGACTAAGTCGTACTCTTAAAACGTGCCGCCATACACTAAGTACTTCCCGGAGCTGTTCCTCTACTAGGTAAAACAGCAAAATGATTATCAGACGCCCAAGCGTAAAGCGGTCTCCACCTAAAGTTGCCAACTCAAAAGTGACAAAAGTGACAAATTTTTGTGTTGTCTATAGAAAATATCTTCAAACTTGAGACTTTATTTACTGTCATTTTAAGATCTTGTTGTTGATAAATCTTAAAAAAAATTGATTGTAAACACAATACGATTTCGCCTTTTTATTGTTTCAGTCAGCTCGAAAAGTTGAGAAGAAACGGCTACTTGACGAGACAGACAGTGCGTATTTTAATCTGCATTATGCTTCATACATACGAATATTCTTTTTTCTTATATATTGTTTCGTCGATAATTTTGAAGGTCTTATGGTGCCCCCACTGTTAACAAACATTTCATCACATTGTTTAGAAATATTTCCATGTTAGGTAATGTTAGTCAACATTACTAAAAAAAGTATAAGAGCACTTAAAACATCTAACAATTCCTAACAGAATGTAACAATTACTGACATTTCTTTATATTTAAAGAGATATTTATAAAGAGATTTAACTGTTCTAATAGCAGTATGGGGGCACCGTTATACGATTACTTATATGAAAGTTGCAAGATACGGCTTGTCAACGAAATTAAATACATTCCTATAGTATTTATATTGCGGTAATATACTTTTGTATATTTTATTTTAATTTATGAAACTGAAGAACAGTTTCAAGCTTAATTTGTATACACCATAGACCCTTTACAAATTAAAACGGGCTGAAATAAAGATGTAAAGGTGTACTGAAACAATCAAATGTAATAAAACATAATGATATTTCTATGGTGTAAGTTTTTGTGTAATATGGCCGTTTGTCTAAAATAAAGATTTGTTACTATTATTATTATCTATATTTCTGTATTTTTTTATCACATATATAAAAATGTATGGTAGTTCGTACGCTTTTGTGGGACCCTATTATTGTTATTACATAATATGATTTCCAGTGATTCCGTTTATTAAAATATACAAACAACGTGTAGCCTCTAGAGAGCACATGTCCTCAGATGAGTAAATAGACACCAAAAAATCAGACTTATTATTATGATTATTGTTATTATTTTAAAACTGTTAAAAATTAGAATTATTTATTTATCTAAACAAATTAGAGCAGTAACAACCAACCCGCGATCAGAGTGGCAATTTTTATTTTTTTAAGTTTCCCTACTCTATAGGGTAGACAAAAACATGTAAGTAATACAAGACCGCGCGAATGAGGTCCAAGGTGTGGTATACATACATTTGATATTATCTATGTATATGATGTATTTATGTATTAACAAAAAAAGTAAGTATATAACTACATATATTTATCCGTTATCTAGTTTCCATAGCACAGTTTCTTAATGATAACTACTTATGAGCTAGATAATTGGTGTGATTGTAAAAAAATATTATTATTTTTATTAAATGGGTTTTAAGCCCGAATACGCAAACGCTACTCAACTTTAGGAGCGACTTACATTATCATGGCGTCTCTTTCATACTTTTGACATTTAATGAGGCATGATGATGTTCAAGACGCTCCTGAAATTGAGAGGTACGAACTCATTCACGAATTTGCAAATCGGTGAAGAGGATCGGCCTGTCTGTTCACTTAGGGCTTATTTCACAATGTCTAAAGTAAGTTCTCATTAACTGTTACTTGACAGATAGTCCATACAAAACTTTCAATTAAACTGGAAAGTATCTCCTAATCGAACATTGTGAAACGCACTTAGGCTACTTTCGTAAAAAAGTGTTCGCGTCGACTTCACGACGTGATCCCGCGGGACTCTGATATTTTTCCGGGATAAAAAGTAGTCTATGTTCCTCTCCAGGCTACAAAGTATCTGTGTCCCAAACAGCGAAATCCGTTCAGCCGTTTTGGCGTGATTGAGTAACAAACACAAACATCTAAACTTTCACATTTATAATATTAGTAGGATTAGACTTGGTCATGCTGTTGGATGTACTAAGCGATTTTAAAAAAAAATCTTAATATAATAAACGTGATGTTCTGTATAAAAGTATTTTGTGTTAATATATTAATATTATTTTTTATTTGACTGAAATACCTTACAGTAAGAGCGGTTGCGCACTACGTCCGTTTCTTATCAGTGAAATGACGGATCTTAAAAACTCCGGATAGAATACGTATAACTAGAATCGGATCTAGTGCGTAAACTACCATACAAATAGTTCTATGACCACGCCGGCCGGACCGTCAATTGACTGATAAGAATAGAATAAAAATCGGACGTAGTGCGCAACCGCTCTTAATGTATCTATTTATCATTTAAAAATCTATTGACTTACATTAAAACCAAATTACGTAAACTGAAAGAAGGAAAATTGGTTGTCAATCATCAATTCATCATATTTCTCGTATTAAAAAAAATAAGTTTAAAAGAATCTCACATAATGTGACGGTGTGTATATTTTTAACCCCATTGCTTACAGAAAGCTTATTTTTACTTACGTACTGATAAAATGTTATTATTAATCAGTATTTTCTAATAAATTACAAGATTATGTAATTTAAAAAATATATGCTATGTTTGTTAAAGTAATTCGCGTAATTTCGCTAGTTGATCATTATGTGATATAAATTTTATATTCATCCTGTATTTTGAATTTTTATACTTATTGTTGTTAAAATAAATATCCACTTGGCGGTATCACTCGGAAAAAACCCTTGAGATTTAAGGAACAAGATTTTTGTGTTATAAATTATTTATTGATTGATCAATCCATCAATAAATGTAAAATAAGGTTGATGAAATAAATTTATCAAACATTTTAGGACAGTCAAAGAATTTAATTCACTACCTACTTATTTCGTTGGAATGTTTGATATTCGCAATGTATGAAGGTCGAAAATTCTTCTGTCACTATTATGTCAGTCTTACGGTGACAGACAGACACCATAACAGGTGGTAGGTAAAAAAATGTTGGACGATTCATAAGCATTAATTTTATTTAATCTATATGAATAAAAATTTATTGACTTTGACTTTGACTTTGAAGTTTGCTGTCCGATATTGAACCTTAGGTGGGTGGGACTGTGAAACACCACTAGAATAATATAGGACTGAGTGTAAGTAAATATTAGAACTTCCCGTAGTAAGGTCCCGTAGTAGTAGTAAGGTCTAATAAACAAATATTACTTAAACTCAGGCCATAGAACAAAAATAAAATGTATAATTCTTTTCTTATAAGTCTTTTCACTACATACTGCCTTTTAGATGATTTAAAATGTCTTCAATGTGTTCAATTAAATGTTCTTTATAAGCGTTAAAATGTTCAAATCTCAAATGTAAACAAAACTAACTTAAATATAATAACTGTTTAAGTGTTCTAAGCAATAATAGTTGTTATACTCAACTAAAGCTATTTCAGTGTATTCAAATGTTTAATAATTAAAACAGCTTTATTCAGGCTTCAAATGAAACGAAACATTCTATAAAGTATGAACATTCGAGTAACTTATATGTAACTGAAAACTATTTATTGATGCTTTCAAAGAATGTTTCGTTTTAAATGTTATTAAAATATGAGAAATTAGATTAAATCAATCAGTAGATCGGCACTAATAGAAATAAAGTTGTTCATTGCGAATTGTATATTCAAAAACACTGCTCTCAAATTAAAACAAGTACTTGATATATACGAGGAATCTGTTAGGTATAAGATTGCTTTAAACTGTACTATTTCTCATACAGTCCTATATGACACAATGCATTGGACACCGTAGGAGGATGTGTCCGTATACGTTTCCGTATGTACGTATACCATCTGCTCGACTCTGTCACTTCTAAGAAAGATAAACTGCTTTTTGGCATCAATTCTCTTCTGTTTATATAAAAGGGAACCGTTAGTGACAGATCTATCAACACACAGCTCAAACTACTGAACGAAGTGAGCTGAAATGTGGCACGCAAATAGTTGTTATATCGTAGAAATTAAAAAAAAAATGTTCTAAAATTCACCCTTTGGGCTGAAATGGGTTCCATCTTAGTATGGATAAATAGTAAAGAAAATCGCGTAATAACTATGTAGCCCTATTCAAAGCAAGTGAAACCGCGGACAAGAGGAAATTGTAAAAAAAAAATTTGGTACTTGTTTCAATAATAGCTTCAGTGACTAAACCGTATTTAGCTACTAATTAATCACATACCCACAATGTTTATTTGTCACATAACTAGCTTGGTCTTGGTAGTACCATTGTCACTATTTAATCCCTTTATTGAGCGATAAAATATTAATCTATTAATCAACAAAATGTACAATAATTTGATATTAGATGATATTATTCTTTATATTTAATAAGGACTGATTTTCCAATTCCTAAACAAAATTGGATGCCGATTCATGGAAAAATGGGGTTGTGTCTGAATACATGATATCATATTTATTGTGTATCAGATAAAGTTGAACAACGGAACACAAATAAGCGTGGCCGCACACGAGCCACACGCGACAGCCATAAACGCCGCCACTTGAAGCTAGAAGCTAGAAGCGGCTACAAGGGAGCCGAAGCGCGCGACAGACGCTTGTGGCCGTTGATTACTACGGTTTTCCACGCGTACCTCGCTCACTTACTACTTCTAAATGTGAAGACGTTGCCACAGATTACTAACTAAATAGTTACTACGTAACAGATACTGCACTCCGCTAAGCCATTTAAATAAATAGCAAATCTAACTATAACGCAATAAAGTAGAATTCAGCTTGTACGGCGCAAATTACGAACGGCCACTCGTTGCATCTCTTTCTATCGCATATATTCTATCACGCTCGGGCGGGCGGCCCGCTGTAAATTGTATTGAATTGGTATCCCGAGATATACCCGAAGCGGTAGGCACTTATCTCGGGTTCTTGAGCGAGTGACGGATGCCTGACGTTGTTCTGTGGCTTGAACAGGCGATAGGCTAGGCGAAAGTGGCGCCGCTGTGAATTTTATTTAATATTGTAATTAACACACAATTATAATAAAACTTTACATGGAATTTATAGGTTATTTTTTCACGTAAATATACGTGTTTTTCTATAAGTGCAATACCTCTTAGGTGGTGATTGTACTCATGAATATGAACAACTTTTACTATGAGGCCAACTCTGCAACTTCACAAAAAAATCAGCTGTTCCATACATTCTGGTCAGCAAATTTTTTTTGTTGAGTTGCAGAGTTGGCCCCATAGTAAAAGTTGTTCATATTCATGAGCACAATCACCACCTAAGAGGTATTGCACTTATAGAAAAACACCCTGTATAGGTATTTCACGTTTATTGAAAGAAGTTATTATACCATACCAAAAAGAGTAGGACATGATTCGAACTAAAGCAATAAATTCTATCGTGAAAATCGAGAAAAAATTAAATGTGTGTTCATTTTGTTTTATAAACCTTTTTATTATAACTATATTTTATTGGGAATAAATTACATTGAATCGTAGGTTAACCAATTTTACTTGGGTTTTAAAAAATCAATCCTTACTGTTTTTAATATTATCGTTGGGTTGGAAATTTGGAATTGAATTGGGTTAGGAACATTATTTTTGGCGAATTGTGAAGGCCACTATTGTATTTATATTTGTATGTACCTATGTTATAAATTGTATTTTTGTGAAAAGATAAACTTTTTTGTCACGTTCTAAATAATTAAATAAAAAATATGGATTCCAAAACATGGATATAGTCGTTAAAATAAATATGTCTATAATATGATTGAATTTAATAAATATGTATTATGTCATAAAAAATATAGCGGTTTGGTTCAATGCATGTAATTTAAGGTCTTTACATATTTGTCAATTGTATGAGAAGGTACTTTGGGAGGTGATTTGTTTGTAATCTAATAATTGGTATTGAAAGGATTCTATATTTTTACTTCACAATATACCTACATAAGTCGGAATAATAAAGATTTGATTCGCTACTTATCTAGTATAAATTATTGACTGCAAAATAACTGACTGAAAATATTATGATAATAAACTCTGACGAACTCCATGGCCGGGTGTTGAACGCACCGGTTTTCAATGTGCCGCTAACTCAGGTCCCAGGTTCCATTCCTAATCGCGTAAATATTGAAAACGAACTTTATAATATATACTTCAGCCGCTCAAGCATGCAGACCATGAGAAAATTTTGTTGATTCTCATCCGCGACAGCGCGTGTTGCTGTCACGCTTGTCTCACTGATATGCGAATGGGACAAAATCACGTTGGCAGTCAGATGAGCGACGACAAAATATCACGTGGTGTGCGGTTGGCCGGCAGCGCAAGCGACATTGGAATCGTATTATTTTATTGTGTATAAATGTATTAGTTTGCTATAAGTACCGAAAATTACTTGCCTGATATAATATTTTTAGTATACACCACTAACTATATACTTAATTAGTACAAAGATTTCAGGGGATGATAGTGTTCATCAATACGAACAATTTTTACTATGGGGCCAACCACGAATTCGCGGAAAAAAATTAGCTGTTCCATACCAAAGTACAGTCAGCGTCAAATTGATATAAGCGTCTAGAGTAGTCAAAAAGATCTGAAAAACATAAACGCAATTTTATCTAAGCAGTCAGTGTTCAAAATTATCTAAGCAAACAAAGCTCTCAAAATATCTGTGCAATATGGTGTTGTACATTATGCACAGATGTTTTGATAGCTTTGTTTGCTTAGATAAATTTGAACACTCTGACTGCTCATATAAATATGAAACAATGAGTGCCTAGATATTTTGAACACCTTGCGCGCTTACAACAATATGATGATTCGAACTGCCTAGATCAAATTGGTTTTATGTTTTTCAGATCTTATTGACTACTCTAGACGCTTATTGACGACCGATTTGGCGCAGGGGTAGGCTACCTGCCTTCTGCGCCAGAGGTCTCGGGTTCGATTCCCGAACAAGACAAATATTTGTGTGCATGAACATGTCTATTTGTCTTGGTCTGGGTGTTTTCTATGTATATTAAGTATGTATTTACAAACAAAAAGTATTTAAGTATATATTTATCCGTTATCAAGTTTTCCATGATACAGTTTCTTAATGAAATTAACATGGGCTTAGATAATTGGTGTGAATGTAAGAAGTTACTATTACTATTAAGAAGTTACTATTATATCAATTTGACGCTGATTGTACAACATCGAGTCGACTGAAATGTATGGAACAGCTGATTTTTCGATTCCGTGGTTGGCCCCATAGTGAAAATTGTTCGTATTGATGGACACTATCATCCCCCTTTTTTTTTCTTTTTTTTATAGTGAGGGCAAATACAGTCTTTTCGTATACCGCTAACGGCATGTTGGACTCGGACAGACAAGGCCTGTCTCTAGCCGCGCCCAGCCCTCCCGCCAAGCCTGATAGGCTTCGCGTCAGGGCTGGGTGGTTCTAACCCCTGCCCCGCCCCCTGACGAGCTCGAAAGCTCGACAGGAGGCGGGGCAGGAGGAGAGAGCCTCCTCTCAATCTCCCCATAAGGTTACCCACTCCGGGTGGGCTGACCAGATGGGGCGGTCGAGAGCAGGCACCACTACCAACTAAACCCCTCACTACATGCTCTCCGCCGTCAGTTTTACACTATCATCCCCTAAAATCTTTGTTCTAATTATTATAGAGGTGTATTGTTACTGCAACAGTGGCGAATCAGACCTTGCAATATTTTCCCTTGTAAATGTAGTTGTTCGTTGTACTTTAATGTTATGCGATTCTATCGTATTTAGGTTGTGTTTAAACGCTAATAAATGTGGTTTGGACGAAAAACGTTGTTTTATTTCATGTTCCTGACAATAGGGTATTTGACTGCTGTTGAAATCAATATTTAATTATGACATTCATAAATATAACATTATTGAATAACGAATGTGAAAAAAATAATTCAATTTGTATTATAACAAGCGAATTATGAGCTATTTGATTGTGACTAGCTGTCTCTTTCTAAAACGAAATTTTCTACGGCGAGAGTATGGCGCTACTAGCAAGTGACGTCACTGGCTGGTAGCGCTCTCCTTGTCTAATTTGAAAGTTTGATGCTCTATATCGCTAAAAATATGCAAAATATTTGAAAATAAATACCTGTGTTGTGTTGCTAATATTGCAATAAACATTTTAAAGTACTTAAATTAAAAAAAACAAATCAAATACCCTATTTTAATCTACCTGCGTTAAAGGCACGATTAGAGCCTTGCATTTTTTATGTGAAATAAGGAGGAAAACTAACTTTTTATCAGGACAGACGTACATACACATACACAACTAACGATTAAATAATTGGTGAACACTTAAAGCAAATAAATACACACGTTTAGAAACAACAATTTTATTCTTTTAAATAACTTTTTTATCTACCTAGCTAAAAGTAATTAATATTTGGTATATTTATAACTAAATGGACAATTTGATTTCTCGCAGGACTGTCTTTACAGTGCATTTTATGTTTTAAGTAAGGTTAAATTAACACATGGACTTTTTTATACAAATAAGTTTTAAAACTTTCCAGTTAATATTAGTTAATCCATAATTTGTGCTCTATTATTTTCCCTTGGATATTATTATATTGATTTACTAACAATATAAATTCTAAATGTTTTATAACAAAACAAAGTTTTCAATTCCTTGATTTTAATAATTTCCTATTATTATAAGTTGATTTAATATTATTACAATGAATTGTGTGTGTAAATACAGTATTGTTAAGCATAAAATATGAAATGGATCCGGCTTTATGGTCCCACCCCGGTACGCCTCCGGCCGATATGCCCCCGTTGTTCTATTTTATTTTTATTTAAAGAAAACCAACAGTGTTACAGGTAAAAGTACATAATTGGCAAATGTAAAAACTAAATTAAGACCAATTACTTACAGGTTTTCTAAAAAAGATTAATATTAATTACATAATAACAAAAACAAACGTCCTGAAAACATCTAACAAAGTTACAACGCTTATATTTGCGCGCGCGGGTGTGTGTGTGTGTGTTTTTGTGTGTGAAAGTGAAACAGTGTATAAGGTGTGGTGAGTAAAAAATACTTATGCTTATCAGAATACCTACATGCCACACTAGGTGTTATTGTTGATCGAAGGCCACATTGTATTAATATTTTACTTGTCGACTTCCTTCTTCTTTTTCAAACAAAAGAAACAACATCGGCCGGGGGCATACTGAAATGGGACCATAACGGACGGACCCGACAGAACTCGTCTAATAAATTTGGGAATGTCTGGAAATTGCCTAGATTTAGATATTCCAAAAATTTCCTAATTATGCTTTATAATTTTTCTTCTCTTTAAAGTCCTGCTATTTTACAAGGCTTTTATAAAATTTATAAAAAATTCATATGGCGTAAGACATTTATAAAATTAAATCTAATTATTTACATTTTTTGTATAATTTAAAATCTGTTTACAAATTACAAAAACACCTGTATAACTTCCGCATTTTATTTTATCGATATTTACAAATAAGTGGTGCTTGCATTGAGTGTTGGTAGTTAAGACAGTCTTAATTGGTTGTGACTTTAAAATTAATTCATTTTCAATTCCATGTTTTAGTACTTAACTATGATTTACAATATAATAGTCGAGTATTATCACCAAGATAATAAAGTAGAAAGTTACGAAATCGATTTTGTTAAATCATCTAAATACAACTTTATACCGCACGGACAATGTAATAATTTAGTGTTGAGCTAAAATATATATCTTTTAGTATCGATAAATGACATATTTAAGTACAAGAAACGTAATATATCTTTAACAAAACATCACTGTAAATAGACATAATTTACAATATCTTAATAATCATCTTCAGAAATATTTTTAAAGATAATTAATAATCAAAAATAGGAACTACCTATTATCGAACTTTTGAGATTAACGGAGGCCTGAGTTGAAATTTCCTTACGATTTTTTACATATTTTACATTTAATTCTAATAACGATCATACTACAATCACAACTTTTATAGACACATTCACCATTTAGAATATTTGATTTATAGATATATATTAACACTATCAACAATAGGAGCGTTTTACCTACCATTAAAACGCATATTGTGTCCGGAGCCTTATTCGAAGCCTAGGTAAACATATTTTGAGAAAGCCCTTTCCGTTTCCGTTCGACATCAATTTTCCTATTGGTCAATCATACCAACGTGACGTCACTTCCGTAACGTCATCCTAAGTCACGTGATCCGAGTTCACCTTTTAGCAATGGCGGAAGATTTGTGTCATTGTAGTCTCAAAATCTGAAACACTTGACAACCATTAAGGATAAAATCTACACCAGGCAGGTCTTAAAGCTAGGCTTCGAATAAGGCTCCGGACACAATATGCGTTTTAATGGTAGGTAAAACGCTCCTATTGTGTCCTTTCGCCGTTATTCGAAGCCTAGGTAAACATATTTTGAGACCTTGTTTGTTATCGCCTGGTGAACGATGACGCCAATGTGACATGTATCAGCAATTATGACATTAATCTTATACCTTTTGACAAATTCGACAGGTACTTGGGGTAGGTACTCGAATTAATTGTTTAACTTTATAACTCAACATCACAAATTAATACTGATATCAGAAACGTTATGCTATTACTATCAAACATTCAAGTATGTCATACAATAGTACGTAAGTACCTATATAATGAAAATATGAGCACGGATGACAGAATATGATTGAAATAAAATGTATAAGTGCTTATGCTCAATCTATCAAACCTTATTCATAAATATGTAAACTATGTTACATAAATCATTTACATATTCTTGAAATATTCAAAATCTGAAAAGAAACAAACATTACAATAACACAACTTGTGCTATCCCTTATATATTTTTGAAGCAAAAACATCTAAAAATCTTTTGGCTAAGTCTCTTCTGACATACCATCGATACGATATGATCTGAAAACACATAATAAAGAAAAATATAAATACAATTTAATAATTGTAAAAACTTTCGGCACAAGAAACCATAAGCACAAGACTCTTATCTTCCCTAACTGTAAAATCATGTTGCTTTAAATTATTATTTTATACTAGTGACACGCTAAACTCTCGAGCACTAGCATTGTTATGAAGCTGACGACTGTTTCTCAGTATATCCTTTACCGCTATAGGGAAATTATTATTCATAGGAAATTTACTAAAATAAATAATTTGGGGAATTTTAATATACTACTGTGTAGCCCCAATCTAAGCAAAGCTTGTCCTATGGCCAAGATGCCCAAGTCGTAATTCTTATGGTTCTGTAGGGTGCGTAGCATTAAGTCCACCTATGTACTGTAATTTGTGCATGAAGAATTAAATAAATAAATAAACATGTATTTTGTAAATACATGGTTATGTTACATACAAAACACTTCGATCAACTAAACATAATATTATACTTAAAATATCGAACCCACGACGATCAGTTCAACTGTTGAGTCACTACACCAAATTCAAAGAGAAAACACATTATTTAAAGCTTTGTGCTAGAGAAGATGTCAACTATTGCTACGTTTGTGCAGTGCAAGATGTATTAAAGTTTGATTGCAAAAATTAACGTTAACATTATTCGAATAAATAGGATCGCAGATACATATAACATCCTAAACTACTTGTGCCGGCTTGTCTTACCGGTCTGACAAAAAGCGCGATCATGTATAAAAATCAAGTAAATTTCTGAAAGTAATGTAAGCACATGCCTTATTTTACAAGATTAAAACAAAAGTAGTTCGTATATTAACTTTTTTTTTTAAGCATCTGCTATTTTGTAACAAATCTTATTTGCATACAAATCTAATTAATGTAACTCATTAAACTCTTTTAATTAAAAGATAAATTGCAAAAGATTTGCAAAATTTTGTCATAACTTTTACTATATCTATCAATCAATCAAATATTGATTTATTCACATAGACATTATTATAATAAGCATGTAGGTCCTTAAGGATAAAAATTTGAATCGTCAATATTTTCCTAGCACCCATTCAAGACTTTTTTAACTGTAACTATACATATACATATAATAATAACAACGAAAATGACTGGTAATGGCCGATAATGACAGTTTCACTTCATATATTTTACCGACACGGTCCCAAGTTGCATTGCAGGACACAATTTTTTATATAGACTGCCATTCTAAAGACGCGTTTCTCTTATTATTAATTACTATCGACTCAATTAAAAAACTCCGTTAATTACTGCCAATTTAGCTACACGGAACACCTTAAATGTTATATCCACTCTAGCAAAGAAACATAAATATACAAAATTAAAAAATGTCCATTGAGCCCACGGAGTGAGTTATGGCTCATTATACCCATCCATTTAGTAAAAATGGGTTAACCGGGCACATAAAATACCTTGGTAATAAATATAATAAATTCTAACATAATGAACTAAAAAAAAATTATTAAAACTCACCAAAGACATTGTTTATCAGAAACATAAGAGACATCTTTTCCTCATCAGAAAAACGAGCAACTTCTTTGAATTGCCCTAATGCTAGCATGCATGCAAGGGCATAATTTTGCTATTGTACAAGACAGTGTTCTTGTGGAGCGACTGTCAATCTGAAAACTCGTAAATTATTATCAATGATCAGATCCACTAATTTTACATTTGTATGGGCCAGTGTCCTTGCGAAATCAATCTCAGAAACTCATTTTTACTTATTCTTCCCAAAAAATTCATAAATTATCCAATTATTCATTTTATGACAATGATTCATTAAAAGTTCATAAAAAGATGTCTTTGTAGACCCTGTCAATCTCCAAACTGCATTCATTCTAGCCTGGAAAGGCATAATTTTTCTATTGTTTAAGACAGTCAACAAGTACTTTTGATTGAATACATGAATAGGTAGTTTATATCATAATAACAAAAGGTTTTTCATTTTCAACATTACATACATTACATGAGTGCATGAGTTACATGAGCACAGGAAAAATAATATCAGTAACGGTAATTAGGTACTATTGCCCGTTGCAGGTTGATCTGTATTACAGGCAACAAAATATGGTATATACCTAGTTTTGCCATTTTAAAAGACCGTGATCGTCAGAATTCGTCTCACGATATAAATGTACGGTGCCAGGGAGCAGCCTGCCATATTTATACATGACGATGAGTAAGCATAAACAATGCCTGTATCAGATGACTTCACTCTTCTAGACGGCTAAAATAACTATTGCCTATATTAACGAACATAAATTTTCTAAAACGTGAATCTACTGTGGAATAATGTAAAGTAATACCTAATTTATTCGGTGTTCTCCATTAACATTTTCTTAATCTGAACTAAATTTAGGTATGAAACAGTCGAAAGGGCAGACCAGCTCAGCTCGTGCTGTTGCTTACAGCTATGTCAAGACTGTCAGGCTCTTTCAGATACGCAAAACGCCAGACACGCATTATCAGAAATCGCAGAATGTCAGATACACGAAAAGTGAGAATCGCAATCCCAACTGGCTTTATAGCATAATTACTTTGACTGCAAAGCTTCTAGTCAGTAGGTACCTATTATTAATTGTTAAAATACTTAATTATTGCTATCACTGCCTGGTGCCCATAGGGAGCCACCGCGATATTTCAATCAATATATAAACTATTAGTGCCAAGCACAGCTTCCAGCGTGCCTAATACCAGCGGGGCTTGTTCGCATATAAACATTAAAGGTGTGTGTAGTCGATATACCTATATCCCCCCCCCCCCCCTTTTTAGTTCCTCGACCGGAAGGAATAAAATATAAATATATAGCATATTTATTTGAATATACAGTTTTTACTTTCAATCATAATTATGGCATTGACGGCACTAATAATATCATGTAATCCAAAAACATAAAAAGATTCATATGCTTATTGTCAAAAACATTGCACCCTGATACTTGCGTAAGCAGGAAATGCTCCCCGTTACTTGCGTAAGAAGTAATATTTGTTACCAAAACTTAAAATCTGCGTTCAATATCATATTAAAAATCTCAAGGATAATGAAGCCAATTACGTATCCATTAATAAAACATTATCGAACCAATGGTAGGGGGGTTCGGGGGGGGGCTGAGCACCCCGTCACAACAAAACTTCATAAAGTGACCACCAATGTGGTGGGTCACGTTAGATTAGAATTGTGACAAAAACAAGTCATCACTACGTTAGGTACGGTAGTACTTGTTTACATATATAAAATTCAATAGGTACCGCAGTACGCACATAAAAATAAAATTCAATAGGTACCGCAGTACGCACATAAAAAAAAAACATTTAAGTAAGTTTTCAATATCAAATCATTTGCTCCATGTTACATTACACGACCCACATTAACACTCCCTAAAAGGGGCAAGGGTCAACTGTAGAAAGTATTAAGAATAAACTTTTGCATACAATTCACTAATTTTGCAAATACACTATTCACTTTAAAATATTATTTGCCTTGCGCTAGTTGGTTAGCTAATAAATATATAGGGACGCTTGTTCCCATTTATAATGCAGGTAGCACTCACATACAGACATGGGAGTAATAAAAGTATAAAAGTAATCACCCACTATGTGCCGGTGTAGATACATGATCAAAAACAAAACGTTGAAACAAAAGCAACTAACTAAAATTAGCGCTATACCACTCGACTATACCTACTGACATATTATTTTAGAACTGCAATGATACCATGATTACCATTAAAGAAAATGTCGGTACTTCAAAATGCTTTCTAAACAATAAATCACCACAAGAAGTCGGTACAAATTGTAAAATAGGATTTATAAACTAAACAAGAGAAAAGTGTGTCAAGGTCAAGCACGGGCGACGACGGGAGCCGAGACCCACTGTATACTTCCCGATCCTTTCAAAATCCCTAAATCACATTGTATCACTATTAAAAGGAAATCTATTTGAAATAAATGATTAAGATTATGATTTAATCTCTCTGCGCAGATCGCAAAAACTCTCTACTAACTATCACATGAACAGATTTTTCATGGTGAGAAAATATAAAATTTCTTACTTGCTTGTGGGTAAGAAAATAAAAAATCAAAACTTTCACTGACCTGGCGAGGTGTTAAATTACCTCAATTCCTGTGTGCCAATAAAGCTCATACTCCATCTCGTCGTCCTAAATGCTTTGGATTCCACGATAATTTGAAATTAACAGGTGGACATCGAGCCCGACCCGCCATGTTTTCGCGCGCTCACTCACAGGCACGCTCTTTTAAAAGTAAAATAAAAGAACCACTCGTACAAATTTTAAATTTTAAATTTCGAACGCTAACAGCGTTTATGATTAGATGTGAACGGTTGCGAAAAATGGACGCCAATGACACAAATCTTCCGCCATTGCTAAAAGGTGAACTCGGATCACGTGACTTAGGATGACGTTACGGAAGTGACGTCACGTTGGTATGATTGACCAATAGGAAAATTGATGTCGAACGGAAACGGAAAGGGCTTTCTCAAAATATGTTTACCTAGGCTTCGAATAACGGCGAAAGGACACAATATACTGTTTTTAATATCATAAGATTTATATGATAAATACTTTTGTATAATATACTTTACAAACACTGACAAGAATATATTTGAAAAAATGACGTAAGTACGGTCAATATAAAATTAATATGCCTTTAATAAAATAGGTACACAATTCCAAAAATACATTGGCTATTATTTGACTGTTTTACCAGGATTCTTTTAAAAATACATTAAGAAACACTTATATTTAGAACTTAGCGTCTAAATTACTACGGTTTAAATTAATCAATTTGTGAAACTTGTTATTTTGTACAAAATGAGTCCTATTGTTACATCTGAGAATATTTTATAAAATAATTGATACAAATAAAATATACTAATTTACATTTTTATTTCTGGTTCTTTTTGGTCAATGATTTTATAACTATACTTAGGTACTTAAAATGTCTTAAGATTTAAACTGGACTGTTAGAAACAAACTTCAAATTTTATTTTGGCAATAATTGTCTGGTATTTATGTGTCAACATATAAATAGGAAGCTTTTTGTTAAAATCTTAAATTAAAAAAATACCATATTAAAATAACCCGGCAATTTAAATATTATAATTGTAACACATCGCCTGCAAATATTATTTACAATAAAACCTAATATTCCGATGGGACTGTACAGCCACGAGCAATAATATATGTATACTTACAACATAGGACTGTGTCATATTACAATATTGAATGACTTCTGTGACACTGATCGTTTTCTTTCGGAACGCTTCATAGTGACATAGTTCTATGTTGTATACTTATTATTGCTCGTGACTGTAAGTAACCAGTGACACAATAGGGGATCGGACTGTTAATGATAATGTCAATATTAAAGTATAACAAAGGATAAAAAAAGTTTAATCTGTTTAATAACAAGCAAGTAATGAGCTGCTGAATTGTGACCAACCGTGACTCTTGCTATCTCTTTCTAAAAATAAATTATATATGGCGCGGGTATGGCACTACCTACGTGTGACGTCACACTTAGTTAGCGCTGTCCTTGTCCAATAAGAAAGATAGATGCCCTATATCTTCGAAAATATGTAAAATATTTGAAAATAAATATCTGTGATGTGTTTCTGATATATCTAAAACATTTTAAATAAATAAAAAATAGTTCGGTCCCCTATTCACATTTTTCATTAAATAAGCTTAAGTAAGGCAGTGTTTGCTGCATTATTAGATCATCATTTCAGTGATGATATACAAATCACCACAGAACACAAGATAAACGTTAGAAGTAGTAAATGGGCGGAGCCAGCGTGGAAAGACCCTTTGCTCAAAACAGCAAACCCTCCACACATTTTACCTTTGTACGACTTTTCATTCCTTCAAGTTGTCATAGCAACTAGCTTGTTTTCGATTCCACGCTTCATTCTGTATATACAAAAACATTTTTTTTAATCCACAACAGGGTAGCACTTAGCCTTCATCACACCTGATGCTAAGTGGTGATAAGGCTGAAGGTGGAAGCGCACTACTCCCGGAATCCTCAATCACTGAGGAACTGGCTATCTTATCTCTTAACTGCCGGAAACCAACAATGCTGAAAACATCATTGTTTGACTTAGATAAGATGGTAGTAGCTAGCCAGGCCAGGTCTTAGAACAAGTCCTACCACCAACAAAACATAAAAGATTCCGACGAATTAAGAACTTCCTCCTTTTTTGAAGTCGGTTAAAATGCATGGCATGCTCCCTCTAACCTTTTCATTGTGTTCTGTGGTGATGTCATACAATAATTTGTATAATACCATACACACAATTTTATGGGAATCTGATGACTGTAGTACCTATTGCGTCCTCACTGCATGCGTGGGCCAGAGCGTTCTCGAAGTCTTGAGGCATGTAAACCTGAATCGAATAAATAATTAACGTTATACGTCAATGCCAATCTGATTATTTATACAGGGTGGCCCATTTAGGACAGTCAGAATGGGCGAGTCTGAAACTATACTCGTACGTAAGTCATACAAAGATCAGGGGGGTTATTATGTGATCGAATTCACATCAAGACCGAAATAATGTCAAAGTACCAAAATTACAGATTTTTGAAGTTGAATCGATCCTAATGTGAACTCGATTCCGTCAAGAGTAAGTGGGCTGTTCTTATAAACTATACTAAGAACGCCGAGAAACTTCTACTTCGACAGCAGCTGTCAAACCCATAGAAAATATACCGTTTAATTCAAAATTGAACTTTACTTGAAAGAAATAACGTCACATCGGAATTCTTTGAGTGGCCTTAGTATATGTCATCGAATTTAGTGAAAATAAAAACTGAATTCATAGATAGGAAAACTAGTACTGCGTTCGGGAATAGTACCCGGACTTTTTGAAAAATAAAACTTACATTATTTCTATCCAGATATCGATTGTGTAGGTCTTAAGCTGTAAATGTTGCTAAGAAACATGATATCATAACTATCATAAGTGAATAAAAATAATTTCTTTTTATATCCTTATTAATTTAGTAGGTGTTCAAAATGACTAATTAAGGTCAGATTTTCCTTAGGGGACCAGTCATTATACCTAATAACCTAGTCACAATCACTTTCTAGTTCCGCTACACCTAGTTTTACTATAAATCTATTGGAGTAAATGTTATTACAATCATTAAAAGTTGAGCTAAAACAGACTTTATTGTAAGGGTTTAAAATGAGTTTACCTTATCCAAAACAGGCTGTAAGCGGCCAGTGTCGACGAGATGCGTAAGGTTTTCGAGCCCCGGCCTCAGTCTGTGAGGGTCTTCTAGCCAATCTGTGTGCATGCCCAATCCTACTACCCACTGAAACAAGGGATTTTAGACTTTATTACATTGGGATTAAAGGTTATTGTGTTAAAATTCCTACTTATATTGTCAGGAACTTGTTGAGATATTAAATTATTTTTATGCATTCACAATGCAATTTTGTACTCGTAAGTATAGGAAAAATGTGATAGTAAAAAACCCCGAGCCCTATAAGTAGCTTTCAGGCGGGATTCGAACTCGCGCCTCCGGGGATCCGGCCCGATGCTCTGACCAACTAAGCTACCGAAAGGCTTACACGACTCGTCGAATTTTGCTATCACTTGTTATGATGTAGGCCAGCGTAGCTTTATCAATGTGAGGAAACCCTCGCATCCGAAAGAAACATTTTTACAAGTGTTTAACAATCGATAAAGATGAAACAGCCATTAAATTGAGATTTTAAATTATTTTTATGCATTCACAATGCAAAAATTTCAGCTCCATCGAACACTAGGAAGTGGGTCAAATTAAGCTTGCAAGATTTGTCCCCCACTAACTTACTAACATGGTAAGTTAATAAAAAGCTTGTACAACTCGGGCGAGCTAACTTGACACCTGCAAATTAAACCCGTCTCTTTCACTCGATTCTGTCATGACATGACAGAGATGGGTATAACCTGCAGGTCTCAAGTTAGCTCGCCCGAGTTGTAAAATAGCTTACTCTTAGAGCCCTGAATGTGTAGAAAGACGCTGCGTACACAAATGTGAGCGGGGTAGGCAGCCGGTCTGACGGGAACGGTTGGGGTCGGAGATCTACTATGGCGTTTTTAGAGGCGGTGGCTCTGTAACAAAAATTAAACCAATACAATAAAACACGGTTCCGACGGAAGATCAGCGCTGGCCACTAGGCAAGCATATGCTGAGTCGGGACCGTTTTGGGACATTCCATAGGCTTTATGTGTTTTTGTATTTATGTAATTTTTCGTTTGTGATGTCCCAAATAAATGTTTTTTCTTTCTTTCTTTCTTTCTTAATTATAGACACCATCACATACATTGTTACGATCCGATCCTCAACTAGTATCTCATACACCATACGATAAAATATCGAAGACCGCCATAATGGCGCGCTTACACGAGCAACTAAAATTGCGCAATTGGGTATTTGACTGTTGTTGAAATGTAGATAGGTATTTAATTATGACATTTAGAAATATAACATTATTGAATAACAAATGTGATAAAAGAAATTCAATCTGTATTATAACAAGCGAATTGTGAGCTACTTAATTGTGACTCTAGCTATCACTTTCTAAAACAAAATTTACTGTGGCGAGAGTATGGCGCTATAGAAATGTGACGTCACATTTCTATAACGCTCTCCTTGTCTAATTAGAAAGTTTGATGCTCTATATCGCTGAAAATATTTAAGATATTTGAAAATAAATACCTATGTTGTGTTGCTACTAATTCAATGAACATTTCAAGTCAATAAAAAAAATTCAGTCAAATACCCAATTCCTGCCAATCCCTGCCAAATATGACGTCATGCCACACTGCCATAAAAATTGCCCGCGTAGCGCAACGCTACGCAAAGTCTACCTTTGACTTTTTAAAACTCCAATGTTGAATTAACAATTGAAGTAAGAGGGCTAAAATTCGCGTTTTTATACCTATCCCTAGTGTTTCGTGATTTGTAAGAGTACCTAAGAATAAAAGTGTTGTTTTTAAATAAATAATTCATAATTATTATTGTTGAGTAGGGGAACAAATAAATAGGGTTCAGCGTAAGGCGCAAGAAATATAATAAAATTAACTACATACAAACCAAGACGAACAGATAGAGAAGACAGATACAGAAGGAAGCGCCTCTGTGATCTCCGCCTCTGTGGTTTAGTGGTTCACACCACCGATTTCAGACCAAGAGGTCCCGGGTTCGATTCCCAGTGGGGGTACATAATTATTGTATTTGGTTTGGTTCGTGGTAGGACTTGTTGTTAGTCCGCCTGGCTAGCTACCACCATCTTAAGTCTGACGCCATAACAATGGTGTTTTAAGCATTATTGTGTTCCGGCAGTGAGAGATAAGATAGCTAGTTCCTTAATGATTGAGGATTCTGGGAGTAGTGCGCTTCCACTTTCAGCCTTATCACCACTTAACATCAGGTGTGGATACAAAAAAAAAGAAAACAAGGAGTAGACAGCTATCAAAATGTAAAAGTATTTTTAATACAGTTGCTCAAAAAGTGGCGTATTGCAGGGACGTATAGCGTTCGGGATGTGGGCAATTTCACACTCGAACTTTTTCTTTACCTTTCCCGAACTCGTGCGTTTTCTTTCCCAACTGTCAAAATATTGTCTATTAAAAAGAAAAAACCAACCACGAAGTTTTTACAAAAAAAAAATCATAGAAGTTTTTATGATTCATGCAATTTCTAAAAAGAAGCTACTAATTTGTTTCAATATCAGATTTAAAAGTAATTTTAATTATACTGTTGAGGTTTTATATGTATATAGCATTTAGGTTTTTATAGTTTGTATGTTTTTATATTGCTCTACCCTTTTTATTTGAAGTTCTGTTTTTGGTTTTGACTACTGTCATAGCTTTGCCTTTCAATATAGAAAATTACTTACTACCAGTCGCTTTGTTTTTACTTATTTTCTATCATACAGTCCCTTTCGTCTATATTTTGGTCCATCACCCGTGAAAATAATGAACACGCGATCAAAAGCAATGCGGCTGTTGACACCGGCAAAATCAACTCGCGAATCGCGCTCGGACTCTGTATCGCCCGCGGCGGGTGGGCTCGGTCGGTCCCCAAATTTGGACCACATCGTGACCGTAGCCACTGATACTCCCGCAGCCCATATTTCTAAGAGTCCCGAGTCGCCCGGTGAGTCCAGTGTCGAACATTGTAAAGTTCTTTTAAGTTCCAGGTCGCACGCGTCGTCTTCGCGGTCGTCTGCCACTATAAAGGCTCGTCGACTGTCCGCGGAGGCCCAATTGGCTCGACGTAACATGGAACGTAAGCAGCAGTTGTACGAACGTGAACATGAACAAGAGCTTGCCCGTCAACGCCCCAACCACGAACGTAAGCTTTTTGAAGAAATGCAGCGAGTAGAAGAACTCGAGGTTGAGGCATTGCTTGCAACACAGGAAGCGGATGAACGATCCACTCGTACGGTCAGTCAATCTTTTTCACGCACCGCATCATGGGTTCATGATGGTAATCATAGCAGCCGTCCGATCGACAAAAAAGTCGACGCGTTTGTGACAAATCCCGTCCTAATGGAAGCGAACCCTGCTATGGTTACTGATCCCGAGAGAAATGTGGTTTTAGAACCTAATTATACCAACCCCGAAAACTTATATAATCCGAGTACATCATATTTCTCGCGAGATCGTATCACTCGTCATGATTTTCACACAATTGCGCCCATTCCTTCACATCGCGATTACGCAAATTGCGAAGCTGAAAATCATGAAATTCAGGATCACACTCGTATTTACAAAAAACCAGTGAATTTTCATATTCCTGTAAATGACAAGACTGTAAATGACAAAACTGATTTATTTCAAACAACAACGTCAAATAAGGCACTGTCATTTACACGGCCTTCAGTCAACTCAAAAAAGGATGACTTCAATTCGCTGTCAAAACAGCCCCAACTAAACAGTTATTCTTTTAGATGTTCACATAAACTTGAACTTACTCCTTTCAGCGGTAAGACTACGGAATGGTTGATGTTCAAGCGTATTTATCGTGACACTCAACATTTATTTTCACCTGCAGAGAATCTTGTGCGTTTGAGCGGCGCGCTGCGCGGCCAAGCCCTTGAGAGCGTGTCATCGTTACTGTACACAGCCGAGCGACCTGAAGAAGTGCTCGACATGCTGGAGCAGACGTTCGCGCTTCCCGAGATGATCGTGCTGAACGAGATTGCTCTCGTGCGGAATCTCCCAAAGATAAGCTTTGATCAAAAAGAGTTGAATCAATTTGCTTGTAGATTGCGCAATTGTATAGCAGTAATTAGAAATTTAGACCAGATTGAACATATTTATTCTGTAGAGTTATTTCATTCGGTATTGAACAAACTGACACCTATATTGTACAGTCAGTGGAAAGATTATGCGTACCGCAGCGATCGGTCTGTACCGAAAATAATACTTTTGTCCGAGTTTCTGAATATTGAAGCTGTCAAACACAATCGGTTTGGTTTAATACTTGACTATACTAAGCGGCCTGGCACTTCAATATCAGAGCTAGGTAGGAGGCCTGGTACCTTGATGTCAGATATAGGTAGGCGTACTGGCAATCTCATGTCCGATATAGGTAGGCGGCCTGGTACAGTCAGCAACAACTTTTCACACAATTTTGCACGACGTGAAAATATTAATGTCACATCTGCACGTAACACAAATGTGGAACTGTGTCGTTATTGCAATAATAAGCACAAACTGACTGATTGCAAGGTTTTTATATCCCTATCGATAGAGGATAAGTGGCTTTGGTTGCGTGACGCTAAAATATGCTATAAGTGTCTGAAATCTAAATCACACCGTTGGAGGACTTGCAAAATTGGTCGTTGTGGTGTGGACGGGTGCGTGCGTTTCCATCACCCGCTATTGCACGCAGCGACGACGCCCTACGTGTCCCGTACTACCGACGAGACTCCATCTACTTCCTACAATGTTGTGACTGAATACCAAAACATTGATAAAACGGTAACCGTTACTAATGTCACTGAATCGCACGCAAGCAACGAAATGTCTACACCTATGTCACAAGTGTTTTTGAAAATAGTTCCTGTTCAAGTGTGTGGCCCACAAGGAAAATATGACACCTTTGCTCTGCTTGACTGCGGGTCCTCGGCAACTTTGATTGATTCGGAGGTGGCACGTCACATTGGTGTGTCTGGCCCCATGGAGTCCATCAAGGTTGATGGGGTCGCTGGCATGTCAACACAGAAACCAATCCAACATGTGAGGTTTTCTATTAAGGGTAAACATTGTCCTGATGTATACACAGTGAGTAACGCTAAGGCCATGGATTCGCTGTCCTTGTTTACACAAACTATCAAACCATGTGACATTTCACAATATCCACATTTGACAGATTTGGTTGCTGATCTAACACTAACCAACGCAACCCCAAAGATACTGCTTGGTGCTGAACATTGGTATTTAACTATAAGTCGGGAAGTTAGGGCAGGCTCCAAAAGTCAACCGGTTGCCACTCGCACACTTTTAGGTTGGGTGTTACATGGCAGATCCAACAGCTGGACTAAGCCTGTGCATTTTATAAACCACACAACGGTCAAGGACGACCAAAACTCTAACCTGGACGATCTCATAAAAGAATATTTTCGCCTTGATGCCATAGGTATCACAAAACTTGAAAACATATGCTCTAGGGAGGATAAACAGGCTTTAGAGATTTTGGAGTCTACTGCCAAACGTTTACCGTCAGGTAGGTTTGAAGTTGGTCTACTGTGGCGTAAAGATAATCTAAATACTCCTGACAGCTATCCTCATGCGTTATCGCGATTTATTGGTCTGGAACGGCGCATGGCTCGCGACCCAGACTTCAAAATAGGTTATTGTGATTTTATAAATAATATGATAGAAAAAGGTTACGCCGAGGAATGCCCTAGGGGCACATACCGAGACACTGTCAATTTAAACGATATACAAACGACTTCTCGTTGGTATTTGCCGCACTTTCCTGTCGTACATCCACAAAAGAAAAAACTTCGTGTAGTTCACGACGCAGCTGCGAAAACTTCGAGTGTCAGTCTAAACTCACTTCTGTTGCCCGGACCTGACCTTCTGCAATCATTGCTGCATATTTTGTTCCGATTTCGTGAAGGTCATGTCGCGATGACAGCTGACGTGAAGGAAATGTTTCCTCAAATTAGAATAAGGGAGGTGGACCGCGATGCTTTGCGGTTCATTTGGAGAGAGAGTCCCAGCTGCGAGTTGAGGGAGTACAGGATGACTTCTGTCATTTTTGGTGCCGTCTGCTTTCCGTGCTTAGCTTTATATATAAAGAATCGTAACGCTCAAGAATGGCAGAAGTCATACCCCGCGGCGTCCAAAGCTGTCATCCATGATCATTATATGGACGATTATTTGGGCAGTTTGGATGACGTACAAGAAGCCTCGCAACTCGCAGCTGACATAGTTACAGTGCACAAAGCCGCGGGAATGGAAATGCGAGGTTGGGTGACCAACGTACCCTCCGCACTCGCTGCTGTTCCCGAGGCCTTGCGCGCTCTACCACCCGAAAATGTTCACGTAGGCCCTGAAGCTTTTGTCAGGACTTTGGGACTCATTTGGCATCCTCAAAGTGACACGTTTAGTTTTCGCAATGGGTCCCCAATTCCTATAAAAGAGATACTAACTAAACGTAAGGTATTGTCGTATTTAATGTGCGTTTATGATCCTCTCACGCATTTTATTCCAGCAGACATGGAGAACTGGTATTGATTGGGATACCGAGCTGCAACCAGATACAATCCAAAAATGGCTGGCTTGGTCTCGACAACTGGCTAGGATATCTGACCTCAAAATTCCTCGCTGGTACAGACGCGGATTCCAAGGTGAGGGCATCAGTGACAGACAGCTCCATGTTTTCGCCTACGCAAGCGAGGAAGCGTACTCGTGCGTTGCATACTGGCGTTTCGCATTTTCGAACGGGTCTGTGAAGCTGTCTCTCATTGGTGGCAAGGCACGCCTCAGCCCATTAAAACCCGCTTCTTTACCACGATTAGAGCTCCAAGCAGCCCTTGTTGCTGCTCGATTTGCCAACACTGTGTCTACTGGCCATGATATTCAACCGAATTCAACTCACTTTTGGTCGGACTCAACTACAGTTCTGAGTTGGATTCGGAGCGATGCGCGAACATTCAAGCCATTCGTAGCAAATCGCGTTGGAGAGATTACGGAAATAACAAATGTCAATGACTGGAAATATGTCCCAGGTGGCTTGAATGTCGCAGATGACGCGACAAGATTTAAGGATTCTGACACTGACTTGTCGCGGTGGCTCTCTGGACCAGATTTTTTATTACTGCCGTCTAGCGAATGGCCTAAAGAACCGTCGCGCTCGTCTGAAACTACATCTACCTTGGAAGAACTGAAACCTTCCAAAGAGTCCAAGGTACATGTAGGCCTAACTATTCTGCATAAACCGGCATCGGTTGTGCCAGATCTCACACGCTTTAGTGAGTGGTTACGTTTGATTCGCGCGACCGCACGCATCTTTCAGTGCGCGCACAAATTTCGGTCTCTTTTGGCACGCGACACTCAAAATTCTAATACTACTACTAACGCTTCTTCCCACCAGCTTTTACCACTATCCGCTGAAGAGGTTCGAAAGGCCGAAGTAGCCATTTTGCAAAGAGCACAGACTGACTGCTTTGGTGAAGAGATTTCTCTACTCAACAACGCCAAACCTTTGCCTAAGCCTAGCAAACTGCACCCACTCTGCCCGGTAATCGATAAAGATGGCCTGCTCAGATTGGACAGCCGTATAAAGCACATGAAGAACGTTGATTACGCCACCACGTCCCCTGTTATATTGGATGGTCGTCATCCTGCCGTACGTCTCCTTATACGCCACTACCACGTGAGAGCTGCACATGCGTTTAACGAACTTGTGATTAACGAACTTAAGCAGCATTACTGGATTTTTCGATGTCGCAGTGATGTACGTATGATTGCAAGAAGATGCTCCTATTGCATTAAACGAAAGGCATCGCCTCAAATCCCGCCTACTGGTGACTTGCCGGACGTACGTCTCGATCACCATACGCGCCCTTATACGAACACTGGCCTAGACTATTTTGGACCCGTCGAAGTGTCAGTTGGCCGCCGAAGAGAAAAGAGATGGATTGCACTTTTCACTTGCATGACGACGCGAGCAGTACACCTTGAGATCGTCACCAGTCTCTCAGCGGATTCTGCCATTATGAGTTATTCGCCGTTTTATTTCTCGTCGCGGACTGCCGCTCAAGATTCTGTCTGACAACGGTACGTCGTTTGTTGGAGCTAATCGCCATTTATGCGAGTTTTACAATAGTGCAGTCCAAGAATATGCTGCGAGCAAGCAAATAGAATGGTGCTTTCTTCCGCCGGCTTCGCCATTTATGGGTGGTTGTTGGGAACGGCTCGTTAGAACTGTGAAGACTGCCCTCCGAGCAACTTTAAAGGAAAGAGCCCCTAGAGAAGAGCTGCTTCATACTCTATTGCTTGAGGCGGAGGCTCTAGTGAACTCGAGGCCACTGACGTATGTCACTGAAAACCAGGAGTGCCAGGCCCTTACACCATTCCATTTCCTAATTGGAGCTTCCTCGAACCAGCAGCTGCCAGCTCATTTAGATGACGGAGTATTCTCACTGAGGAAAGAGTGGCAGAAAGTTCTACGTCTTTCAGAACACTTCTGGAGCAGATGGTTAAACGAGTACCCGCCCAGTCTTAAACCTAAGAAGCATCACGAAACACAGTACGAAAACTTCAAGGTTGACGACGTGGTGCTAGTGGTCGATCCGATCTACCAAGAGGTGTATGGCCAATGGGTAGAATACTAGCGGTACATCCGGGCAGAGATGGAGTTGTCCGAGTGGCTGATGTTGTGACCAAAGGCGGTATACTGAGGAGGCCCACCAGGAAGATGGCTCTGCTCCAGCAGGAAGCTGTGTAGCAACGCTACACGGGGGGGATGATGTTGAGGTTTTATATGTATATAGCATTTAGGTTTTTATAGTTTGTATGTTTTTATATTGCTCTACCCTTTTTATTTGAAGTTCTGTTTTTGGTTTTGACTACTGTCATAGCTTTGCCTTTCGATATAGAAAATTACTTACTACCAGTCGCTTTGTTTTTACTTATTTTCTATCATACAGTCCCTTTCGTCTATATATACATTAAATTAATATTAGTATCGGCCAAATTAAATTTATGAATATAAAAAATACATAAAATTGGCTGTATGACCACAGATACTAAATATGGTATGACGTGCACTATTTACCATAGTATCTGCTTATAGGAGTTTGAGTGAAAAGAAAATGAGGGACCTATTTCTTAATTTTCTAAATTAGTTTTTTCTGGTTTTTATTGTGGTAGGTAAGTACTTAGTATGGTGGAATTAGTGCAATAATGTGGCTTTAATGGAAAACGATGTGGTAAAAGAGAGAAATAAGGAAAGGCGCTCCTGTAGGATTCGGATTGCTTTTGTTAGGTTTCATTTCATTTCATCTCATTTAATTTAATTTTCATTTCATATCAATAAAAAAATTCTACTGAAGCCTTGGCTGTATGATCATAGTTTCCTTTGCCAACCCAGAATGGGTGAAGAAAACAAAAAAAAGTCTCTGCTTATATTCTTTTACGATTAGTTAGTTGAGTTTATTGTGTTTTATTATTTTATTAAATTGCTTAATTTTTTCGCAACTGTATTAAAAATAGTTGTTCAGTACACGTGCGGAACCGTCATTGCAACTTGTTCCGACTGTCAACCTTCACCTTCGGCTGCGCCTCGGCTCGGGTAGACATTTGTCGGAACTCTTTGCAATGACAGGCTTTCCGCACTTGTAATGAAATCTACTATTACAGTGCCACAAGCTTTCCTGTTCCGGTGACAGCCGTGTCAGAGGAGCCACTTGCAAAACCAAATTAGCTGTCAAAATGGACTGTCGTATGAAAACTGTTTTAGTTCCAAAGATAATCACCGGAACAGAAAAGCTTGCTGCACTATATAAAGAGGCATTGATAAAATATTTACACTTACATAGATTATATAAATTACATTAGCACATAATGAAAAAAGTGGATGTTTTGGAGCAGCAAAAACTACCCTGTAATGATGATTCTCGCATGTGATGGCAGCCTAGCCTTTTACATTAAGGTCCGATTTCACCACTGATATCAGAACGTGATTAACGCTAAACGTGTTTAAAACATAGTTCTGTCTCTCTTAAGTCTTAATCGCGTTTAAATATCATTGGTGAAATTGGGCCTAAGACTTACTTCAATATAGCGGGTTTATTCGGCGGGGCCCCGTTGAGGGCCCCGGGGCAGGCGAGCGCGGCGTGCCAGGGCCCCGCGCGCGCCGCCGCCTGCTCCAGGGCCCGCCAACACGACCCGGATTCTTCCGAATCTAGGAACTCCTGCGCACCTGGATTGGAATAAGTACGAGTAAGTATATTCGTTAGTTCATTCATCTATAGAAATAAATGAAATTGGAGTGTCTGTTTGTAACATTAAAATAACCGCTTTTTACTACATGCATATGATAAAATACGGTACATCTACCAAAATGACATGTTTTTCAATTTTTGTCTGTCTGTAAGTATGTCTGTTTGTTCCGGCTAATCTCTGAAACGGCTGGACCGATTTTGACGAGACTTTCACTGGCAGGTAGCTGATGTAATAAGGAGTAACTTAGGTTACTTTTTATCCCGATATTCCCACTGGAACGAGAACCACGCGGGTGAAACCGCGGGCGGCCGCTAGCAAGGAAATAAAAAAGGACAACTTTCATGGTTTACGAATTATTTTGCTATTTACTGGTAGTTGGACTATAGTCCGACCGTTTAACTCGCGCATTGCCTCTTTAAGTTTTCGAGATATTCGTGGACAAACATACATAGATATACTTACGATATTTAGCACACGTGCTCGGAAGCTTAAATGTAACGCTAAACTCAAGTATTATCTAAATCCGAGAATATCACATACACACAGGTGAACTTCTTACCGCGCAGGCGATACACGAGTTAAACGGTCGGCCTATAGCATTGCGACCGTTTCTCTTGCCACTAAAAAGAAGTCTGGTTGATAAGAAAAGTTGGACGATTAAAAAGTCATCTGAATTTGACTATCGACCAGAATTAATCAATCCACAGATAAGGATAGGAATGATCCAGAATTCCAAATTAGTTACTATGCAACGTATTGACATTAACATAACATAACAACAATTTTATATTAACATAGAATTAACGACAGTTGCCAGGGTGTTGCTAGGTGTTGCCTAGCAACTAATCTGGATCATGCCTATCCCTATCTGTGGATAGATTATTAATACTGGCCGTTAGAGAACAGGAACAAAACTGAGCTTGGCATGACGAGCTCAGTTTGAAAACAGTATTTGAAAGTTTTCTGTCTCATTTCTTCTTTTTTCTAATGTAGAATAAAACTTAGGATTAAAATCATGGAATTTGGGCAAGCTAGGGTTTGCGCCTTATATGGAAAGGTTAACTAATAATAATAATAATAATACAATAAATATTTTCTTACAATCACACCAATTATCTAAGCCCGTAGTTAATTTCTTAAGAAACTGTGTCTACGTGAACTTGATAACGGATAAATATATACTTATATACTTTTTGTTTATAAAAACATACTTAATATACATAGAAAACACCCAGACCAAGACAAATAGACATGTTCATGCACACAAATATTTGTTTTGTTCGGGAATCGAACCCGAGGCCTCTGGCGCAGAAGGCAGGTAGTTTACCCCTGCGCCAAATCGGTCGTCAAACTACATACTTAATGAGAAAATACTTCACTCACCCAAATCCTGTAGCACCATGGCGGACTGTCTCGGAGCTAGCACGGTTAGGTGGGCGCCCCACGTGCTCAGCAGTTGGACCAGAAAGCAGCCCTCGCCGCTGGCAGCCCCGCAAATTGCGACTCTATGGTAAAGGAAACAGAATTTAATTGTTACAAATAACCAATTGTATTACAGTCGAAATTATGTTCGGTCATTTCTAACCTCGTTAATTTAATCACTGCTAAATAAGTTTACAGCATAAAATTATAATCCACTTTCAATCTATACATACAAATAAATAAAATTGGAGTGTCTATTTGTAATATTAAAATAACCTCTTTTTGCTACAAGTATACAATATGTACATATGATTATATATACGGTACATATAATATATAGTATATAATCTGAACCGGCTGGACCGATTTTGACGGGACTTTCACTGACAGGTAGCTGATGTAATAAGGAGTAACTTAGGCTACTTTTTATCCCGGAAAAATATCACATTCCTGCGGGATAACGTCGTGTAGGGATAACCACGCGGGCGATGCTGCGGGCGGAAAGCTAGTTATTTTTAAAATTTATCCTAGAGAAATAACAAACCATGTGAAATTAAGTATTATCGCGTACTTTGTTTTCCTCATAAAGTAAAGAGCACAATCACCCCGAAATAAAGTATATACTTTATTATAAAGTACGGGTGGCAACCCTACTTGTACTATACATCTGACATGGTTATGAAATATACATATCCTTTTATATTTGTTTAAAAGGAAAATATTCTAATGAGAAAATTTTCCTTTTAAATGTTATAATAATATTGTATAATATGTGCTCTATGCTTGTTCAAATATTGTAATAAGTAACGATATGTATTTTTGTAAATGTCGTTACCTGAGATACGCGCTGGCAAGTTTCTTGCGCCCATTCTTCTTGTCAGTTAAAAAAGTCTTGAATGGGTGGTAAGAAAATATTGACGATTCATAAGTACATGCTTATTATGTCTATGTGAATAAATAAATATTTTGATTGATTGATTGACATGCAATAAAGTATATGAATATGATGAGTTGATGAGTGTTCATATAATAATTATCCTCACCGTTTCCCCTTAGCAGTGTCCGGGGACAATTCCAACTGGTCTAAAGCTGCGAGGGCTCCGGTGGCGGCCCAAGGCAACGTCGCCGCGCCATCTGCCGTCACCGAGCGAGGCCGCTTCGATACTCGAGTACTGAAATAATTATCTAAAAATTAGACAGTTAATTTTTACTTCCATTTTTGATGCTTCATGAAAGACCGATAATGAATGGGGAGGAAAACTAACTTTTTAGCACGACTTAGGGACACGATATAGGTGATATTGGAGGACTGTTTTGTTGATTGGTTGTTATTGTGTGACATAACGTCACACAATAATGGAATACATGGATCACAAAAATAAGCTATAACTCACCCATCCTTTACCCCTTCTAACACTATCAAATTGTCATAAGATAGAAAGAGACATACATGTTAATCTGTTGCGTCGAAATTAGTGAAGAAATTAGTTGCATAGTCAAAATGGAGCCACCATTTTGACTATGCAATGCTAGATGATGATGATGCAATGATAGTGCTGTGGTTTTTTTTATAACAAGTTATCGATAAACGATTTAAAAATAATTTGAATGCAATGCGATACATAAAATTACAATGCATATGTATATATCGCAGGCGTATTGTATATTTCACCGTATTACATAGCAACTAGCTGCATTGGAAAACAGCACGGCATTGTAATGCGGCGGATTCAAGATACGCCGTATTCAATACGGCTGATCGAAACTACGCCGGCTAGAGACTTAATGTAATTGGGCGGTTCATAATCCGCTTTACTGTCAGTTTTTAGTACTAATCATGTCCAAAGTGCTCACGGCCTTAGAATTTTTGTTTATGCTATGAAACTTCGGCATAGATAGGTCGAAATATGGCAAAAATTTCTTCCCTCCAAACAAAAGCGCACGCTCAGATGATCGATCTAGTGTGGCAGAATATTTTTTTTATATTTCGACGTATGCTATGCTCCAAAGAGAAAGTTGTTCAGTTTCATTGTCTAAGCAAGCCCTTTAATTTTGAATCAGTACCAAATATGAAGTAGGTACTAGAATTATACTTGAGGAGATCGATGGCTCATTGGTACGCGCATTCTGCATCCGGTGGTTGATGTCAAGCAACATTCGTTGCGGTTGGACATCTGAATGGTGACCCAAAACTTTATTATCTCGGTCTCCTCCGTGCTTCGGAAGGCACGTTAAGCCGTTGGTCCCAGTTGTATCAGCAGTCGTTGGCACCCTCACCCACCAATCCGCATTGGCTTCGCGTGGTGGGTTATGGCACTTATGGCCTGTTCTACTTGTGGTGTTTTCATGCACAGGGAAGGCCTATAGCCCAGCAGTGAGGACATTAATACCCTATTGAAGAAACATAGAACAAAAGAAAGAGGTCCTAAGGATCATGTTACGCATTTAGTTTTGAATGAAGCGTGGAGTCTCAAACAAGTCCGTGACAAATGAAAATCTAAAAAAAATCGACCAAAGGTTAATTATATGAAGCGTTTGCTGTTTGGAGAAAAGGCTTACACTTGCGCCCCACTACGTAGTCCCACCCACCTCCGCACAGTGAGCAGCTCGCCCGCGCAGCCCCACACTTCGTCGCCCAGCTCCAACGCACCCACGCCTGGCCCACGCCCAACCCTACCCCTAAATGTCGTAGCCCCACCCACCTCCGCACAGTGAGCAGCTCGCCCGCGCAGCCCCACACTTCGTCGCCCAGCTCCAACGCACCCACGCCTGGCCCACGCCCAACCCTACCCCTAAATGTCGTAGCCCCACCCACCTCCGCACAGTGAGCAGCTCGCCCGCGCAGCCCCACACTTCGTCGCCCAGCTCCAACGCACCCACGCCTGGCCCACGCCCAACCCTACCCCTAAATGTCGTAGCCCCACCCACCTCCGCACAGTGAGCAGCTCGCCCGCGCAGCCCCACACTTCGTCGCCCAGCTCCAACGCACCCACGCCTGGCCCACGCCCAACCCTACCCCTAAATGTCGTAGCCCCACCCACCTCCGCACAGTGAGCAGCTCGCCCGCGCAGCCCCACACTTCGTCGCCCAGCTCCAACGCACCCACGCCTGGCCCACGCCCAACCCTACCCCTAAATGTCGTAGCCCCACCCACCTCCGCACAGTGAGCAGCTCGCCCGTGCAGCCCCACACTTCGTCGCCCAGCTCCAACGCACCCACGCCTGGCCCACGCCCAACCCTACCCCTAAATGTCGTAGCCCCACCCACCTCCGCACAGTGAGCAGCTCGCCCGCGCAGCCCCACACTTCGTCGCCCAGCTCCAACGCACCCACGCCTGGCCCACGCCCAACCCTACCCCTAAATGTCGTAGCCCCACCCACCTCCGCACAGTGAGCAGCTCGCCCGTGCAGCCCCACACTTCGTCGCCCAGCTCCAACGCACCCACGCCTGGCCTACGCCCAACCCCACCCCTTAATGACGTAGCCCCACCCACCTCCGCACAGTGAGCAGCTCGCCCGCGCAGCCGCCCGCCCACTCGCTGACGCAGCCCCACACCTCGTCGCCCAGCTCCAACGCGTCCACGCCTGGGCCCACGTCCAACACAACCCCTAAAGATAGACATTATTTAGTTATACGACCTTTAAGGCTGCCTGTCAATTGACGCGGAGCGAGCTAGCGGAGCGGAGAAACGGAGAATTTTTAACCAATAGGATTGCAAAAAATCTCCGCTCTACTCCAGTGGCCCTGTCCACTGTAGTAGGCAAGCTAGTTTTAAAATTCATACATTTTCGGAAGCGGCGCGCGGTAGCGGTGCGAGGCGGCGGCGGAGCGGGACAGCGGAGTGAGGCTTAGCTCCCTACAGTCCGCCACTCCGCTCCGCAATACAAGCTTGCTCCGCCGCCTAGCTTCGCGTCAATGGACAAGCAGCCTTAATAATGGTGGAAAGGCATCGCCAAGGGGAGCTAGGGGAGCTAAGGCTACTCAGAATTACCTAAATTACCACTCGAAGGCCATGGGCCTAAGCACAGTCTAAATATCTGTGACCTAATAGCGCGCTTACACGAGCAACTGAAATTGCGCAACCCCTTCAATCTCCGCCAAATATGACGTCACGTCACGACCACATTAAGCAATTAAGGGCGATGGCAAAATGTAGCAACCTGTTGCTATGATACGGCCAAACAATACCACGAAATATGGAGCAACGTCGCTCCACTTAATTATTCCAGATTGATCCATTACAGTTGCCAGGCAATTATTGCCAAAAAATTGCTCGTGTATTCGCGCCATAAGGCTGGCAACATTTCAGCAGGAAATTATCAAGACACGTTGTTAAGTTTTCACGAAACTCTCTATGTATTATAAATGAGTTGACTTTCTCTGATCTGCGAACGCAAGGCCAAAAGTGAGGTGCGTCCTCGTGTTGAGCGAGCGTAGCGTGGAGCCGCGCCCTCTCAGCACGCCTCTGTCCACGGGGCACACGCTAAACGCTTGCATTCGGAGCAACACTCAACTAGTTCATACTTGATCAACTAACCTGCGAACCCACGGCCAACAGTGAGGTGCGTCCTCGTGATCAGCGAGCGTAGCGTGGAGCCGCGCCCTCTCAGCACGCCTCTATCCACGGGGCATACGCTAAACGCCTGTACTCGTACCAAAACCTCTCCCGCGCCGGCGCCTGTAACGACATTAATAATTACATATGTAGAAGAATGATACCCGTAAACTGAAGTGAGGTTTGGCCTACTAAAGAGTCTTAAATGTCAATTCATCGTATTCTAACTTTGTGTCAACTTAGATTATGGTACGCCCGCTGTTCCAGAATCATTTAATCACTCTTGACCTACCTTTTTGTAAAACGCATCTTTTCTCCTCCTCCACTATCTAATTCTGCCGAACAACACCTTCGATCATATTAACCCTAGATACACAATTCCATTCTAAATGCGCTTGAAAAAGTGATTCCAACAGCGCTGTCATTAGTAGTTAAGTTTAGTTATAGATATTTCGATTCCGAATACTGCCGTCAACACATTTGATATTCGACCTTATGCAACAGTAATTGGGATTTAAATTCGGTCGGCATGGTAGTACTTACGATCTTATTACATGGAAAGCTCAGATGGTCGGCCGACGCTAGAACAGCCAATCGTATTTCGTCATGTCTGCATCTCTGTCTTACTAACGCAAATAGAAGAAACGGTTGCGCGGCAAGGAATATTGCAATATTTTAGTATAAATAATGAAATTATGATAGTTTCAGTACATGTTTCACTTTAATGTGCAATTATACTTACGTTCAATACTGACTGAAAATATGATATTACATCTCCGTTTTTCCTTTTTTCGAATTGTTTTTGCGCATCTTCTCAGCACATTTAGGCATCGTTTCGCCAGGCGGTCAAATGACTACTGACAGCGATCTAATGCTCCCTTTCAAATGGAGCATTCGTTGGCGGCTTCACTTTCTGTGCGTTTACGCTGTATCTAGGGTTTATTTTATATGATCGAAGAACAACACCCACCAACATCTTATCACATTTGTACTTACTGAACAGACATAGTGAGAGAGAGGTATATAAACCGAGGCCGGAGACACACGTTAGGCGCTAGACTAGAACTTCGTTTCATAGCGATGAAACTAGAAGAAGCAAGAGTATCAGTGGAAAGAAGTGATACCTGCCTTCCGCTGAGTTACAAAGGCGAGATAACATGTATGAAAGAACATATCTGAGGCTCACATGGCTAAGATATGGCTGATGATGATGATGATTTTGTTGCCTTACCAGGCGCTTCCGCGTCTTCCACCAAAATGACCAGCTGGTAGGGCTGTGAGTGAAGAACGTGGGCGCACAGGAAGATTAGAGGACATTAAGGCGATACTCGAAAAAAATATGCTGAAGAGAGACAGCAATGAGAAAACGCGCGCGGGATTGAGACCGATTTTGCAGATTAGGGAAAAAAACACAAAATTACTTCGTATTAAAAAACTATAGCGATTTTTAAGAAATGCTTCTACACGATCCTAATTATTATTGGTGTCCATTAATTAACTTTTAAAGGTCTATTCGAAAAGAAAAAGTGTCGAGGCAAAATCATAAAATCGTGTTTCTGAAACTATACGAATCTAGATAAAGGTATGAAGAAATATGTATCTTATTACCAGATTTGTAACAACTCTAACCGTCCTATAGTGTTATATCAAAAAGTCCATACTTTTTCCGAGTAGCGCCTTAAAACCTGTTTGTGAAGATTCTTGGTCTACACTAACTTAACGTGTAGGTGTAGTGCTGTTCCTCAGATGATGGAATACTTTGACTTACCAGGTGCCTCGGCGTCTTCTACTAGTAAGACGGACTGGGGGGCTACGGCGTAACTTTATGGGTATGAACTTCATACGTTTTTGGGAACTTAAAGTTCCCAAAAACGATTTTATAAAGAAAATAGCCGCTATCAGTTCCTTGTTTTGTGACGTCGGGTATAACGATAACTAGCTAGCAACGTTCAACAAAACAAAGCAGCAAAAACTATCAAGATAAGGAATTCAAATGACAGTTGAAGCCCATACCCATATCCATATTTCTTAGCCGGTAGCCCCCCTGGTCGGGCTGCACAGCCCCACGCCACTACACGAAGATAAGCGTGCATTCAATCAACGCCGGACCGGATAAGAAAAATGAAGTGGCAATTTGCCTGTCATATTAGTCGCAGAACCGATAACCGCTGGAGTAAACGAGTTCTGGAGTGGAAACCGGATTTAGGCAAACGTAGCGTAGGGCACCTCAGACTAGGTGGAGTGACGATCTTCGCGCGGCGGCTGGCTAGAGCTGGATTAGAGTAGCCGCGGATCGTGCTCGATCGATGGCATGCACTTGGAGAGGCCTATGTCCAGCAGTGGACGTTGTGAAATCATAGCTGATAACGATGATGTAATCATGGCCTAAGGATGATGATGAAATCGTGGCTGATAATGATGATCTTCAGGACTTACCAGGTGCTTCAGCGTCTTCTACCAGTATGACGGACTGGTCGGGCTGCGAGTGCAGCGCGCGGGCGTGCGGGCCGGCGGGCGCGCGCTCCCCGGCGCGGAGCCCTACGCACAGCCCCGCGCCACCGCCCACCGCCACGCCGCATAAGAAGATTATCACGCTGCGACGCCATACTGCAAACAAACGAAACAAGCCGATAAAACTTTGAGCAGTTTGAGCAATCTTATTCCCCCTTATAAATAAACGTGAAGTAAAGTTACACCTGCCGGCCTAGCATGAGCGGCTTATAACGCGCGATATGATATGGTACGGCATGCCGTCTTGCTTACACCTTAGTGGGGTAAGCAAGACAACTTGCCGTACCATATCATATCGCGCGTTATAAGCCGCTCATGCTGCTAGGCCGGCTGATGTACATCTGTTGTTGTCTCCGACTTATTTTTAGCGAATAAAAGTGACAGCGTCAGTTTAAAACTAGGTGTCACTCTGCTCCACTTTTTTTAACAATGCTGGCCATACACCATCCTTCCTATCGTCCCATCGGCATGACGCTGCAGATTGGATCAAACAGAATTGACCGTGGGTGGGAGTGGATTGGCATGACAGTTATCAAAATATGGTGTAATATGGACGAACTGCAGATTGGATCAAACCTGCTGTCATACCGATTGGACGATAGGAAGGATGGTGTATGGCGAGCATATAGGTGATTGCGTGCAGTTGGGGATTCTCGTACATTACCAGTTGCAACTTATTTTCGACAGACTGGTGCCTCGTCATTCCCACGCCATTGTCACTGTCTGGTGACGTATTTAACTAGGGTAGTACAATGTATAATGACAGGAATAGCGTCTGCGTGTGAACTCGCCAGGCAAACGAAAAGAAATACAAAGAGCTAAGGCGCGAGAGCCCTCGACAGTTATTAAAGTCATTTCGTTATCACTTGAATACGGTATTTTACTGATTTTTTTTTATTTCTTTAAAATGTTTTTCGAAATATTAGCTACACAAAACAAGTTTTCATTTTGAATTATCTTGAATATTTTCAAAGATATAGGACTTTAAACTTTATAATTAGACAAGGACAGGACGCTATCTTAGTGACGTCAGTGGGTTAGTAGCGTCATAGTCACGCCATAGAAGATTTCGTTTTAGAAAGAGACAGCTATAGTCAAAATAGAACAGACTATAATTCTTTTATTATAAAACAGATTCAAATTATTTTTTCACATTTGGTATTCTTAATTGCAATATTTTTTAACGTCATCATTAAATATCTACATTTCAACAACAGTAAAATACCCTATTTCTATGTACCTACTAGGTTTCCAGTCACGGTTTCACCCGCATGAACTACATAATGTTTTCCAATTGGACTGAAATATTTACCCATGAGTAAAATGTAGCATATAGCATATACCTTATATGGGCGCTTGTGCACTTTTTCGTCTTTCTACTCGCACGTGCAGCGCAGTTTAGGGTTTGAAACAATGAAACTACACGAAATAAATAAATTCTTACTATTATAAGTAAATAATTTATGATTAAAATACAATCATCCGTTTTTTTCCGGACGGTAAAATTCCGTGTAGTGCACAAGCGCAATAGTACTACTTTTTACCTGACAATAATGTGTCTTTAACTCTTTAGGCATTTATTAATATTTATTAATTTTATCTTTATTGCGAGAACAGCAAATAGATTCATTAACAAACCTCTATCCTTAAAGAGTGCCACCAGCTCCTCATATAATAGCACCGGAGACAACGGTGGCGCGCCTTCTCGTATCCTCTGCGCCGCCTCGCGCGTCCAAGCCACTACCCTCTCCCGAGACTCAGCGAATAACTCGTTCTGCCATAACTCTTGAAATGCCTCACGAAGCTACAAGAAAAAGTAGTTTAAAACTTGTTCTTAAATACTGTTGATAAACTAACTATGGTAAAAACACATAGAATGATCTGACTTTTAGATGTTGGAACAAAATAGATTCTAGTAAGTATTGATGGTGATTTTTATTCTCTTGTTGAGTGGAGGGGTAGCGTGTATTTTTCGGGGGAGATGTTGTATATATTACAAAATTAACAGGTTGCACCTTCGGCTAAGACACATTATGCTGACGTTATAACATTTATTGTGAAAACTATGTAATTACGTTATTCACTCAATAAATAACCTACAGTCAACAAGGGAACATAGCACATGTTTATAATCTAAATTCCGAAGTAACCTTCACTTATGTAAAAAGATAATAATCACCCAGACAGTGGCGTAGCGTGGGTTTTCGCCGCTTGGGGCCGACCGGAAATACGCCGCCCCTTGTTTTTTTTATAATCATAGTAAAATGTATATCGACGTCTCCGACGAATAAACGTGCAATGTGCGCTTGCACGTAAAATTATTTTGCTTTAAACTATTTATTACGTCTTTCTGTACCATGGTAATATTTTTTTTGAAATATTGAACAGTAAAATATAAAATTATTACAACTAATTTGTTTGTTGTAGGGAGATATCATATTAAATCGTTACCCGAGTAATGGTAGAACGTATTTTAAAACTTTCAAACCGTCTTGATAAGACACAAATAAGCGTGTTATCAAATTTCGTTCGCGCTCTCAATTCAAAAATCGCTATTTATCAATGTTGCTCTTACCCGTTTATTCGTGTAAAAATTCAAGCCGCTTTATTAAGTAAACGAGCCTTTACGTAATTTAGAAACTTTATCTGAATTTCCGTTAGCGTAGGTATTGCACAATGTTTTTATAACAGGTTCACAAATCCATGAATTTATATTTGCATTAAATCAATTTTATTATATTAATTTTGTTGAAGATCAAGTGCAATGATAGCTGAAAAAAGATATTTATTTTCAGATTCCTTTACTGGACAAAATCGCAATAAGTAGATAACTAGTTGCTGTTCTCTTTATTATTTTTATTATTATCTCCTTTAATACACATACATAAACAATTATATTTCTAAACATTAAATTTTTACATTGTTTGACACTAAAAAATATAAAATTTAAAAATACAATTTATTATTAACCCGCTAAGATCCTTCCACTGCAGGGCAAAAGCTCTCCTCCTTCCTTCCATTTTGCGAGGTTCTATTGTGAACCAGCCTTTCATACCTCCGACCTCCGCAAAGACCTCCGTGGTCGAGTAGTGGCATACTCCCGGTTTTCATGGTGCCGCTATCAAGGGAACACATGAAATCGCAAAGGTTTGATTCCCAGTCGGATAAATGTTGAAATCGAACTATTCAATATTTTCGTCCGTAATATATTAGTGTCCGGGTGTATTTGGATCGGTCGTCATTTCCAATTACCCTAACACAGATGATTATGCTACTATTACCTATATAGAGATTGAAATAATAAATTTGATTGTGTCCAATTTTTATATTGATTTATTTTTGTAGGAGTCAAGATCGTTCTGCCTGCCAGAATTTTGGAACACAGTGTTTTATTTTGATTAATTGACCGTGAACACCAAGTTTAGGTGCCGTATGTGGGGCTGGTAGGTAGTATACACAATTGCACATTCCCATGAATTTACTTAAAGAAATATGTACCTACGTTGCTTTTCATTAGCTGTTTAGAAGACCTAATAGTACGTACACCTAGAGTATAAAGCTTTATACTTAAGCGGCAGCCAAGAGCCAACTAGAATCGCATATAAAAAAAAACTTGACTAGTAAATTAACTTTGCATACATCCGCTGCATTCGACTTGAAGCTTGCTACTAATGCTACTACAGGTGATCTGTGATTCAACTCCATCTCGCTCGCCGCCTCTCTTGCGCACGCTATCTTACCCTTTTACTTGGCACGTACGTCTAACGTATCGTCGATTTTGTTTTTGTTTAAGTATTTTTTTTTCCAAATTAATAAATTGGCGCTTCCTGCCGCCCCCTTGCGTATGCCGCCTGGGGCCATGGCCCCCACTGCCCCCCCACGCTACGCCACTGCACCCAGACACAGAACAAACAAAAAATTTTAGCACACAAAGGTTAATGCCCTAAGTGGTATGATCAGTTGCTACTTATTTCAAAACCTTGATCAAGAAATATTACTAGATGCGCCTAACAAACTAAAAGACAATGCAAATACAAAGGCACTGAATGTAGTTTTTTTAAACAGAAAATAATGTACAAATTTTAATTTGATAATTGAAATCATTTATTCATTTTAGACTGATACAGCACTTGTGAACGACAATAAAGCTACACCATCGGTTCGCAACTCATACGATTTTATGTACAAAATGATGGGAATCGCTTTGAAATTTGCTAGGCTGTTTTGTTGAAAATGAAGTATTAGTAAAGAGAGCTCCATCAGAGCTAGTTTTGAAACGGGTCGTATTTTTGCTAATACTTCATTCAATTCAATAATAAAAATTGCATTGTAAATGCAAAAAAGTAAAAGTAATTTGAAACTATCATTGTGTTATTGAATTCAGTATAAGGGTCATATAGTTACCTTTCTAATGCTCTCTGCTGCCTGAGAGAATACATCTTGCACTTTAGTTTTTCCACCATCTGCTGCTGTTTTTGCTGCTAACTGAAATTACATTTACATTTTATTCAGATAAGTATTTTCAATAGTTAAAAGTTATGAACTAACCAAAAATAACAGTTGTATGAATTGTGTATTCTTTTAAATTCTGTAAGTCTTATACATTCTCAATTTAGCTATCGTAAAGTCGATTTATGATACAAATTATAGTAAGTGTTAATGACACTATTATATAAGCTCATGGTCACTATCTACTACAGTTATTTGTAAGCCGTAAGCCAATGACATTGAACTATTTATAAAACTAACATTTTCTAGCTAAACAAACATACTGTGTCAACAAATGTCATTAAAATAAGTAGCTCCAGTAAATACGGCTTTGAAAATGGCGCGCGCCAAGTACTAGGATATCATAAAATATAGGGAAGTTACTTACATGTAGTGCCTCGAGTTTTTCGCCTGCTCTATTCTTTAATTCATCCATAATCGTCAGTGATAGTTAAAGAAGGGTGATGTTAAGCTGTACCCACTGTTAGTCAACATTAAACCTTAACCTTTGATCAGCATTCGGCCTAAATAACTGCACTCCGAAAATAGACCACAAAATGTCATAACATTTTAATTTGTTAACGATTTGGACGCAAATCTCGATAATTTGAAATATTTTTATGTCATTATTCGTAATTCTTCGTGTCGTGATATCGCTGTATATTAAATAAAAACTGAATTTATCTTTAATCAAACCAATTATAACCCTACTTTTTGTTGTCAATTTTGTGACATGACATGACACTTGACAGTTGACGTCAACCAGCTGACTGAAGCATTGCGTTCCGTTTTACTATTTTAAATGGGAAATATTTTTTCCAACTGTTATTTAAACATTTGGTACCTATGTTATTATGATCAGTTAAAAAAAATTTTTTAGCAGTTACTTAATTTTCGGGTGGTTGTAAATTTACTACAGCAGTAAAACATGAATAGTAATAAAAATAAAGTTTAACGGTTAATGAGCGATTTTCTGAGAGGCCATTTAAAAAAAAAAAAGCTTCCAATTGCTTCACTAGATGGCGTTGAAGAAGTATGTACATGTCTATGGTATATTTTGGTATGAAACATATTTAATTTAATTACTTTTTAAAAACCCAAAGGAAACTAATAATATATCAAATAAGTACTACTGTGAGGAACAGAAACGAAATAGGTAAATTTAAAGACTTAGGTAAATAAATAACATCTGTCTGACGTTCCGTTTTACGTAAAAAAGTCGCGTCAAAGTAAAATTTATAACGTTCCGTTCCTTCTAACTGCATAGGTGGGACAGCGCCATCTAGTGACTGAGCTTTCGGAAAATCGCCCATTCATCCTACAATGAGGACTAAAAAATTTTTCGAGCAGTGTAATAAATGAATGGCCAGTAAAATGATGGAATGGGCAGTTAGATACATAGTTCAAATACAAATACAAATACAAATTCATTTATTTGTAAACATAGGTTATATATAGGTACAGATGGTGTGTAAAAGTTCAGTATCACTATGTTTGGCAGTTCACATTATTTCTAGATTTTTTACTTTTTTATTTTTAAAGTTAGAATTGAACAAGCTTGCCGGAAGCAAAGAATAATATACACTTACGCGAACCGGAAGTCCTGTAGAACACGTGATAGGTTAGAAATTTAAGGCGATCGCGAAGCGCTGCGAAGTATCTAGTAATATCGAAGTATATCGAAGTATTTGTTGTAAAATGTTCATCACTACATAGTATAAAACAAAGTCGCTTTCTCAATCCCTATGTCCCTTTGTATGCTTAAATCTTTGAAACTACGCAACGGATTTTGATGCGTTTTTTTTTAATAGATAGAGTGATTCAAGAGGAAGGTTTATATGTACTTTTTATCCCGATATACCAACGGGAACGGGAACCACGCGGGTGAAACCGCGGGCGGCCGCTAGTCTATACTAAAATTATAAAGAGGAAAGATTTGTATTTTTGTATGTAACGAATAAACTCAAAAAGTACTGGACCGATTTCGAAAATTCTTTCACCGTTAGAAAGCTACAGTCTTCCCGAGTGACATAGGTTATATTTTATCCCGATATTCCCACGGGAACGGGTACCACGCGGGTAAAACCGCGAGGATCCGCTAGTTGTATTATATAACAGGATATAATTACCTAAAAGCACTTCGCCACCCCGGACGTTGGTTTCGGAGGGCTTGTTTGGGATTTGATCAAAGGAACGTGGTGGTGTTCTGTGCCTCCTGTATAAATAAGTAAGGATTGGAATCTTTTTGCGCAGCGACGATGTTTACTAAGCTTATAATTTCACAGTGAACTAGATGCAATGCTTATATTATAACTAGCGGCTGCCCGCGGTTTTACCCGCGTGGTTCTCGTTCCCGTGGGAATATCGGGATAAGAAGTAGCCTAAGTTACTCCTTATTACATCAGCTACCTGCCAGTGAAAGTCCCGTCAAAATAGGTCCAGCCGTTTCAGAGATTAGCCGGAACAAACAGACAGAGAGACAGACGGATAGACAGACAGACAGACAAAAGTTGTAAAAAATGTTGTTTTGGCATATGTACCATATATATAACGATATGCATGTAGTAAAAAGCGGTTATTTTAATATTACAAACAGACACTCCAATTTTATTTATTTGTATAGATAATATAAATTGAAATGAACTGCTATTTAAATTACCAAAAGACACAGGCTCCATATTAATGCTTAATAGATTGGCTATGATAAACCGAAATAAAGATTTTTGTATTTCTATTGTTAAAACACCGGTCAAGAGCGAGTCGGACTCGACTTCTCACCGAGGGTTCCGATGGTACGGATACCATCATAAATATAAATAAATAAAACGTGAAAATGTAGAGAATATGCGATGTAGAATATAGGTCAGCGCCATCTCTTGATCGATAGCGGAACTAATGTATTTTTGTTGATGATTGCTGAAAAAGTTTACTATTTCCCTTGAGTGACGAAATATGCGTTTTTGCGGCATAAATGGCCATATCTTTTATTTACGTTAACTTAGAAGTGTGATTTTTTACAGCTTCAAGGGACCGTTAGACCTCAGTAGGTATGTGGTTTTAATTTCAACTCGATTCCTTTACGCGTTCCCGAGATAAAGGGTCTTGACAGACAGACGGACAGACAGACAGACGGACAACAAAGTGATCCGATAAGGTTCCCGTTTTTTCCTTCTGAGGTACGGAACCCTAAAAACCAAGTAAGTCCTACATAAGTAAAAAAAATCATTGAATGTCTAAAGATTGGTGATACTTAACTTCGTTAGTTTAAATTTAAGTACCTGGCCTGGGGGGCTACCGCGTAACTTTATGGATATGAACTTCATACGTTTTTTGGAACTTTAAATCAATTTTATAAAAAAAATAGCTACTTACTATCAGTTTCTTGTTTTGTGACGTCGGGTATATCGATAGCTATTAGCTAGCAACGTTCAACAGAACAGAGCAGCAAAAATCTATCAAAATAAGGAATTCAAATGACAGTTGAAGCCCATACCCATATCCATATTTTTTAGCCGGTAGCCCCCCTGTTTAACTACAAAAATATGTGAAATAGAATAGGTTAATTATTACCATTTGCGAAACGGTATGTAAAAGCAAATTAATTAATCAGCCTAACTACTTCTTTTTCTACCTTTAAAGGATACCTAAATTGTATTTAAAAAAACACCAGCCTTGCAAGTAGGTTTCAAGCGGGATTCGAACCCGCGTCTCTGGGAATCCGGCCCAATGCGTGCCAATGCCAATGCTCTGAGTCTGACCAACTAAAAGCTACCAAATAGGCTTACAAGACTCGTCGAAGGCTGTAGACCAGCGTTGCTTCATCAATGAGAGGAAATCGTCGCATTCGAAGAAACATTTTTACAAATGTTTTAAGTTGATACAACTATTAAAATTATGACTGTACTCGTCGAAAGATAAAAACCATAAGAGATTTATCAACTTTGCTTATAAATAGGAAATAGATATAAGGAGAATAAAACAGACTTTTAATAAATAATGCTTTAATCATAATATTTTACTTAAACTAACTTTCGAGATCTAGTGGTATAGCATTCTCTCCACTATCAGCGCTCTCGTTGTGATCGGGCTCTGTTATGACTTTGTCAATCCATAATCGACTGTATGACACCTGTGAAAAAGAAAATAAAGTGTAAAATGGAAAATGAAGTAGGTACTTATTTAGAAAAAATCGACCCCGTCTCACAACCAGCTCCGATGGGACTCGAACCCACGACCTTTCGCTTTCCGGGCGACTGCTTTAACCACTGAGAGCTCTAAACGACTCCGTAGCTCAGTGATCGAGACGGGTCGATTTTTTCTAAATACTTAATTTTCCATTTTTCAAAACTAAAAACTAAAATAAAATAAAGTGTTTTTATACATATTTTACGAAAAGGGCGTTTTTGACATTTAACCTACCGGGAATCTAACCCGGAAAGAGCGGCACCTTGAAAACTGGTATACGTATACCACTCGACCACGGAGGTTGTCAAATCGGACGGTCTGGGGTAGGAGTTATCACAATAAATCCTCAATGCAATGAGAGATTTTCTCCCAGAAAATTAAAAAAAAAGTTTATATATTAGCTCGATAGATGGCGCTGACCAGACATGTATCTCATCTGATCTGACCTACAGTTGTATTTCAAAGTTGTGCAAGAAGGTGCAAGGCCAAAAAAAAGTTGACGTTGACGGAAGATAAGATAAGATAAAGATAAAAATATTCTTTATTCACTTAGACATAATAAATATGTACTTATGAATCGTCTTTAATATAAAGAAAAGAAATGTCAAATAATTATATTCCTCTTGTTTTGCGTTGCAATACCATACCGACCATACCGCGAGTTGTAGATAAGACTTTTCAGTCCTGCAAAATGTTTTTTTTCCTTCTGCAAGTGTTTTTTTTTAAATTGACCGTCTACGTTAGACTCCTTGCCAGAAAATAAAAAAAAAGCAGACCCATGTCTGATGAACGCCATCTGTTGAGTTTTTTGGAACTAACTTTTTTCTTTTTTAATCATCTGTCAGAAAATCCCTCATTGACTCTTCCAATAAAACTAATTAATGTATTAGAAATAGTTTCTGTCCGAGATGTGAACCTTGTGGTATACCTAGTTCAATCTAGTAGTTGCTCCACATTGATTTTTAAGATAGGTTTTGATCTAGAATAGTATACTTATAGGCAAATTTTTCTTGCGGGAACATGTCTCGTTCTCTCCGAAAACCTCATAATATAGTTCACCCAGGCAAAGGCGCAGGTGGAAAGCTAGTAATATCATGAATGCGAAAGTTTAGATGGATTATGTTTGTTAAGCAATCACTAAAGAACGTCTGAACGGATCTGGATGAAAGGAACAAGGATAGACTATGGGTTGGAATAGCAAAAAGACTACTTTTATGTCAATAGTCGTCGGAGGTTAGAGCAGTCGCCCGGATAGCGAAAGGTCGTGGGTTCGAGTCCCATCGGAGCTGGTTGTGAGACGGGTCGACTTTTTCTAAAATACTTCATTTTCCATTTTTATGCAATAGTCCCACGGAAAAGAGGTCCACGAAGCTGAAACTGCCTCTGTCTAGTGGTCTAGTGGTTTACACCACCGATTTCAGACTAAAAGGACCCGGGTTCGATTCCCAGTGGGGGAACATATTGTATTCGGTTTGGTTGGTGTTAGGACTTGTTCTTAGTCCGCCTGGCTAGCTACCACCAACTTATCTAAGTCTGACGTCATAACAATGATGTTCTCAGCATTATTGTGTTCCGGTAGTTAGAGATAAGATAGCCAGTTCCTCAGTAATTGAGGATTCCCAGCCTTATCACCGCTTAACATCAGGTGTGATGAAGGCTAAGTGATACCACGTTGCGGATAAAAAAAAACTGCTGGGCTCAGCTACCTATTAGTAAGTATACAAATATTCACAAGACTTTTACGTACTTTTGCAAAGATTCCAGGCTTTGATTTGTACGCGCACTCCTCGGTGCCGGAGAAGAGTGCGATCCCGTACAAGGTGCCCGCTTTGTTGATTCCGCTGAAATGCACTGCCGGGTCGCCAGTGTCTCCCTAATGAAACAAATAACCATAAAGTAAAACTTAATCTTCTTATTTGACATTAGCATATTTCGCAGACATCCGATCATTGCCTGTCGGCAACAATCGAAAACTGGCTTTGAGGCCATACACTAGCAGTTGATACGTCTGCTTTAGTTTTAGGCCACACACTATGCCTGCGCATTACTTATACATAAGAGAACGCGCCACATAACTTGGCGCGTGTCAATTTCTGAAACCAAATTATGACATGGGAGTAAGACTTATTTTCTTTTTTTGACAATCAGCGCCCTCTGACACACGCCAGGTCATGTGGCGCCATGAAGCTCGACTTAATACTGGTTACCGAGCTTCATGTGTGGCGCGGACTTTAGCAAAGATTTGTATTTTGACCACACTCCACAGATAATTAGGCAGACAACTTCGTAGGTATATGCTGACTAACATCATGATCACAACTTTACAACATAATGTGGGTATGTATCACCACAGGAGTAAATAAAAACTTAACACTATATTTAGTACTTAATGCTGTAAGATATACTGGTTCGGGGCCCGAACCGGGTTTCTGTCTCAAATTACTTAGCAACATATTTAAATACATCATTAAATACTTACAGCACACAAAGCGACTCCTTTGACCACACTCCTCAGGCATATGTGGTCATGCTGCAAGTGGTAGTCGTTGCCGTACACCAGTCGACACGCCGAGCGCGGCACTTCCCGCACTATCATGCGGCGAAGCTCTTGGTTCTCGCCTTCTCGGATTTGGCCTGAGACCTGAATAAATGGCGTGAATTAGGTAGAGGTTAGGGAGGTGTACCTACACTATTTAACCGCCTCTATGGTCTAGTGCTGGTACACACACACCACCGGATAGCCAGTTCCTCAGTAATTGAGGGTTCCGAGCACTTTGAGCCAGTCCTAACAAAACCATCGTGCTGTACAGGGTACGTGGAACGAAGTATTTGAATTTAGAAAGAACAGGTACTGAATACTATTGATGGCCAGTAAGTTAACTATGGAGTTTCCAGCCATCATGGAGGTTCTAACCACCCATGAGACTGGAACGAAACGGCATCGTTACAGTGCGTTTCCACCTTCAGCCATATGATCACTTAATATCAGATGTGATGAAGGTTATTAAGTGCTACCCCCGAAAGAAATATTGCTGCCAATAAAATATCTATTGAGTACTAAATTTATTTTCAGTATTTGAGTAAGAGGGTGTGATCAACGATGTAGGAAGATCAGAATAGTCTTGTGGGTCTGGTATGCAGGAACTGTCTATCATAGTTCTCGAGAAAGAAATCAAACCTTGTGCAACATTAGTACCTACATCCATAAAATGTTAAGGATTGGGAACGGGAAGTTTGTATGGGACTGGATTTCTAATTATGTTAGAAACATCTTAGTATTGCAATTTCTTTTAGTATTCATCAATAAACAGTGTAGGTACCTATATACATAGATAGATTTATTGCATTAGTAGAAAGAATTGGATCTAAGAGGGCTACGCACGAGAGAGTGCATCTGTACTTTCGCGCCTACATGCGTAATTGAATATATCCTGCGCAGACTCTGCAAAAAACACTCCGAATCAGCAAGAATCATTATGAACTCTGTTGTGGAGTAGACAGGTACAATATCAAGAAGTGGAAGAGGGGCCGAGCTGTTTCTCCTCACCCAAATGGATGGATGGAATGGATTTGTGGTCAACCTCCACCAGTTGGAGAGACACCATAGAAAAATATAATATCGCTACATGTCTCTATGTCTTTTAAATAAATAATTCTTTTTTATTTCAGACAAAAGGTATAGCCATAGAGTGTTAGTAACAATAGTCCTTAAAAACTATGTTAGTAAATTTAAATTTTCAATGACGGTAAATACGTGCAGGTGCAGTTGGCTTTGCATGCAAGCTCAGCCAATGCTCTAGCAGTGGATGTCCCATCGATCAATCACTGCCTTCAGGATGATATTGGGACTACTACGTGTTCTGCCTAGTAGCGCTTCACAGCGTTTTCTGATTATGGCATGAAAGCCATCTACTTGCGCCTCTGCGAACATATTAGAAGCGCTGCAAAATCTAGGTAATCCCAGTAGCACCCTAAAGGCAAAGAATACTATAATATTGCTAAAGGCATTGTTGTACTGGACTAGCAGAACACTGCACTATAAGTCTTTTGCTATGTGGTCACGATTGTACCTCAAACCTTGACCACCTTCTTCGTAAGTCCTTACCACAGATCCGTAGCCTGTGACGATGGTCTCCCCGAAGAGAGGGGGCAGGTCTGAGTCGGGCACTGCCAGCGCCACCGGCTGCATGCGACTCGTGGGCGTGATGGGGATGTTTATCTGCCAAGCGAAATGTTTCGTGTGAAGACAACACTATCACAGAATAAATAATAGTACACTGGTACAGAAACTTCACTCCGCTAAACCATTTAAATAAATAGCAACTCTAATTACAACGCAATAAAGTGGAACTCAGCTTGTACGGCGCTAATTACGAACGGTCACACGTTGCATCTCTTTCTATCGCATATATTCTAGCTCTTTTGCGGATCTAATTTCTATGGATTTGCGGGCGAGAGTAGCACGCAAGTACATCGAGTGACAGACGCCTGGTACTATGCTGGTTGCAGACCTAGAAATGAGTAAATTGCCTAGCTCATTTAGCTGGAGCAGTTTTTCCCTAATAAAATTTTCGGAAAATATGACGTCACGACCAGATCAAGCAAGTAAGGGCGATGACAAAATGCCAAAATGTAGCAACCAGTTAGCCGGTAGCCTCCCTGTTGCTGAGATACGGCCAAACAATACCAACAAATATAGAGCAACATCGCTCCACTTATGTAATTGTTCCATATTGATCCATTACAGTTTTTTTTTCTTACATAAAACTGGGCAGGCATTTGACCACCATCTTGTTTATTAACAGGATGTGGTCTAAGATGCTGCATGCTTGCTCAGGAGATTCCTGCCCTGACAGTTGCCAGACCTTCAAGGCATTAAGTCCGCCTTTTGTTTTTTTGTGCAATAAGGAGTAAATTAATAAGTAGGTAGGTAATGTTAAGAGAGTAACACATTTTTATAAATCTTCGCTACCTTGATCAAAGCCAGGTTGTGTTCAGGGTAGTACTGGTCCATTCGGTAATCGGGATGCCTCTTGATCTCTGTAACGGCCAATATGCGACCGCCGAAATCTCTGAACACGGAGCCGACGCGAACGGTCACTTCTTCTTTAGTCACACTGCAATCCAAGAATTTAGAAGTTAAACGTCATCATAGAAACAGCACATCATCATCATCATCAGCCATTATAATAGTATCTACACACGTTCCGATCCGACAGCCGATTCAGTCTGCTCCAGACCAAATCTGCGCTACACACGTTCCGATTTGGTCTGGGAGCAGACCAAATCGGAGGTCAGATCGGAGGTCAGATAGGAGCGTGTGTAGACACTATTAGTCCCCACTGCTGGTGGCCCACCTTATCTATAAAACTCTTGCGTCACTAACTGACCGACAGACAATGCACAACCGAAACTTCTGGGCGCAAGAAGCTGAATTTTGGCGTGTATGTTCATTGGGAAGTGTAGGGGAGGAGCACTAAGAGAGGGTAGGTATAGTTATACTAATATATTGGTATAAATACTATAATATGAACTTGAGGTTATCTTGGGCCTCTACGGGTGGCAGCTGAACCCTCCTGCCCCCTCCCCCCTGGCGACAACCTTGCTATTGCTAGGGCACAGGTTTTCCTTGCGGAGGTATAAAGAGAACCACTACGCGAGGGCCCATTGCAGATTAGTAGGCAAGGGCATCGCCCGATAACTTACATTGAGCGACAGGTATGAACAGACTTTTACATTTCATTTTCTTTTAAACCATGTAAGAACACTGTTAAAAGGCACTTTGCCTGTCATAGGGATTGCCGACCGCCTGCGGATCCCTCCCTCCCCTATTGCGTAATAGATGACGCCCTAAGGCACAATGGTAACCACCCTCCCCCCTACCTTGCTGTAACTTTGCATTAAAGTGAATAAAAAAAAACTGAAAATAGTTTATTATAAAACGTATAGGTACTTATAGCAAAGAATACTATAATATTAAGTATGACCTTACAATTTATCAAAAAAAAAATTTTTACCAATTAAATAGGTACTTACTTACCTAATATTTTATGTCGTGCGAAGCTGTGGGACCACAAGCACACCTAAAATTACTCGTGGTAATTACTATAGTGGGTCATCGCGGTGGGTCCACAAGTTTGGTGGGTTTTTTTTGTTAATTTTATGGATCTATACTGAAAATCGGAATCAAAATATTTTCACTTACTAATCAAAACATTGCGCAGCTGTTAAAATCCATTGTTTGGCCACTAGGGCACCTCCACACCAATGCTTTGCATGTAACCTGAAACAAAATATGAATTAAAGCTAGTCTATCCATACTAATACTTAATATTATAAAAAGGAATAATAAATAATAATAATAAATAAATATTTGTATTTGTATTTTTGTATGTAACGAATAAACTCAAAAAGTACTGGACCGATTTCGAAAATTCTTTCACCGTTAGAAAGCTACAGTCTTCCCGAGTGACATAGGCTATATTTTATCCCGATATTCCCACGGGAACGGGTACCACGCGGGTGAAACCGCGGACGGCCGCTTGTATTACATAAAGGTTACCGGACGACGTTCAGTGGGCAGGCCCCCTATAAGGTGGACCAACGATCTGATCAAGGTCGCGGGAACCCGTTGGATGCGGGCAGCGCAGGACCGATAGTTGTGGAGATCCTTGGGGGAGGCCTATGCCCAGCATTGGGCGTCGTTTGGCTGACATGATGAAAAAACCAACTGCTGCACCATGGTGCGACCCCAATAGAGGTACAAAAATATGATCAACATTTATTACGTCAAGAACGACCAGAATCCCCAGCCCATGGTTGCAGGTTTTTAGGGACCTTGTAGGTACACCTACGTCCTGTGTTTGACATTTATTTGACACCGCCTACGACTATATCCATTGAAAATGACTGGGGGTCATCCAGGAGGGACTTTTGAAAAGTATAACCTACCTAGAATATCCTAAATTCATAGAAATTCTCGACTGGTATGTACCTACCTATTTTTAGTTTAGTTAGATATAAGAATGTAAATATACATAATTTACAATAGGTAGGGCAGAGGTACCCTTTGTCGCCACTTTAAGGATTTTTTGACTTTTAAGCATTAAGTACTAAATGGTCTTAGGTATTTAAGACACAAATGATATCTTAAATTATAGATAATTTATCTACCTTTAATGGTACATTTTTCAAATTTATAAAAGTACAAGCTGACCCGGCAAACGTTGTTTTACCATATAATAGTGGACCCGGTCACCAACATCTTGTGTGTGTGTTTATACACCAAAAGTTGCCTACACCAGACAACAGATAGCGCTAGTTACACACTACCAATAAAGGGGCCCAAGCTTGGTCTCTATTTCCTACATATAAAAATTACTCTGTGAAATAGAGTGAGTGTCAGATAACTCTGCGCGACTGGGGCATTTTTGGCGCTAGTTACAGTACATTTTTTTATTCTAAGCTTATAGAAAAGATTAGTATTCGATTTTGACCGCGCAGACGTCAGTGATTACATACTCTTTGGAAACGGCAATGGAAGAAATGACAGTTTTGTATCGAAGGTACGACAGTTAAACGATTTTTCATAGAAAATTACAATTTTTACTCAATTTTCCGGAATAATAAGTAGCCTATGTTACTCTCCAGCTCCCAAACTATGCCCATATCAAATATCATGTCGATCCGTTGCTCCGTTTTGGCGTGAAAGAAGGACAAACAAACAAACAAACAAACAAATAAACAAACAAACAAACACACTTTCACAATTATAATATTAGTATGGAGTATGGATGATAGTTTTTTTTTATATTACACATAATGTGTGAGAGGTACCAAATGTACCGGTTTTGGCCACTTACTGCTAGTTAAACTTTTATAAGTATGGCGAAAAATCAATGCCAAACCCAGGTAAAATCAATATATCCCAATGCGCTAGAAACCAGTCAATTGCAAAACAACAATTTAATTGTAAAAAACAAAGGTTTATAAAGTATTTCATCCAAAACAAATTTCTTAAAATTTTCATACAAAACATTTTTTAAAACAGAAAATGGAATTTATTGAAAAAAAATCTTATGACATAAGGAATTCTAACGGTTGTTATTATTACCTTAAAATACCTTATTTTAATTGCCTTTATCAAAAATGGCTAAAAGTTGTTTAGAAAACTTTTAGAGCAAACAGTGGCCAAAACCGGTACAGTGGATAAAGATAAAGATAAAAATATTCTTTATTCACTTAGACATAATAAATATGTACTTATGAATCGTCAATATTTTCCTACCACCCATTCAAGACTTTTTTAACTGACAAGAAGAATGGGCGCAAGAAATTTGCCAGCGTTTCTTAGTTAGGTAACGACATTTACAAAAAAAAAACATATCGTTACTAATACAACAATTGCTTAGTATAAAAATACATCATATTAAACAGTGATTATGTTATGTGTTACATCATGACCATGCATTGCGGTCATTCAAATAATCGTCTACTTTATAGTATCCTTTGCTCATCAGCGACTCTTTAATGTAACATTTAAATTTATGCAATGGTAGTTCAATTATATGCTGTGGAACTTTATTAAAAAAGGCTATGCTTTTCCCCAGAAATGAGGCTCTGGATTTTTCCAGCCTAAACTTGGGAACGACAAGTTTATCTTTATTTCTTGTGTTAAAGCGATGAATATCGCTCTGCTTTGCAAATGTATTATAATACTTTTTCACATAGATTATATTTTCATAGATGTATTGTCCTGCAACAGTTAAAATGTTTATTTCTTTAAATAGATCTCTTAAAGAATCTCTCGATCGGAGGTTGTACATGGCGCGAATAGCCCTTTTTTGGAGCACGAATATACTGTGGATGTTAGCGGCTGAGCCCCACAACAAAAGGCCGTAGGACATAACACTATGAAAATAACTAAAATAGACTATTCTAGCCGTTTCAATATCGGTTAAGAGCCTTATTTTCTTAACTGCGAATGCGGCCGAACTGAGTCTACTCGCCAAGGCTTCGATATGAGGATCCCATTGTAGTCGCGAGTCTAATATAATACCTAGAAACTTTGTATTGTTAATGAATTCGACCATAACGCCGTCTAGTCTTATATGAAAATCAACTTGTCTTACATTAGGTAACGAAAATTTTAAACACTTAGTTTTCTTTGAGTTTAATGATAAATTATTACTATTAAACCAATGTGACACTTTTGAAAGAGCACTATTCACTTCGTCAGAACAGTCATCACCTCTATCTACTTTAAAGACTAGAGATGTATCATCGGCAAATAGCACTGTCTCACATAAATTCTTCGCGTAGCAAGGAAGGTCATTTATGTATATTAAAAACAACAGCGGGCCCAATATTGATCCTTGGGGTACGCCCATAGTAATGAGAGCTCCGGTAGACTCAGTTTTATTAATAACTACCTTCTGAGTTCTTTCATACAGATATGAATGCATAAGGCTTACTGACATTTCAGAAACACCATAATGTTTTAACTTCCTTAATAGTGTTTGGTGATCAACACAATCGAATGCCTTGGAAAGGTCACAAAAAATAGCGATTACATCCTGCTTGTCCTCCCAGGCATCAAGTACATGTTTTTGAAATGCAACATCAGTTGTACTTTTACCTTTTGAAAAACCAAACTGTTTCTCATGCAGTATACTATTTAATTTAAAATATTTTAAAAGTTGAGCATAAATTAATTTCTCAAATATTTTACTTATTGTTGGTAGTATGGATATAGGTCTAAAATTTGCTGGGTCACTTTAGTCACCAGCTTTAAATAGAGGAATTATTTTACTATTTTTCATTAAATTAGGAAAGACCCCTTCACTTATACATTGGTTAAAAATTATTGCTAATGATGGAGCTATCACATCAATTATTGATTTGATGATACTTGTAGATATGCCCCAGAGATCTTCTGTTTTTTTAATATTTATTGCTTTGAATGCTTTAATAATATCTTCGGTAGTGACATAGCTAAAACTAAATGTTTCCTGGCACTTGTTCACACTAGATTCCATAAGAGAGACAGCGGTGTTGGGGCAAGAGTTAAGTCTGCTAGTAGTTTCTAACGGAATTCGAGCAAAGAAACCTTCAAAAGCACTAGCCACCTCAATATCCGATTCAAAAGTCTGATCACTAATTTTTAAGTTAAATGAATTAATTTTGCTTTTTGTTTTGCCAGTCTCTTGGTTTATAATACTCCAGGTAGCTTTTATTTTATTTTCGGATGATTTAATTTTATTTGAAATATACCTAGATTTTGCCAAAGCACATACTTTCCTAAATGTTATTGAATATTTCTTGACATATTCAATGAAGCTAGGATCACAGGAAGTCGTTTTTTGTGCATAGAGTTCAAATAACTTTCTTCTACTTCGTGGCCAAAACCGGTACGCCTGCCCTACACAATATTCAATAAAAGGACGTGGTAAACTGATGAAAGGTACTCGTAGTAATATGTACCTATCTTAAACTCAATGAAAACTATCGCTAAATCTTATTATGTCATCAGTACCCCGAGTGTAAGTTTTTATGTCAAGCAAACGCAAACTATTTCGAGTACGTATTTATGTCAATTTGTATGAAAACTGCATAAGCGCGCTACTCGCCGCTAGAGGCGCTGATACAGTTTTCATACAAATTGACATAACTACGCACTCACGATAGTTTTCGTTTTTTGACATAAAAACTTACACTAGGGGTACTGTAGTTTTTGGAGATAACATACAGCGAATAAAGTGGCAATATAACTCAACTGCAAAACATTAAAGATTTGCAGTCAGCATTACACATTTTCGTGTTTATTTCCTTACGAATTAAATCTTCTTTCTAATAGTACAAAAACCAATTAGTTCGTGCCAGTAGTTTTAGAGATATTAACCAATTTATGTTTTTTATTTTTCCTGTAAAGAAGTAAATTTTTACTTGCCACTTTATTCGCACACCGACACTCTATGCCGCGGGATACAGCAATCGTGTGGGAAAGAGCGTGTAACTAAGGGGAAGGGAAGGAGCGTTAGCATAAACAACATCAAACAAACAATCGCGCGTGATTGCGCGTGCGGTCTTTCCTGCACGCAATCCTGCGCGATAGAGTGACTGCATAGGGTTATTTTGAAACCACTGGCCAAATTTTAAAGTTCGATTCAGAATCGGTAAGTGAACAACTTTCTCCTAGAAACATGAATCAAAATATGTTTTTTTTACTTTTCATAACATACAAATCATTGATCACGTGATCGATTTCGTATGGGAAGTGCAAATTTTTTTGTCGTATTTCGACCCATGTTTCTAGGAGAAAGTTGTTCAATTACCGATTCTGATTCGAACTTAAAAATTTGCCCTGTGTTTTCAAAATTATCCTGTATAAAGGGGGCTATTGACTTTAGCCATTATCATACCTAATAGAGACAGTATAAGGGTAGTCTTCCAAGCAGACCAGCCCATTCCTCGTCGTCAGTCGTTTCCTCCTGATGTGCGTGAGGTCCTCCTCCATGCGAGGTGGGAACTCGCATTCTAACTCATTGCGTGCCGTTGTGGATTCTACGGAATAAGTATTACTTTAATTAACATTATACTGACTATAAAAACTAATTTTAAGTAAGGGCTATTACACTTATCCTAATTAGGATCCTTAATAAGCATACATTGCTTTCTTTGAGCTCATTTTTAGCAAGTGATGCAATCAAAACAAGCAATGTATGCTTTTTTAAATTAAGCATAATTAGGATCCTAATTAGGATAAGTAGTTTGCCTAGAGAAAGTCTTCTAACGACTCCGTAGTTCAGCGGTCAGGGGGCCGATTCTCAGGCAATCGAGAAAAGTTCACTTTTATAAGCTCGAAATTAAAATATAACACAGTTTGTGTATTGTCAGAATTTCACAATCGAAAAAGTTCGATCGAAAACCAATCGAACGCAACGAGTGGTACCGACCAATCGATGTTCGTATACGAACTTAGCTGTCAAAATGAATTTGTTGACATGTGGGACAGATTAGTCTGTTTGCAACGTTCTGTAGAAACCACAAACAAAATGTTCGACATAGGAATTACCACACTGAAAAAGTTCGAATGCCTGAGAATCGGGCCCTCAGATCATATAATACTGTATTATATGATCTGAGATCGGGCCCCTGAGCATTCGCCCGGACAGTAAAAGGTTTGAATCACGAAAATTAACACCAGCAGCCCCCTGATTCAGCTGATTCACGATCACGAACCATCGGAAACGCTCCCGAAAGCGGAATTTAAATAATAAATAAATATTGGACACTATCACATACATTGTTCTTATACCTAATAGTAGCTTAGAGCACTAGCGTTATAGAAATTGGAAACAACGACGGGTATTACCACATACACCCAGACCAGAGGAAATATTGAAAGGTTCGTTTTCAATACTTACCCGACCGGGGATCGAACCCGGGACCTCCAGAGACAGCAATACCTTGAAAACCGGTGCGTACACCACTCGGCCAGGTCGTCAATGTATGCACTATCTCTGTCAGTCACTATAGAATAGACAAAGACAAAGATCCGATTCTCTGACGGGTTGTGAATCAGGGAGCAAGTCCCTTCAGTACCAAAAAGTATACTTAATTCACCTGCAAATGGGTGAATTCAGTCTACTGAAGGAAAATTTTAAACCTTTAGTAGACTTAATTCACCTATGCCACTAAGTTCAAAAACAGTATTTTTTCGAATTTTAACAAAAATACAACGTGAGTAAATTTCTGAAAAACAAATTAATGTCGGGAAAACAATTGAACGTAACAAAATTTTTAGTGATCTGTAGTAAAAAACAGGTAGATACCTACAAAGAATTTTTCACTTCTCATGCTCGTAAAGTTCGTGTTTATGTTGGGTATAGGCTGCATAAAATCGCTTTTTATGCTCTAGTGCATAAAGTAAAATCTTCGTCTATGTCACAGACTCTAAGACAAAGGTCGTCCGGTAAACAGTCACAAACGCAATTAAACTTCGTTAAATAAACTTGTTGTTTCATTTTGTTTCTTAAATTTTGTACATAATCCATGTTAAATTACTAAATTAATAAAACTAGGCAAAATTAATGAGTTTTGTAAAAAATAAGTATTTCAAGAGCATTATGGACTACGATTAGGGCATGCAAAACCGGTTCTGGTTCCTTATTTTTAAGACCCGGGTCTTAGCCGAGTCAGAACCGGGTACCCGGGTATTACAGTTATATAATAAAATCAACAGCAAACTGGGAATTTACAGCTTAACTGTTCGCGAATGCAAAAACCTCTTGAACGAGTGGCTTCTTAGTTTAAAATATGACGAAATTGAGAGTCTTGTTCTGTAATTCTGAAACTTATGTTTCCATATAATATGTATATACATTCACACACGCCCGAGTCCTTGTTTGTAATTTTATTTGATTAATTAGGTAATTTATTTAATTTTTTTGGAATCTGTCTTTATTTTATTATGCTAACGCTTTTGTATTGTGCTTTGGGTGGGCGCTAATAGCTGCGACACAGTTGGACTATTGCAGTTATTAACGTTTATATAGTTTGTAAACTTTTTATAGATGCTCAATAAAATATTTGTATTTGTATTTGTATTTGTACCCGGGTTTTTTTCAGTTGTAAGAAGATTTTTTATTATGTAAATTTATTTACTTCTCAAATTAAAATACATTGGGGGCATTCGGCAGATTGGAATGACGTGATGATGCGTCAGTTCTTTGCATTTTTTCCTTGGTGGCAATGCTGCTTTTTTTCAGAGGAACCGTCGAAATGCGCTGACGCTGTCACCGAGATCATACTTCGGGGTATGAAATATTACATCCCATACTCCGATTTTCCCTCGAGCGGTAACGCTAGCCCCTGGTTCAATGCTGACTGTCGTAGCGCCGAAGTGCAGAAGGATTTAGCTTTTTAGCTTGGGCTGATGCTCGAGCGCGCAAATCGCCGGAAACTGACACTCTGAAGAAAGCTTATATAACCAAGTCGCCAAGTCTAGTAAACGAATATTGCGCAGGGCACGTGTTGACCACATCCATCTGGAAGTAGATACTTTTGGTTTCTAGCCAAAACTGCCGAATTAGATTCTGTCGCCCTTCTTTTCCACCTTTGCTGAAACCTGATAGATCGCTTGCTCATACTGCGACTGAGAAAACAAACTAGTGTTTCTCTCTCTTTGTAGAAATTTGGCTCCTTGATGTCGGTAACAAAGTTTCACCTATGAGTCCTCGTCCATAGAGGAGATATACAGATACGCAACAAAGAGGTACTCAAAGCTCTCCGTACTCTAGATGCGAACAAAGCTATAGTGGTCCCGATGGTAACCCAACAATTGTTCTGCGCAATTGTGCACCTGAATTGAGTCCTGCGTTATCTCACCAGTACCGCCTCTAACTTGAGTCTGGACTAGTACCCCAATCGTAGAAACTTGCAAAACGTGGAAGCTTGCCTGTGCCCAAAAAGGGTAGCTGTGCCGAAATACAGCTTCCAAATACAGGCCAATTTTAGTCACAACCGTACTCTGTGGGCCGTGTCTCTTGGGCCGTCTCCTCGAAGACAACGACCTCCTGAAAGACCGCAAATTTTGGTTTTCGCCGTGGTCGGTCGACTGGAGATCTTCTTGTGTATGCCACCCATCTTTGGAGTGAAGCGATGGAGAAACATGGCGTATCCCTTGCCGTATCGCTCGACATATCCAAAGCCTTTGGTAAGGTCTGGCAGCCTTAAAAGTAAGCTTTCCTCATACGGTATCACTGATAGCCTTTGCACTTGGATTGCTGACTTCCTCCATAATCGCCTAATCCGAGTTGTGGTGGACGGTCAATCATCCGACCCAAAAGCCATTGATGAAGGTGTTCCGCAAGGATCTGTCTTGTCTGCGACACTGTTCCTTCTGCATATTAATGACCTGCTGGTGAACAATACTATCGGGTATGTAGATGACACCACCATACCATAACTAGCAGATATATCTCAATTGCAAAGGCTACCAATATTTTTATCAATAGTCATTTTATTATCAAGTATGTGGTTTGGTTGGAGTGAGTATCGCTCTGTAATTGTAACATTAACTGGTTTTATTATTAGTGTAGTAGTATTTTAAATATTATGCTTAGTTAGTCATGTTTTATCTGGAACTGCAATATTATCACGTCCCATTGGGCATGTATCATAATTACTACGGTCGTTTTGACTATGGTCGAAATAACTACGGTCAAAAGACCTACTGTTCAAAATAATTACTGGTCGTTACACCTATGTTTAAAATAACTAATGGACCAAATCACTACTGGTCATCTCACCTACGGTCAACTCGCCTACGGTTATCTCACCTACGGTTATTTCACCTACGGTTGATTGACCTACTGGTCATTTCACCTACGGTCAACTCACCTACGGTTTATTAAGCATAAAATAGTGAGTCACGTACTCCTGATAGGTGCGAGGAGCGAAGCGACGAGCATGTTAGGTTTACATGAACCAACAGCGCGAGCCGAGCGAGCGAAGCGAGCGTGCTGCTTGCTTTTTTATTTAGCTCACAAAACAAGTTACAATTACATAAAGAAAATACAAGTACATTACAGCAAAATATAAATCTAAATTGGAACTCTTAACATGTGGGCATAGTATGATCCAAACATGCAATGTTTGGATATACAGTTAACATTTTTTTCAACACACTTGCTCATAAAGTGAGCCTTATTACATCGATCTTAGGGCCATAAACCGAACTATAACACACGCGTGCATAATAAATAATATTACAGTACTAGTTGCGTAATAGAATTATCCCTACAAAGTTAAGTAAGTACCTAACTGCAAATTATATGCGAGTACACAGAGACTTTTCAATTTAACCGGGTAATACAGTATCCCTACAAAGTTAAGTTAGTACCTAACTGCAAGTTATATGCGAGTCAACAGAGCATTTTCGATTTCACTGTGTAATAGATACAGTTCTTTTTTTGTAACAACAAAGAGGTTTTATACGGCTGAAAATCCATTTACGTTTTTAGAATAAATAATTGTGTCCCTAATTAAGACAAAAAACATAATTAAGTTTATTATTATCAAATTATTTATAATTCACAATAATTTGTTATAAACATTTGCATTTTATCACTATTATTATAATTATTTTGAAGCAGGCTTATGGCTGTATGTAATCAATCACCTTACATTTGGCGCGTGGAAAAAAAACTTGCGCGCTTTTTCCCTTAGCTAATATTAGGTTATTACAGTTGTTTAATAGTCAATATGAAAATTGTGAATCGACCGAAGTTATTTCGACCATAGTCGAAACAACTGTAGTTATTATTAATGATACATACCCGTCCCATTTCTTATCACATAAAACCCGGTTAAACCCGGTTCCCATTTCTTAGAACCGGTTCTAGCCGAAGTTCCAAATACCCGGGTTATCCCGGGTTTTCGAGAACCGGGAAAACCCGGTTGCATGCCCTAACTACGATCTATGTCTATGCTAAGTCACTGTGCTGCCACTTCACGTATAAAAAAAAGAAAAAGAAAGTTTTCCCGAAGTCTTTATTTTTTCTTTTTTGCAATATTGTAATTTATTTTCCTCACACTCGAAGTGAAAAGCAGAGTGTATAACTCGTACATAAAACCCGTTTTACCCTCGAATTGACTATCCATCCTCGCCTACGGCTCGGGTGGATATATACGTCTCGGGTAAAATGGTATGTTTTATGCACTTGTTGTACAATCTACTATTTGACTTCTTAGTTTTAAAAAAAAAACGCGCCTTGGCGAAATAGTTTATACCGAGCTATGTGCAGTCGCATACAATACGCAGCATATAAGTTAAACCCAACCATAGACAATAAAATCTGCGCAGAAGAAATTTTTTTTTCGAATCAATAATCAATTTAATCGAGCAATTTCAGAAATGTATTTGGAGTAATAAAGAAATATACTTGAAGAAAAAATATATTTAGTGTTTAACTTCAACCGACTTCCCCCCCATACCGAGAATACATTGAACGCCCCTCGTAAGTACCTTTATCGTAATAGATCCATTACATTTTCCATCTTTCTTGTTACTATTGGAGCAACGCCACCATTCTGCTTTTGATTTGTACACTTTTTTTTATAATATAGATTTTCATTATAAATGCAAGTTGTCCGACGTCCCCTCTTGATAAATTTGAAATCGCACATACTTAATATTAAAATATAGTAATAATTTTACTGTAAGCCTGTGACCAAACCACGAATAAGGAAATGATAAATGCAATTGACACTGACATAGGTACACTATCATTATAATATTTACAAGCGCCAGCATTGCATGTAAGTATAGGTTGCATATCCTGGGTGCATTAAGTCTACTAAAGGGTGCACCTAAATCACCTGGGTGAATTAAGTATACTTTTTGATAGACTTAATTCACCCAGGTGATATGGCCTAGGTGAATTAAGTCTACTGAAGGAGCAAGTCAGATAAGTTTTTGGCACTAAAAAAGCTAAGCTGTTCAGGCCCTTTACCACAGAATATATTATAGTTCGATCGAAAACCAGTCGAACGCAACGATGCCTTTACCACCGCCCGTTATCGCAATATTAAAATAAGCTTGATTAAAAGACGGAGCTAAAAAAATCTTACCGTGTTCTGTGGACGGAGCTATACCACAGAATATATAATAGGCTATACATAACTACATACGCTACGTCTAACGCCTTTCACAATCTAAAACATTGCTATAACAGCTCATAGCAAGGCCCCAGTTGTGCGATTCTCTAAGATTCATTAAACAAACTCGACGTTCTTTTTTTTTTCGCTTGAATTTCACTTGTTTAAATTATGAATTTTGACATAAAGAATCGAAGTTAACGACGACGATGTGACGTTGAAAATTCGTTAGAAAATCGCACAGATTACTAAATACCTAGTTACTGCCCCAGCTCTTTCTATCGTTTCTTGCCTAAATCACTTTACCGTTCTTTGTATAGGAAGCAAAGCAAAATTACTATAATTAAAAAGATGAAACTTAATATTACCACTATCCTGTGCACTCAAAACTCTGTAATCTAAACTAATACTTAAAAAATAGACGACAAAATGAATTCTTAGAATCATGATACCACTCGTTTACGCATTTTAGGAACTAAACTGTGGTCGAAAACTTCGATATGTTTTAGAGGTAATAACAGTTTTACGTAACAGTATTGTTCTGAGAACAATAGGTACAGTTATGGTAAACACAATTATGTAAACAAATAACATAAACGACCTGACCCTTTGGTTTTCAGTAAACAAGGGAAGGTTAAAAATTTCTTGAGGAAATGTTTATTTCGTGCATTTAATTAGGTATAAGCATCCTATACGTAAAAGCCGTAGAGTTAGTTGATCTAATGGTAAAGAGCACATTTTGTATATGATTAGCGACCTGCCACCTAACAGAATACGTTATACGTAAACTACAAAAATTCCATCAAAAACATAAATGTGAAGCGGTTCAATAATGCCTTGGTTGTTGACTTACGATAAAAGAAGTAAGATCTAAATGGGTGCCAAGTTCAATGGTCAGTCCTGAAATTTATTTAGAACAGCATTAAATATTTTATAACAACTTAAAATATAATTTCTTCTCATAACTTAGGATATATATTGAATCCTAAGGTCTGACTTATCTAATTCTCATATACGAATGCATGGAAACGGAGCAAACAGGCATGGAAGAGCCCTATGTTTCATGGCTAGTTTCTACCAGGCAGCAAGCCAAATTAAGAAGAATAAAATAAGAACTAACATCTTTAGAACTTACGAAGGCTATAATTATTAATATTCGGCACCATCACATACATTGTTCCAATACCAAAGAATAGTAGCTTAAGCACTAGTATTATGGAAATTGGAAACAACGACGAGTATTACCACATACACCCAGACCCGAGGAAATATTGAAAAGTTCGTTTCCAATATTTACCCGACCGGGATCAAACCCGGAACCAATAGAGATTGCGGCACCTTGAAAACCGGTGCGTACACCACTCGGCCACAAAGGTCGTCAAAATAATATATTTTCTTATATGAAAACTAGAAAAGTCAGACTTTAGGCATCAATATAAATTATCCTAAGTTATAAGAAGAAATTATATTTTAAGTTTTTATAAAATATTTTATGTTATTATAAATACATTATAATTAGATATTAGTAGGTACTTACTTATATTCTATTTATATAAACGGCTTCTTGGCTTGACATGCTGCCGCGTGTCTAGATTCAACCCTAAAATCTGACGATCACGAGCGTGAGAAGGAAAAACGCTCACTAAGCACTCTGATATTTTTTTCATTCCTATGCTATGTCCGAGCCAGCCGTACTTTTACATTATGTATCCATACTAATATTATAAACGTGATAGTGTGTTTGTTCGTTTGTTTGTTTCTCCCCCTTTCACGTCAAAACGGAGTAACGGATCGACATGATTTTTGGTATGCGGATTTGGGAATAGTTCGGGGCTCGGGGGCTGGAGAGTGACTTAAGTTACTTTTTATCCCGGAAAAATATCACACTCCGTATACATCTCGTGTAGTCCACGCGGACGGAGCCGCGGGCGGAAAGCTAGCCAATTTATAAGTACGTTTGTCCGTTGCCAGTTGTCAATCGCATAACAAGTTGTTAAAGAGATTTCTTCGGGCTTTTTATTATTTTTTAATACAATAGAATAATCCATACTAATATTATAAATGTGAAAGTGTGTTTGTTTGTTTGTTTGTTTGTTTGTCCGTCTTTCACGTCAAAACGGAGCAACGGATCGACTCGATTTTTGGTATGGGAATAGTTTGGGCGCTGGAGAGTAACATAGGCTACTTTTTATTCCGGAAAATTATAAAATAAAAATGATTATTTTGTATAGAAAATCGATAAGCTGTCGTACTATACAAAACTGTCATTTCTTCCATAGCCGCTTCCAAAGAGGTATGTCAAAGAGTATTGTAATCACTGACGTTTTAGCCGCTTTGGATTACCTACTTTTTAATAAGTGACATTTGTGGCAGGCAGTGTATATACAACTTCTTCGCGATTAATTATTTTCATCTGTCTATCTATAATATTTATAGATGTTGGTGATACGAAGTTTACCGGGTCCACTATAATTAATATGGCAAAACAACGTTTGCCGGGTCAGCTAGTATTCCATATATCACTTTTTGCTTTAAATTAGGGGATAATAAAAGGGTTGAAATTTGTATAAGTGGAAGCTTGTAAATTGGCCTTCAATATTTAAGTTAGTACTTTTCGTAATCCCACCTAGCTGTAAGCTTTCCTAAGATTGTAATAAATAAATAAATAAAAATCAGGTAAAATGACAACGAAGACGGAAGCATCCGGTAGTTTAAAATAGTCGTTATTGTTTTAAGGAACACCCTATAGCTGTAACAATATTTTGTTTTTATAAAGATGTTAATTGTCAGTGGTGAAGGCCAAAGGATTTTAGTAAAACAATTGGTGTCATTTTCAATGATAAACAAACAATGCACATAATCGAAATAAAATTAGTCAGTGTTAATTAAAAAAAATAAAACTTAGTTTCTGGCTATTTCACTATACCGTTGGTTGTGTTCAAATTCAGGTTGAGCTAGTGTTGCCGAAAAATCTAGAATTTTATTATTAACTATCTGCCGCCCGCGGTTTCGCCCGCGTGGTTCCCGTTCCCGTGGGAATATCGAGATCTTATTCTGTGTGTTATTCCAGCTTATATTCTATCGCTGTTGCAAATTTCATCCAGATCCGTCCAGTAGTTTTTGCGTGAAAGAGTAACAATCATCCATCGATACATCCATACATCCATACTCACAAAGTTTCGCATTTTATTAGGATAGATTTTGTCTGGTCCGAAATACATACCTCTAGCTAGATGGAAGCGCGGTTCTTTAGTCTTTTCAAACAATACTCGTCCTTTTAACCGACATCAAAAAGGAGGTTCTATGTTCGTCTGTCTATATGTATGTTTTTTTGTGTATGTCCACCGATTACTCGAAGAGGGATGGACCGATTGAAATCATTTAAACGTTTTTACATTCAGTTGGTTCCCAAGTTGGTCCCATTTTTGAAATTTTGAAATCGGTTCGGTAGTTTTCAAGTAAGTAATCCTGAAAATACTGTAAGTAATTTGTTAGGTAACCATTGCACGAGTTTTTACGTAACTACTTAGGCATTACTTAGTTTCTAAACCGGTTTAGATGATTCTTGTTTTAGGGATGACAAAAGGGGATACCTTACGGCTAGTCTCTTATTTTCATTGGCATTGGACTTTGGACTTCGGAGACACACAAGGAAACTCTTCAAAATAATCAAAGAGGATAGTATTAATCACATCGCGGTATTGAAAAGTTTCGCATCAGCCATTTTTGTCACTGCTGGGGCTGAGATACAAGCCTAACTTATTGGTTGATGAGGAGGATGGTGAGGAGGATGAACCATGGCCCACCACGCGGGCCCAATGCGGACTGGTGGGTGTTAATGGATGCAATGCAGCTCAACCAAGAACTAACGAGAAGTTTTGGAGTAATCCTGTATAATTCGTATTTAGACTTTAGTTTTTTCTATGTATGGCCCAGTGAATTCTTCGTCATTAACACTCTCGGCGCCATTGTATCACTACATAGTATAAAACAAAGTCGCATTCTCTGTCCCTATGTCCCTTTGTATGCTTAAATCTTTGAAACTACGCAACGGATTTTGATGAGTTTTTTTTAATAGATAGAGTGATTCAAGAGGAAGGTTTATATGTACTTTTTATCCCGATATTCCCACGGGAACGGGAACCACGCGGGTGAAAACGCGGGCGGCCGCTAATTAAAAATAATACACAGTGGAAAATGGAAAATGTATGTATGATGTAAATGTGTATTTAAAAATCGACCCCTCACAACCAGCTCCGATGGGACTCGAACCCACGACCTTTCGCTTTCCATTTTTTTTCCATTTTTCTATAATAAAAATTGCATTGTGAATGGAAAAAACTAAAAATTAAAATAACTTGCAATAGTAATTTCATCTTTAGCGATTGCCAAATACCTGGATATTTCTTTCGCGTGTGAGGGTAGTAATATCTCCACATTGATGAAATTAACGCTGACTATACAGCGAGTAAGAAGTATTGGATAAATTCGACGCTTCTCGTAACGACTCCGTAGCTCAGTGGTTAGAGCAGTCGCCCGGAAAGTAAAAGGTCGTGGGTTCGAGTCCCATCGGAGCTGGTTGTGAGAGGGGTCGATTTTTTATAAATACTTCATTTTACCTTTTTCTATAATAAAAATTGCATTGTGAATGCAAAAAACTAAAAATTAAAATAATACACAGTGTCCAAACACTTGTGTATAATTTTTGCACACACCATACTTCGTTCTTGAGACTGTGTATCACTTGCGCACACGTTTTCTATCTATACAAATAAATAAAATTGGGAGTGTCTGTTTGTAATATTAAAATAACCGCTTTTTACTACATGCATATGATTCTATATACGGTACATATAACAAAATATATTTTTTTACAATTTTAGTCTGTCTGTCTGTCTGTTTGTTCCGGCTAATCTCTGAAACGGCTGGACCGATTTTAAGGGGACTTTCAATGGCAGGTAGCTGATGTCATAAGGAGTAATTTAGTTACTACTTTTCGTCCCGATATTCCCACGGGAACGAGAACCACGCGGATGAAACCGCGGGCGGCCGCTAGTATAAAATAAAGCTCTGGCCCACGCGGTTTTCCTAAGAGTTTTGCGTTGGGGATCGGGTGAATAGTTTGTAAGATATCAAGAAAACAAATCTAAATAAAATAAAACTTGGCCTATAACATAAGTATCGCTAAATAGCGGCTTGGCGCTGAGCATGTTAGGTAAGGAACCAATTTAAAAAAAAAAATAAGTAAAGTAAATACCTACACTTAACGCCAGATTTACATTGATCCAGTAGCTCGATCCAGTGTCGGCGCTGGATTGGCACTGGATCAATGTAAACATGTTTCAATCCAGTACAGCGTCCAGTAAAACATGTTTAAGGGCATTCCGGCGATCAAACTCAGAATTTTCAATGTTTTTAAATTAAATTTCCTGACAAAGTATCATTGCTAGGTCTTCCAAAATATTATATGTGATAAATCTTTTCTTTATGAAGGGAAGTTACTAAATTTTATTTGAATAAAATAAATACAATGTTCTAAAAAAAATGATTTTCAAGACCCCTTTTTTCCGTCTTAAACTCAATTATCTCAATAACTATTTGAGTAATTTTTTTTGTGTAAGTAGTTCTTAGCCATATCTAGGGAAGTTACTAAAAATTTTTTTTGTAATGTTTATATTCAAGAACTAGTATCCCAAAATGCATCGTACACCGTTTCGCAGCATAACTCTTCAGTCTCCGCCTGGCATTGGCGGCGTTTGGACGTGGAGACTGTATCGCTCCGATTGCGCCAAAATTGAAAAAAAAAACTCAAACCAGGATCCTATTTTTTTTTCAATGATGCTTATTTTGCTAGGAAATATTGAACTAGCGCTTCAGGATTGGGTATAGATGAGTGCTTTGCCATTTATTGCATAACCATAGACCTATGTAACCTAGGACAAGTAATAATTTTACTCATTACCTAAAGCAAACATTAATAGTTTGAAATAAAAGTGACGGATAAGTAATATTGCCTAAGATACTTAAGAGCCCATAAAAGTTGTATTATTTGAGTACCTATATTTTGTTGTGTTGTAGGTAGGTACATAATTAGTCTAAGTTTCTAACTTCTACTACTGTATATTAAATTTATGTTCGTTTTAGGTTCCTCACAAAATTGGAAATGTGAGAAACTTAAGATAGGTAGGTGTAAAAAATTGCATCTAGAAATAAGAAATTCACTTGTTGAAAAAGTTTTTTACAGAAACATAATGCAATAAAAAGCAATTCTTGAAATAAAACCGACGTAAGTTTTTTTCATATACCTTGTTGATCTAATATTACCATTACACCAATTTTATGAGACTGTGAAAAGTCCAGCTTCTTACCTTTGAGTGAGGAACATATACCGCACCATTTTGTGAAAATTTCAGGTTCAAAACATTCTTGAAGTGACAACTTCTTTAGCGGCGTTGTCCACTATTTATTGTGATGGGTAAAAGCTGTTTAACTCGCGTCAGAGGGCCTACTCTGAAACGCTAATCCGAAACTTCGGTTAGCCCTGTCCCTCTCACTCTCGAGTCATAACGGAATCGAGTGATAGGGGCGGGGCTAACCGAAGTTTCGGATTTGCGTTTCAGAGTACGGTCCCAGGATCACGTGACCGTAAGACGTACTTGGGGGCCTGATCGAAAAACTGTTACAATGTCATTAGAATACGAAGGCAAATTTCGCCATCTTTCCCGATGGTCTGATAGCTCTGGCACCTCGGTTAGACAAAACAGGCGGCGCGCGCCGGCAGAACAGAAGACCTCAGTTCAAATCCAGTCCGTATTATTTTCTTTTTTTTTGTCCAAACTCCTTTTTTTTGTGAAAAAGTCTACGGAGCCCTTTATCAACGCATCTAGTTCATTATTATAAGTATATTTTCTAAAAATCAACTGGTTAAAAATTTAAGAATATCAAAAATGCACAACGTTTATATTCAAGTTTTCACTTCTGCCGGCACTCCCGGAGTGCAACTCGCTGTTTTTTATTACTAATTCTCTTTTCCATTATAATTCAATACCTAGTACAAAATTAGAGGCTCTTGCAAGACATGCTCTTGCTCTCGCGGTTTTGAAATTCGAAATTCCCACAACAATATCTAAAACCGATGGTTGAGGCGCCAGTAGCAATAAAAAGAATGAAAGGTCTGTCAGCTGTATTGACAGTTTAAACTCTCAAATTTAACCACCGCGTCAGATAAGTTTGCGGAGTTCTGTAAGGAGACTTGCATAGTCGGAGTAAAATTTTTGATACTCTAATAAAATATTGCATAGGTACAAGTACTTCCGAAGGAGGAATATTTATTTCATTATTTAAATTTCATTGCACAAAGTATAAACAAATGGCGGGCTAACTTTAAACTGACTAACATATTATATCAAAGATAATAAACTCATAAAAATAAATAATCTCGAAGAAGTTTTATATACACTCTCTGCCACAAATGTCATTTATTAAAAGTAGGTGGCTAAAACGTCAGTGATTAGATTACATATCCTTTGGAAACTGCCATGCAAGAAATGACAGTTTTGTATAAGTAGTACGAAACCAAACCGTTTCAGCTGCTCGACCGTGATGTTGTCAAAGCCAGCGGCTTTACCTTCTTTGAGCTTATCAAGGGCAAACTTGAGCTCTGTTTCTGAAAAAGCCTCGTCCAAGTGGTTAACCTCTTTACCAGGGTCTCGTGTAAATTTCTTCTGGAGACTTTTCGTGGAAGCTTTCCCATTTTGGAGTAAGTGGTGAGCGATCTGGTTTGTGGTCACATTGGAATGACGATCAGCGATTTTAGGATCATTATTTAGTTTCCTTATAAAACACCATGCCTTCTACGCCTTCGATTAGCTTTTTCCACTTTTCTCTCGTTGTTTCGGATATGGCTTCTAGCAATTCATTCCCAAAATCGATGGTGTCCTGTGAGATGGGATCTAATTCATACTGGTCTTGGTATGTCATCCTATCATATTATATTTAAAAACATATATTTGATGCTTGGGAGAGCAAGCGAGATGTAGTTGGTATTTATTGTGACCTCTCCAAAGCTTTCGATTGTGTTAATCACCAAAAGCTTTTAAGGAAATTAAAACATTATGGTGTCTATGATAAATCGGTTAGCCTTATGCAATCATATCTATGTGAAAGAACACAGAAAGTAGTTATCAACAAAACTGAGTCTACTGGAGCCCCTATCAACACGGGCGTCACCCAGGGGTCAATACTGGTCCCTTTTGCTGTTTTTAATTTATATAAATGACCTTCCTTTTTAAGCAAAGAATTTATGCAAGACAGTGCTATTTGCTGATGACACTTCCTCTAGTCTTTAAAGTTGACAGAGGTAATAATTGCTCTGACGAAGTAAATAGTACTTTATCGAAAGTTGCGCATTGGTTTCATAGCAATAATCCATTCTTTGACCATGGTACTATTAGACAGTACCATTGATGGTACTGTGGCAATTTCTTTTTGCCGTGGTACCATCAATTAATCTATTATTAAACTCGAATTAAAAATTATTTTTATAAAAAAATAAAACCGCCTTCTAAAAAACCACATCAAAAAAGTAAGAAATAATTCCTCACCAAATAAATAACGTAAGTACTTTGAAGTCGGGCGTGAAACATGTACAATTTTTTGTTGTTTTTGTTAAAACCCGCCCGACTTCAAAGTACTTACGTTATTTATTTGGTGAGGAATTATTTCTTACTTTTTTGATGTGGTTTTTTAGAAGGCGGTTTTATTTTTTTATAAAAATCATTTTTATTTCACTCTTTTTAGTGCATCGTGCAGGCAATTTACGTGTTTTCTGGTAAATAGGTATGTGATCAAACTCAACACCTCCTTTTTCGAAGTCGGTTAAAATACCTTGAGGTATCCCCTTTTTAACAAAACAAGAATCATCTAAATCGGTTTATAAACAAAGAAGTTATGCCTAAAGATACGTATTAAATTCACATAAAGTGGTGACGAAAACGACAGTATTTTCAAGATTTCCTGAAAACTACTGAACCGATTTCAAAATTTCAAAAAATGGGACCAACTTGGAAACCAACCTGATGTAATAACGTTTGAACCATTTCAATCGGTTCAGCCGTTTTCGAGTAATCGGTGGACATACACAAAAAAAAAAAAAAAAAAAAAAAAACATATATACAGACGAATAGAGAACCTCCTCCTTTTTGATTTAGAAGTCGGTTAAAAAAAACAAAATGTGAAAAAAAAATCCCTGCCAAATGTAAGACAGGTTGATATTCACATAAAATTGGATGACAATGTAATAGAATTAATTAACAGTACTCAATTTTTAGATATAACATTAGATTATCGACTTTAATGGGACCCTCATATTGAAGCCTTGGCCGGTAGACTCAGTTCTGCGGCATTTGCTGTTAAAGAAATAAGGCTCTTAACCGATATTGAAACGGCAAGGTTAATCTATTTTAGCTATTTTCAGAGTGTATTGTCCTACGGCCTATTACTTTGGGGTTCAGCAGCTAACATCGAAAGTATTTTTGTGCTTTAGAAAAGAGCTATTCGCGCCATATACAAACTTCGGCCAAGAGATTCTTTAAAAGAAATCAACATATTAACTGTTGCAGGACAATACATATATGAGAATATGGTATATGTGAAGAAGTATCTCAATACATTTGTAAAACGTAGCAATACACATCAATTCAAAACAAGAAATAAAAATAAGATTGCCGTTAATAAAGTTCCACAGAATTAAGTAGAGCTCTCTTTGCACAAAATTTTAACATATAGTTGTGTTGCTGTCGCTTCGGTATTAATTTTTAATTAGTACAAATATTTCAGCATATCGCATAATATTTAAACAGAAAAAAGGACCTGACGTTAGGCAAGTTTTTACGTTTTTTACCCATTTTTGGAGCACAAGGGATATGATGCGTACATGGCGAAAAGTAGTGACAATGAAAAATAAAGATATTTTAAAATGATTAATGAAAAAAGGTTTTTTTAAAGTGGCTGATTTTTAACCTTACGTGGCAAGTTTACATTAGTAAACAAAGTATCAATTATTTCAGTTGCGCTACATTTTATTTAAACAAATTCGACGATCTCCGTGGCCGATTGGCGTACGTACCGGTTTTCTAGGTGCCACTATCTCTGAGGTCCCGGGTTCGATTCTCGGACGGGTAAATGTCGAAAACTAACTTTTAGATATTTTCTTGTATCTGGGTGTATGTGATCGTTGCTTCCAATTTTCAATGACACGAGTTATTGTATTATTTGATATTATCATTTTTGGTATTGGAATAATATGTATTTCATTATATTTTTTTGTACTTAAACAATATTTTTTTTAAGTGTTTTTTTATATATTGATTTATATTATAGATTGATAGCGTGATTTTATATAAACGGTATACTTATTTAAATATTGATTATTTTGATTGAGTAAAAAAGTATTAGATGATGGGCTAGTATGAGTTATTTATATTTTTTTCATAATAAATTATAAGTTTTATTAATTTGATTGGAATAAATCTGAAAATGTACCTACTGGTTAGAGCAGTATACATTATTTATTTTTTTCAGTGTAATTTGTAGCAAATGTTGTAGTTTTGCCTGCGAAGATCATTTCGATAATGGATATATTATCGAAATGATTTAGAGATAGAAAATAAATATAAATAGCTGCTGCTGTGTTCTGCATTTCGAAGAATCGTTTGAAGTGACTATCTTTGTTAAAAAAAGCTTTTTTTACTACATACGAATAATATCTAAGATCTACTCTTCCTACAAACCGACGTTTACAATAAATATTCATTAATAATTCTTCTTGTATTCTACATAATATAATTTCCTTAGTAAAAGCGCACATAGGTGATATTTTAGATGTAAATAGAATGCGCGCTGCATGCCGCGTCTACACGTATTTCTCAGTCTACGAGAGTGCCGCGGCCGGAGTCTTACCGATCCCAGCACCCCCTCGCTTGTGTAAGCAACGGCCATCGACGATATTTTTTTTACCTATGCTATATCCTTAAATTGATTCAGTGCCAATCCAGCGCCGCAATCCAGTGATACTGGATCGAGCTACTGGATCAATGTAAATCTGGCTTTAGGTATATACCTAATACCTATAATGCATTATGCAAATGTAACTACTTAAAATAAGTATTCTCTATTGTGATGGAAGGTGACCTTACGTGAAGTGATGTGTGAAGGTCATTTTTCAATTTGACGACCTGTATGAAATAAAACAGGGTGAAAAATATTGCCCTTGACGAGTTTCTTGCCGGTTCTTCTCGCATGGTCTCCCGCCGTAGGATTTGCGAACCGATGGCGAAGCTTCTTTGACGTTCATAAGTGTTGTTACCTCAACCTTAGTTGAATAAAAAGGATAAAATTTTGAGTTTTTTTGTTTGACATTAACTCGATAATTGGCTATAGGAATTTGTTTCAAGAATAAATCCATTAGTAGGTCTGGTCAACATCAACCTAATAAAATTTACGTCAATTTTCAGTATTTATTAGAAACCAGAGTCAAATAATTTTTAAAGTTTTTGAAATAATATTTTGAAGTGTCATCGTAACTCATTATCAATGTTCCCCCTGCTGTAAGGTAGGGATAACACTAATGAAATGAAATAAATATGCAATATTTCCAAACAATCGCAATTCAATAAAGCTGAGCTGGTTTTGTTTAGCTTGATGCTCATTCTTATCGAGGCAATTGTTCTGACTTCATCTTTTTTCCCGCATCATGAAGGTTTATTTTGTCATTTTTCTAAGAAAGGCATTGTATTTAGCACCTGCAAAGATCAAACGATCTTATTCCAAGTGACCTAGTTTAAATGTTTAGTCCTGACCATGATTTCATGAGTGCTTAGAAAATGGTGCAATATTTATTTCCTATTTTATTATTTTGTATTATAAAAGTTAAGAGTGAAGATTATAGTGAAATTAACAATTCAATAAGCAGAGAATCTGATGAGAATCCTGATATAAATGAAGTTTTTGACAGTGCGGAGTATTTGGATACGAGAGACGATGAAGTGGAAAGGAATAACACTGAGTACAATAAAAGTAATGTAGAAGTATCTTCTGAAATTAACCTGCCCGAGGAAAAGAATATTGTTGAAGCTCCGGTCAAAAGAAAGGCTATTAAAGTTGAGGAAAATGAATCGCCTAAAAATGTCAAAAGTAATTTTTCTGGAGACGTAGAAAGGGACACCTCTAAAAATGAGAAAAATATTCTTCCTAAAGAAGCAGAAAGGGACGCTCCTAAAAATGAGAAAAGTAATTTTTCAAGTGGCGTAGAAAACGTCTCCCCTAAAAATGAAGAAAGTGATAATTCTAAAGATGTAGAAAGGGACTCCCATCAAGCTATAGAAAGTGATTCTCCTAGAGATGTAAAAAGTGATTCCCCAATAGGTCTGCATGGTAGTAATTATATTTGTATATTGCTTAATCAGTAATGATATTAGTTTATGAATATCAATATCTTTTTGTACTATGAGATTTTCTCTGTTTTGAGTTCTGTATTCTTCTTATTCACTCCCATTGCTCTCATGTTATTGATTACAAACGAATTTCATAATTAGAGCACTAAGCTCCACGCACGGCACGCACATGCCACATAACATGTCATGTGACGGAGAGCGCTAATCGTCGTGGTCGGTCGGAAAAATAAGCCTTTCTCATGTCATAATTTTAGATACAAACTAGACACGCGCCAAGTTATGTGGCGCGTAACTCGACTACTAATCGTCTTTTCGTTACGTAATTTTACTTTCAAAGCAGTTTTCTGTTTGCTAAACACGATCCAGGCCTAGAAACTCATTTATCCGTTCTATCTAATAATTATTATTATATTATTGCTATATTTGAGTAGAATATTATTATTAACAAAATGGGATTTACATATCACATCGTAACTTATAGTGCCACACTCCTGTCTGTTCCGGTGACAGCCGTGACAGAGGAGCCACTTGCAATACGAAATGAGCTGTCAAAATGGACTGTTGTATGAAAACTGTTTTAGTTCCAAAGATTATCACCGGAACAGAAAAGCTTGTCGCACTATACTTAAATACGAGGGGTACTTACACTGAAAGTTTTGTGTAACTAACATTCGAAATTCAAACATTTATGAGCGGCTACGAGCGCAGAACCACAGATTAGTAAATAGTTACGCAGAACTTTCAGTTTGCCCTATGTACACACGGCGGCACATCAGACTATACACGTTGACCTTGAGACCGCCTTTATGCCCTACGTAATAAAAGCTGTTATAGCAGTTCAACTGTTTAACTTGATGTGCTGTCGAGTGTACATACGAGTAGTTTGCAATGCTCTAAGATTGAATATAAATGAGTTAAATTATTAAGTTCCAGCTAACATCACGAAATTCAAAAAGAAAACTTTTAAGGGCACAATAAGTAAGAACAAAAAAGCTAACAGTGAAGAAAAAAGTTGCAGGAACTCCACTGTTGTGAACTTTCCATATACAGTATCTATACAAAGGAAGGGCTCCCATTACGCCACTGGGGCTTTGCTGAACGATCAGACTGTATTGACATCGGCTGCGGAATTTTATCAGTGAGTATCAATAGCTTTGATATACTTAAGTATATCATGGTGGAAAAAATTATGGGCAAATCTATGAACCGAAATTGCAAAAATTTTAAATGAACTTATTTAGAAAAATCGAGCTGTCTCACAACCAGCTCCGATGAGACCATGATGGGACCATGGTCCCATCGGAGCTGGTTGTGAGACGGGTCGATTTTTTCTAAATACTACCTACTTCAATTTTTCAATAATCAAAATTGCAACGTCAATGCAAAAAAGTAAAAATTTAAATCATTTTTCAAAGATTTTCTAAAATTCGCTTAATTCCCTCAGGAATCAAACAGGCTAAGATTAGATATAACAACATCCTATAGTTTTAATGTTTCTAACAAATATGATAAATTAAATAAAAGGAAAACGATAAAGTGATGCATTCGATGTCGGACGAGTTGACGTTGTACTTTTCTATAAAAATCGTTTTTCTTTTTTTAATCTAATAATGAAATTTTGTTTCTTTCAAGAAATAAAATAATGTTGTATTTTTCCGGGATAAAATGTAGCCCTCCAGCCCCCAAATAATCACCAATCAGATCACCATACCAAAACTCGCGTCGAGCTGTTGCTTTGTTTTGACGTGAAAGACGGTATTTTGTATATGTTAATTTTTTTAACAAAAGTCGAAAACTATGTTTTAAAAATAGGGTTTGAGAATGTGCTAGCAGCGCTCTTTCATTTAATACCCCATATGCCCTAGTAGCCCCACTTCGAATTTTTAAGACCCCTTTCAGACCCTGTTGCAAAAAAATAAACATAGGTACTTATTTTTATTTATCTCTAAATCACATTGAAAAATAGTCGAGATAAAAAAGAAAAATACTCGAGATATCCCGCTGTGACTAACAGACGGACAGACAGACTTAGTCGCACCATAAGGGTTCCTTTTTACCATTTTGGTACGGAACCCCCTTAAAATTGTTCTTTTTTATCCTTCCAGCGTACGAGAGTCAATAAAACTATACAGAGTGAGACTAGGGTCTGTGGACTGCAAGAAAGGTGGGGTTGTACTCCCAATAAAGAGGATAACTATCCACCCATACTTCGTCCTGGGATCTCCTTCGTTCGACCTTGCGGTGATCAAGTTGTCTAGTCCAGTTGCACTGACGGAGAACATTAAACCGATTCCTATGTCGAATGTCACCAAGAGGGTCATCAGTGCCAAGTTCATGACTACTTACTGGCCGAGGCTGATTGTGAGTACCTGCTATTACTATTATAACAATCTAGGGGCTCCACACGGTTTTACTTGCTTAGTAACTGTTCCCGTGGAAATATCGGGATAAAATATAGCTTATGTCAATAAGGAAAAATGTAGCTTTCTATGGTGAAAGGTTTTTTTTAAATCGGTGTAGTCGTTTTTTGAGTTTATCAATACAAACAACTATAAAATGAACATGACACTTAATCATGCTTTTTCATGCGTGCAGCCGGCGTTCATCGATTAAGACGTTATCGCGTCAAAAATTCTGTCATGATAGAGAAAGTTGGAGCCAAATTATTGGTCTTAAAACTTGTTACTTATTGGCGTGGCGGCTGAACGACAGAACTAACTAATTGAGCTATGAAGAGCTGCATTAGTTGCCTTTTTTACGAGAATTTATTTTGAATAGGAAGAATTACATGGTAAAAATGAGTTTTTACTTGAGAAAGAGAAGCCATTGGCGAATTTTTTGTCGGTTCTTCTCGTTATAAGGTCTCCCGCGTCACAACTCTGTGAACCATTGGTGTTCTTTGATATTCGCAGGTGACAAACACATTATACATTGAATCAATATTTTTTGATGTGATTTGCTGGCTGATAAATGTAGGTATACAACGCATTCTTTTATATACAATATCATTATGAACCTAATTTCAGGCCAACGGCCATTCTCTCCCAAAATCCGCCGAGGAGCGGGTCAAACACCACAGCATGAGAATATCCACCCAGCGGATGATCCCGTGGAAGTCCTGCTACACCTTCATGGAGTCCGCTGATGTGCCACTGGACTCCATCAGCTTGTGCCTGAAGCCTATCGTCACACACCACAGTTTGTGCACGGTTAGATAATGATATTTTTTTATCCTGGTCTTAGCTGACTGACGAGCCAGTTAGCCCTACTCCTTCATGGAGTCTGCTGATGTGCCACTGGACTCCATCAGCTTGTGCCTGAAGCCTATCGTCACACACCACAGTCTGTGCACGGTTAGATAATGATGATTTTTTTATCCTGGTCTTAGCTGACTGACGAGCCAGTTAGCCCTACTCCTTCATGGAGTCTGCTGATGTGCCACTGGACTCCATCAGCTTGTGCCTGAAGCCTATCGTCACACACCACAGTTTGTGCACGGTTAGATAATGATAATTTTTTTATCCTGGTCTTAGCTGACTGACGAGCCAGTTAGCCCTACTCCTTCATGGAGTCTGCTGATGTGCCACTGGACTCCATCAGCTTGTGCCTGAAGCCTATCGTCACACACCACAGTTTGTGCACGGTTAGATAATGTTCTTTTTTATCCTGGTCTTAGCTGACTGACTAGCCCGATAGCCCTAATCCTTCAAGGAGTCTGCTGATGTGCCACTGGATTCCATCAGCTTGTGCCTGAAGCCTATCGTCACACACCACAGTTTGTGCACGGTTAGATAATGTTCTTTTTTATCCTGGTCTTAGCTGACTGACTAGCCCGATAGCCCTAATCCTTCAAGGAGTCTGCTGATGTGCCACTGGACTCCATCAGCTTGTGCCTGAAGCCTATCGTCACACACCACAGTTTGTGCACGGTTAGATAATGTTCTTTTTTATCCTGGTCTTAGCTGACTGACTAGCCCGATAGCCCTAATCCTTCAAGGAGTCTGCTGATGTGCCACTGGACTCCATCAGCTTGTGCCTGAAGCCTATCGTCACACACCACAGTTTGTGCACGGTTAGATAATGATAATTTTTTTATCCATTCCTCGTCTTAGCTGACTGACGAGCCCGTTAGCCCAGTGGTAATGGTCATACCTCCTGACCAGGGGCCGTGGGTTCGATCCCCACGCGGACAAAATGTGATGAGCATTTGTAATGCCTCCATTGTTTCTGATATCCGTAACACAATCAAGTGCTTAAGCTTAGGTAAATATAATAAGTAATAACTTATGTCGGAATCTGCCCCCTGATTCACAAACAGCTGGAAATGGAATCGGATTCGAATTCTGTGCTTTGTCTTTTGCTATTCTGGTGAGAGACAGTGACAATGCATACATTCTGTTATCGTTGGGAAAGTTTTCGACGGTTTCTGATTAAGGGGCAGATCAATGTGTGTTGTGAGGCATATTTCTTTATTTATTATAAACTTCCAGCCCGACCCAGGAGCCCCAGTGATCGCCGATGACGTCCTCTGGGGCATCACCTCCGGCTGGACATCAGAGTTATGCAAAAGCCAGCCGAGCCCCACAATCTTCACACGAGTCTCTATGAAGACAGTCCGCAAGTGGCTCCTTCCTCTATTATAGGACGAGTGTGAAGTGCGAGTTTTAAATTAAGAGATAGCAACTAAAAGGCGTACTTATTTGTGATTTCTGGACGTCGGAGTCATGCAAGAGCAAGCCAAGACCCACAATCTTCACAAGGGTCGCTCTGAAGTCAATCCGCAATAGCTCCACCTTCTATTGTGGGACAGAGTGCGTAGAGCGAGTTTTAAAATAAGAGGTAGCAAATAAAATCACGCTCTTGTTCGTGATTTCTGGATGTTGGAGTTATGCAAGAGCCAGCCAAGCCCCTCAATCTTCACAAGGGTCGCTCTGAAGTCAGTCCGCAAGTTTGCTCCACCCTCTGTTGGACAGAGTGTGCAGGGCGAATTTTAAATAAAGATGTAGCGACTAAAGAGCTTTCTTGTGATTTTTTAGTCAGACACTAGCTTAGTTTTTGTGCTAGGGGTTAGAGCTAGGGCTGTTAGTCTACGGTACTAGCCTGGTCTTAGCTCGGTACCAGAAATTACGAAGTACTGTAAGTATCGTAATTTCTGATTTCTTAATTTAGAAATCAAACTCGTTCACGAATAAAAGTGAGGAGATATTTCGAGATAAACTTGCACTTAGCAATATGAACAAGTATTTTTTGATACTTTTATATTTTTGTAATAATAGTTACACAAGTACAGGGTTCGGAAATTGTTGGTTTAGGTGTTGATGCAGAATACAGTCAATGCCATCTTGGGATTTTATATAAATAAAATATTTAAAAATATCGTTGTTATTTATTTAAATTTACCTTGTTATCCGATAGGTCTTTGGTTATATCCGAAAATACCATCTTTCATAAATAAAACCTTATAAATGAAGCAACATTAAAAGGATATTTCGCTACTATACTATGCATTATATTCACTTCGCATTAGAACAAGAATCTTTATCTGAAATCCATAAAAAAGCACGTGAAAGCCTAGCAAAAAAGAACTGCCTCTGTGGTCTGGGTATAAGACCCAGAGGTCCCGGGTTCAATTCCCAGTGGGGCTAAATATTGTAAACGATTTGGTTGGTGTGGTAGGACTTGTTCTAAGTCCGCCTGGCTAGCTACCACCACCATATTATCCAAGTCTGACGCCATAACTATGATATTGTTTTCATTCCGGCAGTTAGAGATAAGATAGCCAGTTCCTCCAGTGACTGAGTATTCCGGGAGTAGTGCGCTTCCACCTTCAGCCTTATCACCACTTAACATCAGGGGGCCAAGCCTGCTAACGTTAAGTCATAATCGTGTCTCAATCGTGTTTCAATAGTAGTTCAATTGTAGGGCTTTTTTACACACTAGTTACAAGAATTATGACAACATGATGTGATGTAAATGTAGTATGTGGTGTGACCATCAGTAGTATGGTGAAAAAAGTACACATTTCTTGTAACTAGTGTGTAAAAAAGCACTACAACTGAACTACAATTGAGACACGATTGAGACACGATTATGACTTAACGTTAGCAGGCTGGCCCCCTGGTGTGATGAAGGCAGTGCTTACCCATTATGGATAAAAGAAAACATCGAAGTCATAAGCGAATTGGTGATAGACTTTGGAGAATCGACCTTCCTACATGTAAGTTCTTAGCTTAATATGAAACTAAAGTAGGTGCCCATCTTACAATTACTTCCGCAATAACAAAAATATACAAGATGCATGCTGGCGGGCCACAAAAGGGCCTTATTCTCATTGACACCATGGTTGTTCCACAACAAAATGTTTACATAACACATCGTCATACAGCTTTAGAGGGTAGCACCTACTTAATGATTGTTTAAACTCGATTATAACGCGATCGCATTTCAAAGATTTTATCTACACTCATGTCTCATGCCTGAACGTAGAATGATACACTTTATGCCATAGTCAACTTTACAAAAAAAAAACTGCTGTATCCGGGTTTTTCATAATGACCATTATGAAACACCCGGATACAGCTATCACTCATTATAAAACACTTATTGCGATTATTTTAAGAATAGGATAGGGACACCGCCATGTTGTGACGTCAAGCTGTCAAAGTGCTGTCAAACTAACTTCACTTCACTTCAGTATGGTGTGCAAAAAAGAAATTAATCGTGAATCAGGGGGCTGATCATGTCATAGCTTACGAGAAATAATGATGTTCGTGCCAACCAAAACATATGAATAATTTGCAGATAAATACAAATCATTAACTTGATTTTTTCGGAAAGTACCTATAGGACTCATGAAAGTATGCTTTTACGAAAATGATCAGGTAATTTGAATCTCAATCAAATTAAAATTTTGTGATATTTAACTGAAACCATTTTTTCATACATTGTTCCGCGGGGTACCTACTTTAATATTATGCTTCAATAACACAGAATAAATTGAATTTTGATTCTACTAGCTGTGCCTGTGCCCGAGACTTCGTCCGCGTGGAATAGTGACTTTCGGCAGCATTTACTACCGCGTGTACTACACGACGTTATCCCGAGGTAAAGTGATATTTTTCCGGGATAAAATATAGCCTATGTCACTTTCTAGCTCCTAAACTACCCACATACTAAAAATCACGTCGATCCGTTGCTCCGTTTTGACGTGAAAGACAGACATACAAACAAACACAATTTCATATTAATAATATTCGAGTTAGTATGTCAAAATTAAATACCTACTTTCTAAAAATAATGGTACACTTAATTAACACATGCTTTAGGAATGGCACTTTCCCAGCCTTATTAAAGAAATCAATAATTATCCCTGTGTACAAGGGTGGGGCCAGGGACGACATAGGTAATTACAGGCCTATCTCTCTCTTGCCGGCATTATCCAAAGTAGTAGAAAAGGTGCTTAATACGAGGTTGTTAAATTACTTATCTAGGTACAACTTAATATCTGCATCACAGTTTGGATTCAGAAAGGGTATCTCAAGTGAAGACGCTATTACATCTCTTACATCACTAATAACAGAAAACTTAGACAAAAGTAACAAGTGCTTAGCTATTTTTTTGGATATAAAAAAAGCATTCGATGCCGTTTCTGTCCCCATCCTCGTACACAAACTAGAAAAAATTGGAATTAGAGGCAATCAGCTAGCTATCTTCAGAGATTACTTAAGTCATAGGAGGCAGGAGGTTAGACTGCAACGTATATCTAGTGAAGACATTGCTGTAACAAATGGAATTCCACAGGGAAGTGTGTTAGGCCCTACATTATTTAGTATTTACGTTAACGATTTATGTAATATGAATATCTCTAATGCAAAAATTTTCTCATACGCAGATGATACAGCAATTGTCTTTACGGGTTCGACCTGGAATGCTACTAAAGCGTTTGCTGAACGAGGATTGATCCAGGTGGCTGACTGGTTGCAGTATAACCTCCTTACACTAAATACAACAAAAACGAATTATATATGCTTTAGTATATACAATAGTTCACAACCTGAGGATAACTTTAATATCCAAATACATAACTGTGATGACCCATCGATTAATTCGTGTAACTGTCCATCTATTAAAAAAGTGGAAGACACTAAATATCTGGGAGTTATAGTAGACCAGAGATTATCCTGGTACCAAGAAATAGAAGCAATATCTTGTAGAACTCGGAAATTTATCTGGATGTTTAAAACTCTCAGACATGTAGTTCCAAAAGCTGGAAATGAAAGTGATAAGGCAAGAAACATATTGAACGAAATATACATGGCTTTAGTACAATCAACTATTACTTATTGTATTTCTGTGTGGGGTGGAGCTCTTAAAACACGCTTTATTGAGGTATTTTTTTTTTTTTTTTTTTTTTACTACTACCTCTGACTCTAAGTCAAAGTCTGTTTTAACAATTTTCGTATCTACTCTTTCATACTAGTTCTCGCATGTATGCCTCTCGCACTTTCATTCCTCATCGCTTTATTGAGGTTGAAAGAGCTCAGAGGGCCCTACTGAAAGTAATGTACTACGCTTCTCTACTGACAGCCTATACGAAATTAGCAATTTACTATCAGTCCGCAAATTATATGTTACGAATATTGTACTAAAAAAAACATAAAACCATAGTATATGATCCCAATGTAGAAAATAAAAGACGAAAACATAATGTTATAAAGATTCCTAGCACAAAAACAACTTTCGCAAAACTACAATATGAAATACAAGGTGCGTATATTTATAACAACGTAAATAAAATACTACAGATCTACTCTAAAAACTATCACGAGTGTAAAACAAATGTGAACAAATGGATAAGAACATTAAACTATGACAATACTGAATCACTATTGGCACCTCGCGGTTGACTGCCTGCCTTAACATTACATCAAACACACGCACATACATACACACTCACGAACACTCAGAGACACACACGCACTAACACACATACACAGAGCAACACACAAATACACACATACATTTTTAAAATCTTAGCTTAACAAAAATTTTCATTTAAACAAAATATTGTCCTTTTGTTGTATAGGTACTGTTTTAAAATATTTTCATAAACTAATAAGAGATTTTCTACCAGCAAATTAAGAAAAAAAAAGTTTATTTATTAGCTCGATAGATGGCGCTGACCTGACATGAATCCCTCACCTCTATTGTTTATTACTACTCAGAGATGGGCCTACTTCTCGAAAGATACAAGTTTACAAGATCACAAGCTTCGAAATGTAACATGGACTTGTAAATTCTGTTTCACGAAGTAAATAACAAGTGTTTTTTACGGTAACAAAAAAGAGTGATATTGGAATACCTAATGACATATAAATGCATTGGCTGATAAATATTTTTCATCTCTCATATTCGAAAAGTGATGTATATTTAAGGCCTAATCAGACGAAGGACTTTTGTCCCCGTGGGACAAAAAGTCCCTGTACGTCCAAAATATTTCCTCCGGGTACTTGTCGCGGACTCAACGCATATAGTGTGCGGTCATTTGTTGCCCGAAGACGTACTTCACTATCGGGCGCTCAATGCAGACTAAAGTTCGTTGTGTGCGTTGTTACGCCTATTTACGTTTGTTCTATTTTTTTCGGGGACTACCGCGAACTTTTGTCCAGTCCAGTCTCTCGGTGTCCGCCGTACTTTCGGGGACTTTTTGTCCGCGGTACTTTTAGTTCCTTGTGTGCATTATTCGATACAATTTATAAGAGATCTATATCGATGGACAAAAAAGTACTCGGCGGACAGTCCCTCGTCTGATCAGGCCTTTAAACTGAGCAGTGGGTTCAAAACTCTGCGTTACACCCTAGGGTGTAAAAGTATTTTTAAAAATTGAACTGAATTTGGTTACAGTCAACCATAGAGTTATCTCATCGGCAATGAAAAAGTTTTCTACTGATGTTGTATGGGGTGGGGGGGCCGGAACTGTTTCAAAAATGAATTTTCTAAAAATGAGAATATCTCAAAAACGGTGCGTCAAAGCTAAAATCTAACAAAACTTTCAACCCCCTATGGTACCCCGGAGATACATAGGAGGCATCCCATGGACATATAATTTTTTTATTTTTTGTTTGATTGAACTTCAAATTTTTTAAATATAATAGAAAAAATAGAGAAGGCGATGCCCCCGATTGCCCCCCGCCACCATTCTTTTATTTCTCTAGGTAGTTTGCTTTTCTTATATAGGGGGATGAAAAGCAAAGTGTATTTACTTTCCATAAATTCGAAATGAAAGTAGAGTGTATTACTCGGCCGCAAAATTATTTTCACCTCGGGCGACGTATATTGAATCCCTCGCTGCGTTCAGGATTCTACTTAAGAATCCTTCACTGCGCTCTGGATTAAAAATAGCGCCCTCGTCGTAAATATGCTATTTTGCTCTCTTGTAATACAATCTACTATTATCTTAATGTCAATGTCACTGACATTACACTCGTAATTATAGTGAATGATTTCTTCTAAAATGGCCGCCAACTTGTGATTCTGATGTTCTACTATAGTAAAAATACAAGTACTTCACTAGCTTTCTTACATAATAGGGTATTTCACTGTTGTTGAAATGTAGATATTTAATGATGACGTTAAAAAATATTGCAATTAAGAATACCAAATGTGAAAAATAATTTGAATCTGTTTTATAATAAAAGAATTATAGTCTGTTTGATTTTGACTATAGCTGTCTCTTTCTAAAACGAAATCTTCTATGGCGTGACTATGACGCTACTAACCCACTAACGTCACTAAGATAGCGTCCTGTCCTTGTCTAATTATAAAGTTTGAAGTCCTATATCTTTGAAAATATTCAAGATAATTCAAAATGAAAACTTGTTTTGTGTAGCTAATATTTCGAAAAACATTTTAAAGAAATAAAAAAAAAAACAGTAAAATATCGTATTGTAGACTTGTAAAAATGGTTAAACAGGGCCCTTGCCAGCAAATTTAAAAAAAGCAAACCCATGTCTGATGAACGCCATCTGTTGAGTTTTTTGGAACTAACTTTTTCTTTTTTAATCATCTGTCAAAAAATCCCTCATTATAAATATTGTTTACTTACATTCTTAAGTTTAATCAGATAGCCTTTTAGCTATGTTTTGAAAGGAGGAGCGGTGCCCCCTAATACAGGCATTTATATGTTTAAAAGGGGACTCCATGTACATGTTGTTTGACATATTGTAAAAGGCAAATAAATAATTTTTATTATTTTATTATTATTATTACTTATTACGCTGAACAACTTCTCTTATGATGCTATATTTGTATCTCTTATAGTTTAGCTGGGCTGCTAGGGTTCCTCATCAGGTGTACCAGACCTTCAATATTTTTCCGTCAATAGAAAATGTTCATTACGTTAAACAACTTTTCTTAGGACGCCATGTTTGTATCTCATATAGTTTAACCTGGCTGCTAGGGTTCCACATCAGGTGAACCAGACCTTCAAACTTTGTACGTCAATAGAAAGTGCTCATCACGTTTAACAATTTTCCTTAAGACGGTATTTTTATATCTCTCATAGTTTGGCTGGACTGCTATGGTTCCACATCAGATATTACGATCTTCAAAATAAATTATAGCCTATATGTTGGCGAGGACCAATAGCTGTATAACAAAAAAAGTTTCATCAAAATCCGTTCAGTAGTTTTTGTGTGAAACGCGGGCAACAGACAGACAGACAGACGGACAGACAGACAGACAAAAAATTCAAAAACTATATTTTTGGTATCTGTTTCGTTTAAGAAGACCCCTGGTGGTATTTTTTTCTATTTCTTTTCAATGTACAGAATTGGATCGTTTACAGTTTTATTATAAGTATATAGATATAGATAGATATAGATTTACGTCTTATCGAATACGATTCTAGTTAAGTATTCAAATAAAACGGGTATTCAAGTTATGAAAATAATTTAATAATCAACTTTACAATAAAATTGGTAAATTGGGGGTCTAGTGAAAAATTGTATTGGTCTATCACGGTAAAAGGATTGGCCAGCTAAATTCTGCACGTTGATTGAAGTTAGATTCTGCAGAATCTATCTGTTACCAGGGTGCGCCGGGTATTGCTATCACGGAGAACGATTCAATCAAGCCACACGGGGAGGCGCCCTTCGTGAATCCGCCAATTGTAAATCAAAACACATTATGCTTCCTAATGCTATTCCACCTCTTTTATCTGAGCTGCTACTGCTACAAAGACATTGAAGACTTTTTCTTCTGACATTGCAAAGTACTGTAGAAATATGTTCTAGTATTTTATCAAAGCTTTGAACAAATACTCAAATACCCATGCTACACATGTGTCCAAACATTTCTTCAAATGTTTGTGCTATGTCTGGCGCCGGCATAACGAAGGGCATGAGTAGTAAAATTGTGTACGAAGAAAAAGGGAAGTAGGTGGATTAAAAAAATAAAAAACTTCGTTTTGATAGTGACAATACCCAAACCACCTTCTGCCAAAATAAAAAAAAAATATTTTCATTTTGTTTTGCACTTTCTTGTGAACTGTACCTTTTCAGAGTGAAGTTTGTCAACAACCCGTCCTATTCTTTTAATAATCGCATAGTATATTTCTTAATTTTACAGTCTCCATGGCAACCGTAGGATTTACCGGCCCTGACTTCCTACTCTTTCAAGCCCTTCTTTAGCCGGCAACAATCAGAAACTTTTTTAAAATTAGAATTTTGAATTTAGAAGGAATAGACCGTATGGACTCCTATGAGTGGGGTTTGGCATCAATTCACATTTTATGATTAATATTGATTTGATTTAATTTTGAAATATAAAATAAATGTAATGAGTGTAGATAAAGTAGTGTATGACACTGCACATAACTCGGTATTAAAACGCTCGTGGAATACTATTAAAAAACTCGCCAAGGCTCGTTTTTTAAACTCCCACTCGTGTTTTAATACCCCTCATCATGCGACAGTCACATAAACTACTATTTTACCACCATTGCTTCAGTAAGCCTCTCAGCACACGGGCCACCGACCGACCACAACCACAAAACGCCGCCACCGATCTATTTCCTGTAGTAACAAAATACGTCACGAACGTTGTTCATGGGTGATTCTCCCGACGCAAAAATGTACGCGTAGATACTCATTGAGAACGGGGTTGCAGTGCAGAACGTTACTATCCGGTTTTAATATTTTTTTCTAGCAAGATGGGATAGTTAACCCACTCTCGGCACTTAATATTTTGTGTTAATGATTGCAGTTAATTAGGGGGGAAAATGATAAAGCCTCGAATTTATCATTTCGGTGTCACTGTTATTATTTTTTGTCATTCCCGTTTTTAGTAGTAACTTAACTTCCATTAAGCAAAAAAAACATCACCAAATATTTGTGAGTTTGCTAATCGTAATACTTTAATTTTTAATTTAATAAAAATTTTAGGGTTCCGTAGTCCGTAGTCCGTCTGTCCGTCTGTCCCCAGCCTAGCTCATAGACTTTTAGTATTAGAAAGCTGTAATTTGGTATTAATATACATATAAATCACCCCGACAAAGGGGTGAAGTAAAATTCTGAAAAATTTTTTTTTCGGTTAACACGTGAAGTGGGAATGTAATTTTTTTCTGGTCTACCCCATAGTGTGGTGTCGTTGGATAGCAATTTCAAAAATATTGCGGGTTTGTAAAATCAGTTTTTTGATTAAGGCATCAATTGTGACATTCATACGAACGCTATGAAAAACAAAGTTATTTTTTTCTGGCGAAAAGTGATAGGGTATTTTTGCTAGGTGTATGTAATCGGTACGCCCGCCCGCCGTACGTTAAGTGGGTACGGAACTCTTGTTAGGCGAGTCCAACTCGCGCTTGGCCATTTTTTTTTAACTTAATCTTTTACATTTAAATCATTTGGTATGTTACTGGTCAGTGCTGTGCACTTTTGTAATTGGACACAGATATATCGTAGTTTTAACTTAATCTTTTAGTTCTTGTAGTACTTATTTTTGTGTTCGGTTTTAATTTGGGTGTTCTCATTTCGGTTGATTAGGTAGATTAAAATATCAACCGTACCTAAATGATACTTTTATCATTTCGGTTTATTCTCTTATTACTTCGGTTGATTCTTCTATCATTTCGGATGGAGAAAAGTTATTTGGAAATTTTTAATTTTTATTTTATTTTTGTCTGGAAACCACCTGAGGCATCACACGTTGTTATCCCGCGGGAACAAATTATTTTACCGGGATTAAAAGTAGATTAAAAACCCTAAAAATATTTTTTTGAAATGATAAAAAAATGCCTCATGTTAAGATTAACCCTCATACTGCTTAAAAATAATATCTATAGTACCTACCTATTTCCGTAAATGCAACGCACATTGCATCAGCTACCTACTATTTATTTACACTTTTTACTTATTTGTAAGTCGTTATGTCATTAAGGCGCTACTCGGAAAAATATGGACTTTTTGATTTAACACTATAGGACGGTTAGAGTAGTTACAAATCTGGTAATAAGTTATATATTTCTTCATACCTTTATCTAGATTCGTATAGTTTCAGAAACACGATTTTATGATTTTGCCTCGACACTTTTCTTTATTTTCGAAAATACCTCTAAAAACTTCGAAAATTCAAGATTATTCTTAAATGGGGTTACTTACACTATTGGAAATTGGTTTAATTAGTGGACACCAATAATATTTAGGATCGTATAGAAGCATTTCTTAAAAATTGCTATAGTTTTTAATACGAAGTGATTTTGTGTTTTTTTTGCCTAATCTGCAAAATCGGTCTCGCTCCCGCGCGCGTCGTTTTCTCATTGCTATTTCGCTTCAGCACGCTTTTTCCGAGTATCGCCTTAAAGTGAGCACTGATATTACAAAAATAGACACAGGTGAGAGCCGTTTATGGAATCAATAAATCCTTTTGAAACAGAAATACCTACCTATAGCCTAGGTAATAGTTAACATAATGTTGGCTGATATTTTTAAAACGTGATAGGTGTGTCCGTTTTGCGTGGTTTTGTCACAGTTGTTGGCACAGAACACGGAAAAAAATATCTTTTCACTTCTCATGTTCTGTGGTGTGGTTGTTGGTGTCGTCTTATTGAGTGAAAGTTAACAACTATTTTACGGCACTACCTAATTGATTTTGAACAATAAATACCTATGATTTTGAAAATAAATACCTAATTGATTTTGAAAATAACATGGAAAATTACATAAATAATAACTTAATTTTGTTAGTAGTTTACTGCCATAAAAAAATCATATAGCATTTTCTCTATTTCAGATTTAATTTCGTAAACAAAGGTAACTAACTAATATTCTTATGATAGTTCAATTCAATCATTCTCTTTAAATAGTGTACGACGGTTGATGAGGGCTATATTTTGATAGTTCCAGTTTATGTTACTTTGTAAGGGGGGAAGATTCTAACCCATATGGCCCAATTAGTTTCCCTCCAGGCCCCAAAAAATTATTAAATGTATTTGAGGAGCCCGTGGCACAGAGGTTACCGTGCTCGGCCTGCGATCGTTGAAGTAAAGCAACTTTTGCAATGGCCGGTCACGGGATGGGTGACCAAAAATTTACTATCTCAAACTCCTCCGTGCTTCGGAAGATACGTTAAGCCGTTGGTCCCGGCTGCGTTTGCAGTCGTTAGCACCCACCAATCCGCATTGGGCCCGCGTGGTGAGTCATGGACCATTCTCCTTATCCATCCATAAGGAAGGCCTGTACCCCAGCAGTGAGGACTTATAATGGCTGATGATGATATTTAATTTATATTTGCGGGAGGTCACACCGTCATGGTCACATAGTAATATCGTTATCAAATATTTATTCCGACTCTTGGTAATAGTATGACGTCACAATGTTGACGATATTTATAAAACAAAATTATTTGATTACGCCTGTCATAAATTGTTTGAGGAGCTTATAAAACCAGTTGAACTGAGTTATAAATCAGAAGCTATGTTAGATAAGCGATTTATTAATAGTATCACAATGTAAGTATTTATATTGAAAACGTTATAAGGAAAATGTCTTTAAACTAACTTTACCACAGAATATATAATAGTACTAACGTACTATACTTACTTTACTTTTATTTAATTAAATAACATATTTTATCTACACTCATCTTATAATATTCGAATTATGAACTCATGCCTGAACGTATATTCATACACTTTATGCCATAGTCAACTTTAAAAAATAAAAGTGTTTAATAATGGTCATTATGATACAACCGGATACAGCTTTCACTCATTATAAAACACTTATTTTTCTTAATTTTACAATCTCCATGGCAACCGTAGGATTTACCGGCCCTGACTTCCAACTCTTTCAAGCCCTTCTTTAGCCGGCAACAATAAGAAACTTTTTTAAAATTAGAATTTTGAATTAAGAAGGTATAGACCGTATAGACTCCTATCAGTGGGGTTTGGCGCCAATCCACATTTTATAATTAGTATTTTTTGCTTAATTTTTGAAATATATGATAAATGTAATGATTGTAGATAAAGTAGTGTATAAGACTGCACATAACTCGGTATTAAAACACCTCATTATGCGACAGTCACATAAACTACTATTTTACGTTTTACGTAGAGTGTGTACCTAGGCGTAATAAAATTTTCCATTATTTCATATCTCGTATATCTAAAAACATAAAGCTTACACAGAATATGCTATATTATCTAAGCTGTGTATGATTTACCTACATGAAACAAAGTAAGTATGTATAATATAACAATGTGTATGTAAACCAAGTCGATTAGCGAGTCATAACATTCCAATAAACCCGATCTTGCTTTTCGATAACTTTGATATCTGGGTTCGAGTCCCATCGGAGCTAGTTGTGAGACGGGTCTATTTTTTCTAATACTTAACTTCATTTTCAATAACAAAAATTGCATTGTGAATGCAATAAAGTAAAATGGGAACACGCTGAATATTAGATGGACGGAGTGAGCATTATTTTTTATTTTTGCTTGCTTGATCTCTGCCTCCTCATCTGTATCCATTATTTTTTTGTATTAAGACTTAAGAGGAGAATGCGATCTATAATACTCAACACTAAACAGTATCATACATGTCACACAGTACAAAATGACTGGCTAACGTAAGATATCACACATCTGTAAGTTTTGTAATGTTATTTAAAAATTTGATCGTAGACAGCTTACTTCGTACCTAGCTCGTTCCAAATAAATGCGCTACGGATACAAATCCGTAGCAACCGTAGCAAATTCGTAGACGTTACATTATCTCCTGAACTTTGGTAAAAAATACGAGTTTTTTATTTAAATAACTACTTTGCAATCCTGAGAGTAAACTAAAGACTAATTGTTATGATAATGACGAGATTCATAAATAAAACCCACATGAACCCATATCTTTTGACAGTAGCGAAGTTTATTTATATTTCGATAAATACAGACCGAGTATTATGGAAAATTATGATTACGTGAATACAACTTATGTCCTAGGGTTAGTATTTAATGAACTTTCACGACTTTAATGTCTTTTTATAATTATCAGATGGATGTTGTGTTGATAGGATATCTTTAACAGTAGTTGGAAAGTTTAAAATTCCATTGCAAGATTAAAATATAATATGTTAAAAAGTCCAGAAGCAAAAAACACTGATGTTTATTGCAAGTATTATTGTGAGATTAGGGAGCTCGGCGTGCTATCGTTGAGGTTAAGAAACTATCGCAAAGGTCACCAAAGGTTGGTAACCAAAAATTTAGAGTGGTTAAAACCCACCAATCCGCATTGGGTCCGAGTGGTGGGTCAATGCCTATTCTGCTTATCCATCCATAAGGAAGTGCGCCAGCGGTGATTGACATTAAAAGGCATGATAATGATTATGAATTTGGCAACTGGTGGTTGAAATCAATATTTAATCGCCGCCGCAGTAATGCACGTAAGTAATTCAAAAATCATTACATTACTGTCTGTACCAAAAGTTGATTCGTGTTTCACCTTGAATCTCTAGGAGACATCCCTAAGTTATCATGTAATATTATAAAAGGTCTAAGAACCATTGCCATAACCGTCAGTGCTAAATCTCAACCGTACTCAGCAACTGAATATTTTTATGATAAAAACAAACATTTAGAAAGTACAAGTTTTAATTGAAAAAATTAAAATTAAATAACAAAAATTAACGTAATAGTGATTGAGTTTTGTTAACAAAATGACAACTAAAACAAACAACGAACAATTGTCAACAAATGTCAATGAAAACCACGGACATACCCGTGTACAGTGGTTAGTGGTGTCGATCGGTGAATATCTTTATCAAAGTTCTGCTAAAAGTACCAGGCGATCAGAATGATAAAGGAGGTTTTGTTTCCAGTTTCAATGATCATGCTGAACTATGGCTTGGAGACCGGCTGGATGTCACCGATGACTAAAGTGCTGACGTCAGACCTATCTCCTACAGGATATCCCTTGTCTAGTAATGAATTGTCCTGGGTTGGAAGTGTCACAGCCCTTATGGCCCTCTGCTTCGTATGCTTGTATGCTTACTTGGCTGATGCGGTTGGGAGAAAATATAGCGTGATGACAGTAGTAGTCTCGCAAGTGGTGAGTTCCCTTGTTTTATGAGAGCCTAGTACTTGTTTAAACCCTGACATTAACTGAGCATATTACAGATGTACCACCCTCCCACAACCTTGTAAAATCATAAGATAGTCCATGGAGAAACTATTTCACAAAGTTTATTTGAGTACAGAAATTTTCATTTTATTTCTATAATCCATTTCCAGTTAAGTTGGGCAATACGTCTGTTCGCCACCAATACTGCAATTTTAATAGTGTCCCGAGCAATGGGTGGAGTAGCATCTGCAGGATGCTTCATAGCCCTCCCAATGTATGTCAGAGAAATCAGTGAAGACAAAACCAGAGGCGCCATGCTATCCTTGCTCATAGCTATGCAGAACTTCGGTCTACTCTTCATGTATATTATGGGAAGCTATATGAACTACACTCCGGTGCTTTGGATATCGCTCTCTGCAACTGTGGTGACAGCAGTTCTGATGTTGTTTGCTCCGGAATCACCAGCGTTTTTGGTGAAAAAGGAAAAGTTTGATGTGAGTATATAAATGAATTACCTATGTAAACTTGGAAAAAAATCTCCTCCAAGATTTTTAAACTAAGAGTGAAATAACTTGTGACGGGACGTCCTCGTCGGCCAGTGGTACACTAGCCGGAACGTCGGAAGTCGCCGCCCAGTATTTAGTTAGATAGATATATGAATAAAAAGATGTTTATAGGGGCTTGATTTGTTTTATTGTAAGGAATTAAGAAACGTATAGGAAGAATAGGAACCCTTTCCAAGGGTCAAGGGTTCCACTTAATTATAACTAATCAACCAATTTAAGCTGATAATTAGAACTGGTACGTATAATAATTTTGATATATTAACTGGTAATGCTTCGCGAGCTCTGTACGGCTTGGTGGTTTTAGAATAACTGAATCAAAAATGATGAACAGGACACGTGAAACGAAGATTTTGAATTTGAATTGAAAGAACAGTATAGGATTCGATAAAATTAATGGCCAGTATGTAGAACTTGATGGAGTTTCCAGCCATCATGGAGTTTTTAACCACCCATAATGACTGGCACGAATTGACATCGTTACAAACTTACGGTTCGGAACTCAACTCAGTCATATTATACGTGGAAAATTCTGATTATTTCGTTGGTTTTAGATTATGTGGCAAAGAAACATTTAGTACCACTTTTAGCGGACCACTATATTTCTTGCATCTTTTTATAGACGTAGAGAAGGAAGTTCAACATAAATAAATGGAGAGTAAATATTTGAAAAATTGAATTTTCAGGAGGCCTTGAAAACCGTCGCTCTCCTCAGAGGCTTAAAGGAAGAGGATAAGATGGTTCAAGTCGAAGTGGACGCCATGAGAAATGAAGAGAACCATTACAAAACGTTGCCTAAAGTCACATTCTTAAATATCTGTAAGTAAATGTCAGTAAAAGCTTCTTGTATTAGGTACGTGCCGTGCATCTTTTAATAATTCTGATTCTGATGGTATTCAGTCGATCCATAGTAGTCTGTGGAAAGGTTTTTCAACGATGTAGCACTTATGAATGAATGAATGAATGAATGAATGAATGAATGATATATTTATTTGCAATAATTTTGAGTACAAGAAATGGTGTTCGTTATGAAGAAAGTTCGTCAAAATTTACTTATATTTAAGCATGCAAATATTATGTAGCGCCTGTAAGGCATATAGTACCTAATTTCAACATCGAGTTTTAACTTAATATCTATAAATGTATTTAAAAAACCAGAAAAGGGATCCCCATTAGATATTATTATTAAGATATTCTGTTATTGAGTAAAAGCAATTTTCGATGAGATATTCATTTAGTTTTCTTTTAAATATTGGTCCATCTAGCTGCCGTATATGATTAGGAAGAGCATTAAAAAGCTTAACGGCCATTCCATAGGAATTTCTGTGTGCTAGACTGAGTTTATATTTAGGCACTTCAAGTTTATGAGTTGGTCTTTCACGAAAGGGCTTATACTTAGAGACTTGTTTTATACTAAATTGCTCTATATTATCTTTAATGAATATGCATATCTGTTTTATATAGAGACCAGTAAGTGTCAAAAGTTTATATTTTTTAAATAAAGGTCTGCACGAATCTAGCCGGTATGCACCAAATAAAGACCTTAGACACTTTTTTTGGCTTCTGAGTAATGTTTCTGACTCTGAACAATTTCCCCATAATAAAATGCCATACTGTAATATAGACGCTACATGCGCATGGTACGCTAAGAGTGCCGTTTCTACTGAAGAAACTTCCCTTAGGCGCCTGAGAGCAAAAGAGAATCTGCTTACTTTCTCACAAAGCAAACTGATGTGATTCTTCCAAGTAAAGGTTTCGTCAATATTCAATCCTAAAAATTTAAATGATTGTACCTTATCTACTATTTTATTCTCATGTTTGATATTGAGTAAGAGCTCTCTTGTCCGGTGTGTGCGAAATTGCATATATTTAGTTTTTTCAATGTTAACGTTCAAATTATTATCTTTCATCCATTGAATGATATTATTTAATGTCAAATTTATTTCGTCTTCATATTCTTTTACATTTAAGTTCTTGTATTTCGTGCATCCTTGCACAAGGACAGTAGTGTCATCTGCGAATAATATGGTTTCATGTTTAGTCGCTGTTGGCAGGTCATTTATGTAGAGAATGAAGAGCAAAGGTCCAATCAATGTTCCTTGCGGAATTCCACATCCATTAACTTTATACTCTGATTGTAGAGCTGTTTTCCTGTAATTATTTTTACCATGACGACATGTTTTCGATATTTCAACACATTGATTTCTGTCCTGTAAGTAACTAGTAATCCAGTTAAGCGCTGTACCTCTTATGCCATATCTGTAGAGCTTATCACATAGTCTTTTATGCTCTACAAAATCGAAAGCTTTACACATGTCAAGGTAGAGCGCAATAATTGGGATCCCATTGTCCAAGCATTCCATTACCGATTTAACTAATTTGAAGTTAGCTAGGGTTGTGCTCTTATTTTTTCTAAAGCCGTATTGCTGGTTGTTTATTAATTTAAATTTCTCACAAAATGTGCTGAGACGAACAAGAGCTGCCTTTTCAAAAATTTTTGCCATTATTGCAATTAATGTAATAGGCCTATAATTGTTTGGGTCCGTTTTATCACCCTTTTTATATATAGGCTTTACTATGGACAATTTTAATTTTTCTGGGAAAACGCCTTGAGTCAAAGAGAGATTTATAACATGGCTAATTACAGGTGCAATGTAGTCAGCTACAGATTTTAGTATTTTGGTTGGGATTTCGTCATATCCAACTGAGTTGGTGTTTTTAAGGCTAACTATAATTTTATATATTTCTTCAGATGTCGTAGGATAGAAAAAAAAGGAATGTCCACACATGTCAATTGGTATGTCATTTGTTGTTACAATATCACTATTTTGCTTAGTCATGTCAATAAAATATTCATTAAAAAAGTTTGCAATGTCTAAGGGATTATCAATTATGTCATTATTTTGTTTAATTTTGTCAATTTCATGTTTCTGAACGTTATTTAATCTGGAGTTTATAATACTCCAAGCTGCTTTACATTTATTCGTCGAATTTCTAATCTTCTTTATATTGCCTCTTCTTTGTGTATCCAGAATGCATTTTTTAAGTACTCTTGAGTACCTTTTATAACTTTGTTTTATTTCTGATTTGTGCTCCTTCGATTTGCAGCTCTGATACTTAAGATAGAGCATTCTTTTCGCTCTGCTTGATTTTTTTATGCCACGAGTGATCCATCGTACTTTATTTACTTTATTACTAACCTTGACAGTTATTTTAGGAAAGCATAAGTCAAAGAATAACTTTAGTGTTTCGTGTAGTAGAGAAAAGGCCTCATTAGTATCATTACTTTCCATAACGTCAGAGAAAGTTAATTTTGAAATACAGTCACGAAACTTCTCTATGTTATTGTTTTTCAGGTCCCTTTTCTCCTCAAACCACTGGTTTATTACTTTGGTTACTTTTAAATTTATCTGTAATGTTTGAGCTGTGTTATGATCGGAGATGGCTAGGTTGTGCAATGCACCTACGGCTTTTGGTAAATTGCTTATGCAATGATCTATGCATGATTTTTTTCTCGTTGGAGCTGTTATGTGAAAGATTAAATTAAAATAACTCATCAAATTTGATAATCTGGTGCTATAGTTTGATTTCTTAATAATATCAATGTTAAGATCTCCACATAAAACAACTTTTCAACTTTTTTTATTACACATTTTTATCAGAAGGGCTTCGAGCTTATTAAAAAACAAATCTATGTCTGATTTTGGTGTACGGTAGATACATAGAATAACAAGGTTATGATTTGTTAATTCGATGCCAGAACACTCAAAACTTTTATAGCAAGTATATTCATCCAGATTTATCTTTGTGCAAGGTATACCATCTCTGGCTAAGATGCAAACACCGCCTCTCCTTTCACGAGGTCTGCAATAAGATGATATTAAATGAAAATCATTTATTTTAACATTTTTTACATCTTCCCCGGTCAAAAATGTTTCAGTTAAACACAATATTTTAATAGATTTGTTGCTATCTTTGAATTCTTCCAGCACCAGATGTAGGGTATCTTGTTTGTTTAGTAACCCAGCGCAGTTTTGGTGAAAGATTATAAACTTGTTATCGTCTAATATATTACTGGTACTCACGAAAAAAGCTTTCACTTTTCTTGGGTTGTTCAATTGAAATAGAAAAATTAGCCTTCATCATACCTGATGTTAATAGTGAAGACAAGTCTCTAGCGTACTACACTCGTAATCCTCAATCACTGAGGAAAAGGCTATCTCCTCCAACTGCCGGAACACAACAATGCTAAAAACATAGGTGTTATAGTAAAGTTTCCGACTTAGATAAGATGATGGTTGGCTAGCCAGGCGGACCTTAGAACAAGTCCTACCAAAAGGTACTTTTATTTTGGAAACCCTTTAACGCCAGCACGGCCGAATGGGGCCAAACTATTTTAATGTTTACTAAGTATATAATTCTCCGGCCGATTTCGGCTGGTCCGGCGTCCTCAGGTTTGAAATCTTCAGTATAGTTTTGCAAAAAGAACTGGACTTTAAATTACTTATAAATAAATAAATAACTTCTTACATTCACACCAATTATCTAAGCCCATGTTAATTTCATTAAGAAACTGTATCATGGAAAACTTGATAATACTTTTTGTTTGTAAATACATACTTAATATACATAGTTAACACCCAGACCAAGACAAATAGACATGTTCATGTACACAAATATTTGTCTTGTTCGGGAATCGAACCCGAGACCACTGGCGCAGAAGGTGAGGTAGCCTACCCCTGCGCCAAATCGGTCGTCAAACTTATGTTCCATTTGTATCATTTTGTATTAAATTTATTTATTTTTTCTTCTTTCTAAGTGTAGGTACCGTGTCTGGAGTGGAGAGTGTTCTCTCCACATTTTGGGCTCCACCTGAAAATCAGCGTCACACTTGCTGTGGCAAAAGCTGAGATTGGGGCCATTTCGGCTTTATGTTTGTTATTTTTACTGTGTATTGTGTTTTTTAAGTCGAATAAATTTAAAATTTCTTTCTAACTTACTTTCAACCACCAACCAAACCGAATATGTCCCCCACTGGGTATCGAACCCAGTACCTATGGGTCTGATACCGGTGGTGTGTACCACTAGACCACCGAGGCGATTAAAGACAAACAATTTTAGTTACAATGGATATAAAAATTAGATTGCCCCTTTCAGTTCACAACAGAGCCTGGCGTCGCGGCTTTATCTTCGTCATGCTCGTGAACACAGCCCAGTCTGGCAACGGCAACTTCGTCATCGTGACGTACGTGTGGGTCATCCTGTCTTCCACTGGGGTCACCCTGGACCCCGACCTGCAATCGCTGGTGGTACCAGTCCTGCTAATCTGCGGGTCCTTGAGCTCCATCGTGTTGGTGCAGAAACTTGGAAGAAAGGTAATTTAACTTCTTACAATCAGAGCAATTGAATAGATAGACAATGTCAGTATCATCATCATAAGGACAGCAATTTCGTCATTGTGACGTACGTGTGTGTCATCCTGTATTCCACCGGGGTTGCCCTAGACTCCGACCTGCAATCACTTTTGTGATGCCGATGCCGGGAACATGGAAGAAAGAGAAGAACAAACCAACGCGTTCGGTTTGCGGCCGCGGTGGCGTCTGCGGAGGCCACGATCAGATAAAGCAATAGCGCGTGTAGCGAAGCGACATGTTCATTCAAACACGTGCGTTCGGCGCCGGGGCGGGAGAGCGCGGGCGGCTGGAAATGCAGGTGGGAAAAAAATCTTTCCGTGTTCTGTGCAGTGTGCACGCAGCGTTCGCACGCGCGATCACTGGGCGGCCGCGTTTATTTGATGTTGATACGAATTGAATTCTGCACGTAACTAATTTTATAGTGATTTTATATTATTTTTATGCATTTACAATGCAATTTTGTAAATATAGGAAAAATGTGATAGTAAAAAACCACGAGCCCTAAAAGTAGCTTTCAGGCGGGATTCGAGAACCCGCGCCTCCGGGAATCCGGCCCGATGCTCTGACCAACTAAGCTACCGAAAGGCTTACACGACTCGTCGAATTTTGCTATCACTTGTTACGCTGTAGGCCAGCGTTGCTTCATCAATGTGAGGAAACCCTCGCATCCGAAAGAATTTTTTTACAAATGTTTAACAATCGATTAAGATGAAACAGCCATATTGAGATTTTATATAGCTTAGTTGGTCAGAGCATCGGGACGGATTCCCGGAGGTGCGGGTTCGAATCCCGCCTGAAAGCTACTATAGGGCTCGTGGTTTTTTACTATCACATTTTTCCTATAATTTTATAGTGTTTAGGAGGTAGTCTAAAATGTCTGAGACTATAATGATTACTTTAACTATTATGTTTTTTACTGAACCAATACTTCTCGTGACCTTCTCCAAGACCTGTTGAAGGTTGCTGGATAGCTGCAAAAAGCCAACAACCGCTCTTTGTTCGCTGAAAGGAGGATGTATATGTTCAGCTGTGGACTCAGAATGGCTGATGACAATGATTACTCCTCAGCTGCTCCTGGTATCCTCAATGGCGCTGGTGGCGGTGGCCCTCGCTAGCCTGGCAACTATCCAACTGCTTCAGAGCAATGGCGTCAATCCACCAGGGTGGATGCCCATCTTCCTGATATCCATAAGCGTGTGGGCAATGTCGGCGGCCAGTGTACCGGCCTTCTACGCTGCTGTGACGGAAATATTCAACTTCCAGGTGAGCTTTTACTTTACAACGTATTTTTTTATAGACACAAAACGTCAAAACCAGTTGTTTTGTAGAACTTTACTTGTCATCATCAGCTATTTAATGTCCCCACTGCTTGGGCACAGGCCTTGGATGCCTTGGAAGCCAGGCACAGGAGAATGGGCCATGACATGACCCACCATGCGGGCCAAGAAATGCTGCGTTAAGAATTTCTTATACAAATAATGCAGCATTTATTAACACAGTAATTTTTTATCACCCCGGATAATCTTAGGGATTACCTATTTTACTCATGAAAACAAACAACTTTTAGTAAGGGACCAAAACTGAAATCGCGAAAAAACAAAATCAGCTGTTCCCAGAAGTGCAAAAATATTTAATCAAAATGTATTGAACAGGTGTTTTTTTTCGGGATTTCAGTTTTGGTCCCATAATAAAAGTTGTTTGTTTTCATGAGTAGAATAATCCCTGACATTATCCGGGGTGATAAAAAAGTTACCGTGTATAAATGGATAAGGAGAATGGGCCATGTCATGACCCACCTTGCGGCTCCAATGAGGATTGGTGGGTATTAACGATTTTGCAAGTTTTGTTATTGAAAAATGGAAAATGAAGTACCTATTGAAAAAGGGAAAATGAAGTATTTTAGAAAAAAACGACCCGTCTCACAACTAGCTTCGATGGGACTCGAACCCACGACCTTTCGCTATCCGGGCGACTGCTCTAACCTCTGAGCTACGGAGTCGTTACGAGAAGCGTCGAATTTATCCAATACTTCTTACGCGCTGTTTAGCCAGCGTTAAGTTCAAAACCGACCAAAAATTTATTATCTCGAGCTCCTGCGTGCTCAAAAGCAGTCGTTAATACCCACCAATCCTCATTGGGCCCGCAAGGTGGGTCATGGCATGGCCCATTCTCCTTATCCATTTATACACGGTAACTTTTTTATCACCCACCCTATCTCGACATCCTTCGAGTCGAGGCACGTTGAGCCGTTGGTCCCGGCTGCATATCGTCGGCGGGCTGTGAACGGCCATTCTCCGAATAGCCAGTTTTTACGTGTCCGGGCTTGTATATCCGTAATATTGTAAAAAATCAAGAGCTTTAAATTTTTTATATATAAGTAAGCGTCCATATTTAGCTGTAAACAAAAACATAGGCCTCTGTTAAATAGTTGTCTGGCTAAATTAATTTCATAAACCCCTGTTCTCTAATCACCGTGACGCGTCCGCACACCAACTTAATGTTAAAACTTGCCATTAATTTTCATAACGGACGGAATTCATTTGCTTCGTTCAACATTTTAAATAGTATAGGGTTATGTGTATCACATAACAAAATATCCATTCAATAGAACCACTCTGTAAATAATTATCAATTAATAACCGCACGTCCGATCTAAAGTTATAATTACCGTGACGTTTTCTATTCCTGGACACACATCCTTGAATAACAATATTTGGCACATCACTATTGTACGCGCAGCGAGCCCCTCAGTTCCTGTCGCAACCCATCAGCAGGTGCACGTCTATTATGTTGGTTTATCCCCAATGAAGGACGTAAGTGTATAATTACCGTATCCTTGGTTAAAAACTTTTCTAATTGCCGTTTACTTATTTTTATACTAGAATGGTTAAGTTTAGTTCCCAGTTGCTTTTTAAATAGAGACAGTACTTTGACATCCATACATTGTAGTAAACTAATATTTGCTTACTCTGTTGGTTTTAGAAATATTTAAGAAAATTTGTGTTTTTCTATTTACCGTATACTAATTACCATATATTTCTAATTACCGTTGTATGACATTATTGCCCACTAGTTGTGCCCGCGATTAAGTCCGCATGAAAAAAAAATCTGAGGCTTTCCAAGAATAGAAAGTAACATTATCCTTCTTTAGAGTTCAAGTTATCTACATACCAAATTTCATTAAAATTGGTTCAGTGGTTTAGCTGTAACGTCAAAGAAATAGACAAACAATTGTTCGATACAATATTAGTAACGATTTCCAGATAATAATATAATAATATCGTGAAATATTATATAATTATTTGATGTATGCTTATTTAGGCAGATATTTATTTAAATAAAATTAATTCGTTCCTTTAATTCAAACCTTGCTAGATATCGATGTTTTCTTCTGATTATTGATTTTAATTTGTAGGATGGGATAACCAAAGAAAACCAAGGATAAATAAAAGAGATTAGAAGGCTCGCAGCACGAAAACGTCGAAAAAGAATAAAAATGACCCTGTTTTATACCAATAATCAGAGGAAAACGAGAAAGAAAGTTAAAATAAAAGAAAACGAGATAAGAAACTCCTAGGTAGGAGGAAGAAGGCTCAAAAAAGGAAAAGGGAAAATTTTAGAGCTTACTATAAAAGACAAAAGGAAAAGGAAAATTTAGGGACAAGTGGTCGTAGATCTAGATTCACTTGATGTCCGGGCCGGCGTTTTTACCCGGCGGGTTAGGCCACCGGGCTTGTTTATATATATAATCGTCGCAAAACCACCGTCAGGTAAAGCCGGCGGGCCGGCGAGTTCGGTGTGTAGAGGCCTTAAGAGGTCCTCTTGAAACTCTGTCACCACCACCACCAAGTCGTTTTAGTAATTCGGAATATTCACTGCGCTCCAAAAAATACACTAAAATAGTATTTTCACAAAATTCTTTTGTAAAAACCATCTTGAAAAAAAGAAGACGATCTTTGTCAGTAGTCTGTAAATAAATTTATACTAAAACATCTCAAAACTTGGTAGAAACCCATTTTTATTTTTGTTACCAAAGTAAGACAATGGATTAATTTTATCTTTAATAATTTGAATATTAATTCCTTATTATTTTAATTTTATTAATTTTATAAATTAACACAAAAACAATAAAAGTTACGAACAAAAATGTTTAAATTTTTTTATGAGAATTGCTCATTTCTAAGGCCATATATTTAAACAATACTTACTGATTATTATAATTTGTAAAAACAATTAATGTGTTGAGATTTAAAATTATTTTTATGCATTCACAATGCAATTCTGTAAGCACTTATAGGAAAAAATTCCGGAGACGCGGGTTCGAATCCCGCCTTACTTTTTACTATCACATTTTTCTATAAGTGTTGTGTCATTAGATGCAAAGTATTATTTAATTTCTTTATTTTACATAGATTAATTGATGTTTTCTAATTACCGTTACATTAAGTTTTAGATTTATCTAATCACCGTACCCATAATTTTTTAAAATCTCAATAACTTAAAAACCGCTTTTAATAATCTAATGCCACTTTAAACACTGAATTCGTATCTTTAATATGTTTCATATTTTAATGTGTTTAAGAGAAATTAGCGTAAAATAAAAAAGGGTACGGTAATTATGTGAAGAACACCTAATGCCGAGAATGACCGTGAAAAGCTCGTGAGTCACAAATTTAGTGAAAAACACTTTTAGTTGATTTTCGTGAGAAAACCTCGTAATACATGTCTACACGGAACGAAACTCAGATTCAATGCCCCCAGTACACGATGGCCGATCATGGTCGGCGACCATGACCAATACATCGTACATTGACACTTTTGAAAGAACCTTTTTAAACTTGTTCGTTCAAAAGTGTCAATGTACGATGTTTTGGTCATGGTCGCCGACCATGATCGGCCATCGTGTACTGGGGGCTCAATAATTGTAGCGCCATCTATTGAAATAAATGAGAACCTCGTGAAAAAGTCGCGTTGACCAGTGTGGTTTGAACAAAGATATTATAATATAACAAGATTGTGCACTATGAAAATAAAAGCAATGTCAATTCGATTCTATGCAGTTAGAATAAGGTTTATTTTCGTATGACATTTCGATAAACGGAAAAACGAGCCGAGCGAGAGGCTCCTAAATAGGATTGCATCCCTGTCTACTGGGCTGCCACCATGAAATATTTTTGGTTGTAGTAGAACTTAATTCAAATTCATATTTCTTGTTCTCGAGAATTTTCAAAATATTAATTAATTAAAAGGAATGTTAAGCGGATAATAATAAAGTCCATATCATTTGTATTATTTAAAACCTAGAAAAACTATTTTTTTAATGTAAGAGTCGGTGTTATGGTAGTTTTAATTATAATAAATTTGCAACACTTTGCGTCTGGACAATTTTAATAAAAATAAAAACATCATCAATATGGCGACGGCAAATTAATTTATGTGTGTAAAGTTAGTGTGTGGATCTTAATTATCATTTTAAAATTACGTTTAAATCAATAAAAATGGTTCTCACTTGATGTGTGAAAGGATGCAAAAGCGAATCATTTAAACGGAGCGGTGTATCTTTTCATAGGTAAGTATTTAGCCAAACTTTTATTCTTGCGTATAGTAGGGTGTCCATTTCGTTTTTAGTCTATAGACTGGAATTTACTTTCTTACTTAACCCAAACATTAATTTTCATTGTTTCAGATTTCCTAAAGATGAAGAAATTAAAAAAGGTTGGCTTAACCTCATATCTGAAAAAATTACACAATACTCAGCGGAAGAAGAAAAAGAAGAAGAACTTTATCAGAAAATAGGCATGAAACAAAACTTATTAAATGTATTATAACATCTGTATCTTAATTGAAGGTTAAAAAAGTAGGTACGCAAAACACGAATCTTTACAATTATTTGGACACAAAGCCTCCATGCGTCAAAAGATCCGCAAGAAAATTTTGTTTAGCAATGTATAGTCTAACGAATAAACAGATTTTTATTACTGTACGTGGACTTTCTATTTCTATCCATTTTAGCAAAATACGCCTATCAGAAATAGAGACATACATTTCATATAAGTACATACAGGTCAAACTGACAACCTCCTTTTTTGAAGTCGGTTCAAAAGTAAGTATGCTTATAAAGCATATGTATGCGTCGTATGTATCGTCGTATGTATGTATGTGTCGATTGTCACATTATTGCCTCATAAGTGGTGCAAATGCTTTGCCTCGCGGGGTCCTCATCTTAACTAATATTATACAAGAGCTCCCTAGGAAGCGTGATGTTCGAATCCTACGTGAGCCAAGTCTGGTTAACTATAAATTGTCCTCGAAAAAACCAAATCGTGTAGTCACTCACGTCTCTCTAATTAGAGAGGGACGCACACCATAATAGGCCTATCTCGCTCGGCTCGGCTGTAACTCATGAGTGCGCAATCTTGTTATATTATAATATCTTTGGGTTTGAAAAGCTCGGCTACGCGGTTCATCCCGTGGTTTTATTCATAACCTCTTATAAAAAATATATGTAGTATGGAAAAAAATGCAGAGCTTGTAAGAATGTATACGTGTTTATCATACGTAGTATACGACAGTACTAAGATATTTTGTTGTCTATGAAAACCTCTCAAGTAACATTAGACACTTTTCTGTAAATTATTTGCGAATATTTGTCTTCAGAATCATTGAATAATGTTTTAAACATGAAAAATCCACTAAATGTTTTACTTGGCTTCATTCAAAAATTTTCACTGTACGGTTTTTTTCATCTCCTGTAAAATTTGGAGTAATGCACATGCGAGGTTTTCACAGCCCGCCGACGATATGCAGTCGTTAATTACCCACCAATCCGCATTTTGGACACGCGTAGTGGGTCATTCATGGTCCATTCTCCTTATACATCCATAAGGAAAGCCACTTCTACCGCACCGCTCCTACCCAACCAATGTATGAGCAGACAAATATGGACGTGCTCTGTAGATGCGCTTTAGCTTGCGGCAGGCTCGCTTACCGCGCGCTGTCTGCTATTGTATATTTCGTTGGGTAGGAGCGGTGCGGTATGAGTGGGCTTGGGCTATGACCTTTAAAAGGCTGATGATAACGCCTAATATTGTTTGCAGGTTCGATCCAAGCTCATGGGGTGCGTGGTGTCGTACGCGTGGTTCGTCTCATCAATACAAACGGTGGTTTTTCTACCGATCACCGAGATGCTCGGGATGCACACGATGTTCTTTACGTTCGCTGGGATCACCGCCTTCGGTGCTGTTGCTGCCCTGGTATGCCTGCCCGAAACTAAAGGGAGAACGGTGGAGGAAATAGAAAGAGAATTGGCAAGATAGACTGACAAAATAAATTACCTATTTATTTTTAATTGTTTTTATTTTAAATCTGAACATAAAGGATTTACAGACACACATATTTACTGTTCACATGCTGTCCCTGATCGAACAGGGAACGGGGCCGATTCTCAAATGTATTGATATACTAGCCTTCCGCCCGCGGCTTCGCCCGCGTGTACTACACGACGTTATCCCGCGGGAAGGTGATATTTTTCAGGAATAAAAAGTAGCCTATGTCCTTTCTCAGGCTCTAGACTATCTGTGTACCAAAATTCATTCAAATCGATTCAGTAGTTTAGGTGTGATTGTGTAACACACAGATAGACAGAGACGCATTTATAATATAAGTAAGGAAGTAAGGATATCTAACTCGACATACTTAGGTCAAATTCGAATACTAAATTTTTCCATAAGTTTTTGAATAAAAAAATGAACTGTAACTAGCGCTATAAACGTCCCAGTGTCTAAAATGTGTGCTAAAATGTCACAAAAATGTCTAAAGTCCCCAGTACATCATGACCAATACATCGTACATTGACACTTTTGAGAGAACCTTTTTAAACTTGTTCGTTCAAAAGTGTCAATGTACGATGTATTGGTCATGGTCGGCCATCCTGTACTGAGGGCTTAAAGATAGCAACATACAAATTTCTTGCTAAAGCTACAACTTTACGCGCGATAATGTAACGGATGACATGTAGACTACACGCCAGATAAGTCTGCGCGCGGTCAAAATCGAATAGGTACCTACTAATCATTTACCATAATCTTAGATCAAAAATGTACTGTTACTATCGCTAAATGCGCAGTCGCACCACAGAGGAAAAAGAAATACTACGTGTCGCACGCAGAGTTATTTGACTCGGACTGTGCTCGGACTCTACCATACCACTCGATGCAAGTCGAGCGCTGGGCATAGACAACGAATGAACCAAAAAAAAAACTTGTGCTGTCAATGTGTCAATGTCAATGTCATGCATTGGTGCATTCCGAGTCGCACGCGTAGCATGACGGCCTCGAGAGAAGCTTTGTCTACCCCGAAATGTCACTTTTGTCCGGTCAAGATCGAGAAACTGTCGGTGCGAGCATGACCAACTCGAGAAACTTGTCGAGTCTTCGTGTAATGTCAAAAGTCGACAAAACTCTACGGTCGCGAGCACGACGACCACTTTTCTCTTCAATTGACATTTAATTTGACAGTTGAGACGGAGTTCTTTGTCTTCTACCCGTTGAGTAGTCGAGAAAGATATCTCTACCAGTGTTGCCAACGTGGTACGGTAAATGCCGGATTATACAGCAATCGGGGTTAAAAGGTAACCGTGGTACGACAGCTTATGCCAAAAGTTTTCATACAAATACGACATTTCCGAAAGCTCTGAGTGCAAGTAATTGTATCAAAATACGATTATTTTTTATTTTCCGCCCCGGTATACGGTAATTTCTAGTAATTTCCCTGACACGACACGGCAACTGACAAATTTACATTGGCAACATCGCAGTCAGGGGAAAGAAGGTTTTTTTTTAGTTTCTTCCAAAAGGAACAGGCTAGGGTCTGAGACTATACTGCTTCGTCATTAGTCTTGCTTGATTATTATGTCTTTAGTATTTTTTTCTTTCCTATTATTTTTCCTTCTTTTCTTGCTAACCTAACCTAACTCATTAAAATGCGTGGGTGGTTCACACTTTCAATGCTCATGGGAGTTTTACGCGGGGATAGTAATATGAATCGTACAGAGCGCCTTACTTTATTTCTCACTTTTACTTCATTGTTCTTCATTAATGGCACATTATTGCACTAATTCCACCACACTAACACAATAAAAGCCACAAAGAACTAATTTACAAAGCCCGTCCTTTTCTTTTTGCTTCCCGCGCAAAACTCCCAAATTTTTCACTTCTTTCATCTGTCACATCAATTTGATACTTTTTCAGTAAATACGAACTTGGATAAATGTCTTTTGCGCCGAAAAAAGGACAGAGTAAAATAATGTATCAAAATAAAGAATAGAAATCATTCAGAACGTTATCCATTGCTCCTAAACTATGTAAAAATAAGACCGGTAACTAAAAACCGGTAAATATTAAAACATGGCAATAATGGTAATTATTTAATAATGGCAATTATTTTTGTCGAGCTCGAGATAGCTTTCTCCACCCAAGACAACGAGTCCCGCTGTCAAACTGTGCTCGGCATATCGACATAGGTCGTAGACAAGAGATAGGTTTCTCGATCTACACCCGACTCGAGTCCCATTGCTCATGCTACGCGTGCTGGAAGATGAGATAGACGAAGTACCTAATGAGCGATTTTCTGAGGCCCTTTAAAAAAAAAGCTTCCAATTGCTTCACTAGATGGCGTTGAATAAGTATGTACATGTCTATGGTTTATTTTGGTATGAAACATATTTAAATTAATTACTTTTTAAAAACTCAAAGGAAACTAATAATATATTAAATAAGTACTACTGTGAGGAAAAGAAACGAAATAGGTAAAGGACATTTTTCATTTTCGGCTAGGATATTGTACACTCGACAGCACATCAGGTTAAACAGTTGAACTGCGATAACAGCTTCTATTACGTAAGGCATGAAGGCGGTCTCAAGGTCAACATGTATAGTCTGATGTGCCGCCGTGTGTACACTATTCGTACTAATAGTAAAAAATATAGTAAAGCCGAATAAAATATTAAAATTCTCATTGTCTTTCTGGATAAATGGTACAAAAATAAACTTTAAAATAAAAATTCTTTGCCATCCATGGTCACACTGGCAACCATATTTAAATCACATTCGGAAACTTTGATGTTTCTGTACGAAAAAACGATGACATTGACGACTGATGATAATCTGTCAATGTGAACTTTTTTTTTAATGTTAGTGTGAAGCCCCCAGTACAAGTTGGCCGACCATAGTCGGCGACCATGACCAATACATCGTACATTGACACTTTTGAACGAACAAGTTTAAAAACGTTCTTTCAAAAGTGTCAATGTACGATGTATTGGTCATGGTCGCCGACCATGATCGGCCATCGTGTACTGGGGGCATGACATTTTACCGCCATATTGAATCGGGGTTGCATAATTATTAAGACTAGATAATGCTTTTGTACCATCAAACGCGTTATCTTATTGCGATATAATTAGTTTTCAGTTATTATATTTATCTTTTGCTTGCCTATGGTATAGTGTACAAAGTCCTAGCCGAGGCTCCATACAAAACTGAAAATCTCCTTTAAAGATTTAGGTAAAAAAGTCGTGTCAAAGTAAAATTTATAACGTTCCGTTCCTTCTTACTGCATAGGTGGGACAGCGCCATCTAGTGACTGAGCTTTCAGAAAATCGCCCATTACGGCGATAAAGTTAACATTTTTCGAGACGTCATTCAAACTTTGACACTTTTCATTTTTCAAACGTCAAATAGATGTCAGAGTGAAAACAACCATTCGATTTGATGGTTGTTCGGTTGCTGCACTCTGAGCCACAGAACGGGTGAAACTACACTCTGACAGCTGTCAGAGTAAAATTTCACCAAGCCACGGAACGGCTAGAGCGCGCGCTCGAAGCCACAGAACGCAACCTTGGTCCTGAATCGGAATGCACCCAATGTGTCAATGTCATGCATGTCATGTCAAAGTGATGTCAAATCAAATGTCTGTCATCAGCTGTGGAATTGATTGTTAATAAAATGTGAGAATTGTGAGTTCGCCGCGGTTGCTGATTATATTAATTTAAATCAGTAAATACACTACAAAATGATGTATTATAATTTATAAGTATTAGAGACATCAAGATCATCGTTTAAAGCATTACTCAGTATTATACGATAGGTAATTGGTGCATTAAAGGTTATAATGGGTTTGTTATCAGACCCGGATTATGGCTCTGTGAAATGGGTGAGAATTCTGAAGAAAATCCATGGGCCACTGTGTATTTTGTGCTATATTGGAGCTCTGGTGTGGTTTGTTATGCTGGGCAACAAGGAATTCAATAATGAGACTTATTTCTCGGAGAATGCTCTGTTACCAGGGCTTGTTACTAATGAATTTAATGGAGAACAAGCAGCCAAGCAATTTTTTAGCGATTTTCAGCAGGAGCTGGAGGTAAGTTTAATTTGTAGCTTTCTTTAAGTTGCATAGCTTTTTAGAAAGTTAGTTAGGGGTTCAATAATAAACAAATACTTATAAATTGTTTAATTTGAATTTTTTGTGCATACCTATCATCATCATCATCATCAGCCATTTAATGTCCCCACTGCTGGGGCACTGGCCTTCCTTATGGATGGATAAGGAGAATGAGCCATGACCCACCACGCGGGCTCAGTGCGGATTGGTGGGTATTAGCGACTGCAAGTGCAGCCGGGACCAATGGCTTAACGTGCCTTCCGAAGCACGGAGGAGCTCGAGATGAAAAGTTTTTGGTCACCCATCCCGTGACCGACCATTGCGAACGTTGCTTAACTTCAACGATCGCAGGCCAAGCGCTAACTCGTTGTCTTGGGTGGAGAAAGCTATCTCGAGCTCGACAAAAATAATTGCCATTATTAAATAATTACCATTATTGCCATGTTTTAATATTTACCGGTTTTTAGTTACCGGTCTTATTTTTACATAGTTTAGGAGCAATGGATAACGTTCTGAATGATTTCTATTCTTTATTTTGATACATTATTTTACTCTGTCCTTTTTTCGGCGCAAAAGACATTTATCCAAGTTCGTATTTACTGAAAAAGTATCAAATTGATGTGACAGATGAAAGAAGTGAAAAATTTGGGAGTTTTGCGCGGGAAGCAAAAAGAAAAGGACGGGCTTTGTAAATTAGTTCTTTGTGGCTTTTATTGTGTTAGTGTGGTGGAATTAGTGCAATAATGTGCCATTAATGAAGAACAATGAAGTAAAAGTGAGAAATAAAGTAAGGCGCTCTGTACGATTCATATTACTATCCCCGCGTAAAACTCCCATGAGCATTGAAAGTGTGAACCACCCACGCATTTTAATGAGTTAGGTTAGGTTAGCAAGAAAAGAAGGAAAAATAATAGGAAAGAAAAAAATACTAAAGACATAATAATCAAGCAAGACTAATGACGAAGCAGTATAGTCTCAGACCCTAGCCTGTTCCTTTTGGAAGAAACTAAAAAAAAACCTTCTTTCCCCTGACTGCGATGTTGCCAATGTAATACCTATATGTTCCTGTAAATAATAGGGCAAACAGTCCTAGTTTATATAATTTTGAAATTCAATAATGTTTTACTATTGTAATCATTGTTGGAAAACCTTAATTAATAAAATAATTAAGATACTTCATTAACAGTTTGATTTTATTTTTTTCAAATGGTAGGTATACTTATCATTAATGAAAGCATTTTCTTTCTTTTAAAAAGACATAAGTAGCCGTTATGTTATATTCAAACACGTAAAATGAAATACTTACTTACTTTAAAACTCTAATTAACAATTCTTGTACCAGATAGTTGTACTTGGTAATTTGTAATTACAGGACAAATATGATGATACTGACGTAATACCAGTTCCTTGGTTGGTGGGCAAGATGTCGCAACTCCATTTGGAAGTTTACACTCATAATTTCACCCTCAATTACCCGTTAGGGCATGGTCAGGTAATAATCAAACTAGGGCCGTTCCGGTGAACGCCCAACTTTGGAAATCTGCCGGGCTTCAAATTAAAACAGATCAATCGAGCCCCAATCAGGCCAAAATCGCAAACATCGATTCATAGCTCGCAAGAACATTAATATCTTCAAAATAACTTCGGCAAATAGTACAATAAGAAATTATGAACTTCGATTCTGTTTTAAGTTGAAACCCGGCAGATTTCTAAAGTTGGAAAGTTCGCCAATAGGGCCCCAATATTATTGTAAGTAGTTATTTGTGTAGTTCAATGCCTATCATAGTTTTAGTCTTAACATGTCTGTGTGCCCGTGTAGTCCTAAATATAATTGGCTACTGCAGCCATATGAAAGCGCACGATAGGGCCGTCTATCAGCGAACTGAATGATGCAGTCGCCGCCGTGGCCAAATTGGTCAAGGGCATCATCATAATTTGATAATATTTTAACTGGCACAGTTGGATTAACAAGTAACTAAAACTAATGTGTAAACTCTATTATTTCGGGAGATTGCCAGAGCCAGAGCCATTCAGTCGATTCAGACATCAGATATTAAAGATCTCGATGTAGGTAAGCGAAAACAGTCACTGGTTCAGTTCCATCTTAGTTTTAAAACAATCAATTAAAATGAAGAATCAATTTGATTAATTTGAGGCACAACAATTTGTGTTGGGGTGGAAACAAGTTCTGTCTTCAACATCCCGATTCCCGAACAGAAGTGCGCGCCACCCCTTTCGCTGTATTGCCCCTCCAACGTTCAGCGCGCGCTTGAACAGCCCTCTAGCCGGAAGCGCACGTTATTGTGCCTAAAACTAGTCAAACGAGCGTCTTATTTCTCATCCACGCCGACATATACCTACATTAATTTGTATAATATGTTGGTATGTGGTTTGTGTTTCTGCGTCAAAATATAAAACATGTTGCTTGTGATGTGATATTCCATAACTCATGTTTATTTTCTATCCCTACATCAAAAAGAAATCAAATAGTCCAAGGAACACATCTTAAAACAACAACACATTCCCATACAAACCTTGCTTTTTACAAGCTTTAGTTAGTTAGTTAGTGGGGGACAAATCTTGCAAGCTTAATTTGACCCACTTCATAGTGACCAATAGAGCTGACTGAAATTTTGTATACAGGTTTGGTTTAGATGACAATACAATATTAAAGTACAGTCAGCAAAAAAGCTTGTAATAAAATGAAATTTTTACTAAAATCTTATTTCTATTTTGTATGGGAAACCCAAAAACTAAAACTAATTATTTATCTATGTGCCTTAGACTTTTTGATAACAAAAGCAATAAATTTTATCTGATATGCCGTTGTGTCTCAAATTATTCTTTTTTAAATAAATAGGTTTACAAAGGTACAAATGTTTATGGCATCCTAAGAGCACCTCGGACATCGTCCCTGGAAGCCCTGGTGGTGACTGCACCGTACCGAGCCATTCATTCACACCAGAAGGGTACGGGCGCAGGCATAGCACTGATGCTGGCTTTTGCACAATTCGCTAGATGTAAGTAAAACACATTGACACATATAAAAATTTACTGACCTGTGTAAATTGTAATAAAAGTACTTTTACAGTTTAATTGATAGTGAATTATTACAAAAAAATAGTTTTTTTTTAATATATAAGTACTTTATTTTCAATTAAAAAAATTGCAACAAGTACTTATTAAAAAAAATACACAAAGCCCTTCAGAAAAAAAATATAAAACACAACTCAAAAACACAAAATCAAGATGACGTTTTGTTTTGTTTTTGAGTTGTGTTTTATATTTGTTTTTCTGATGGGCTTTGTGTGATTATTTATTTTTATACTTACTTCTGCAATTTTTATAATTGAAAAAAGTGTGCTTAAAAATAATATTATATTTTTTTATTCCAATACATATACATGTAAACGTAAACAAGTACTCTTTCTGATAAAAAGATTGTTCCATTCTTAGAAATATTTTCAAAAGTTATGGCAATTACTTTTCAGCTCAAAAATACTGGGCCAAAGATATAATATTCCTGGTTACTGAACACGAACAACTAGGGATGCAGGCTTGGCTAGAAGCTTATCATGGCCTCCAAAGTGATGCCAAGACGTTTTACACAAGTCTTGGCAGTTTCTGGCAGCCTGGTACTCCTGCCTTTGATTTCTCTAAGCTTGGAGGTGGATTTGATTTGGGTAACAATGAAAAGTGCTTGAATCCTGGTAAGCTGAAAGGAAGATCGGGATCTATTCAAGCTGCTATCAATTTGGAGTTTCATACCCCGAAAATTAGTAAGTTTAACGTGAATTTCAAGCGCATAGTTCTTTTTTAGGTGAAAGTACACTTATGTCAGCCGAACGCGTCAAACAAGCTAATCAAAACAATTTTTTGAATGTATTTTAATTTTTAGTTTTATGCATTCACAATGCAATTTTTATTACTGAAAAATGGAAAATGAAGTATTTAGAAAAAAATCGACCCGTTTGCTCCCATCGGAGCTAGTTGTGAGACGGGTCGATTTTTTCTAAATACTTCATTTTCCAAATTTTTGACTTCTTTAAATAAAATCCTAAAATTGTCGCACACCTGCCGGAGTCGAATCGTCCGAATTTTCGACGCTTTTTTAATTCGCAATACTAACATTCGTTTGGTTCGGCGCAATAATATTCTATAATTTCAATTTTTTTAAATTTATTTTCCGGTTTTGAAAGTCACAAAATTGTAATATAGATATTATGGAAACAAACTCAGCTAGATTTTATATTCATTTATATTGATTAGGTAAAATACTGGTTTAATAAAAAATCTGTTCTTTAAGTTAGAAGTACTTACCATTAGTTTCTGAAGCGGGGAATTATTTTAGTATTTTTTAATATCTTTGTTAGAGTATGACTCAAACATATTTTTTATAATATTTTTATTTCCAGTTGTTGGTTTGAGTTTTATCTTTATTTATTTTTTTACTTTATTCCAGAGTACATTGAGGTCAAAGTGGAAGGATTAAATGGCCAGTTACCAAACTTGGATCTAGTCAACTTGGTTCACAGATTGTGCGTCAAGTCGGGTATCAATCGTTCCTACAAACACAGGTTGGTAGTTTGAAGTTGAACGTTACTATATGACTACGATTTTTTTAATAACTTTTTTATTAAAATGTCAATAAAAATTCAAAGAAAGCCATTTTTATCGATGTTAGAATAACTTAAGAGTTATCCGAATTCAATCCGGGACCTAAGAGATAGCGGCACCTTAAAAACCGGTGCGTACACCACTCGGCCACGGAGGTTGTTAAATTGCATTGTCGTCGTTATAGCATTGTATAAAAATAGATTATTAAACTCAGATATTGAAGAAAAACTGTAACTTATTGTATTTGTGGATTTTTATTAAATTGTATGCCTTGACATAATTTTTAATTTTGTTTTTCATTTCATGTAAATTGTCAGTTACTCCTGGATTCGAACTCGCAACAAAATGGATGAATGGATTAGTGGTGTATGGACAATGCTCGGTATGGTGTCCACCCAAATTGCTGGGGTATGTTACCATTTATTTAAGTCATCTACGTATAATCACAGATAATATAATACTAGTATAATATATATATCTTTCTGACGACCGATTTGGCGCAGGGGTCAACTACCAGCCTTCTGCGCCAGAGGTCTTGGGTTCGATTCCCGAACAAGACAAATATTTGTGTGCATGAACATGTCTATTTGTCTTGGTCTGGGTGTTTTCTATGTATATTAAGTATGTATTTATTTACAAACAAAAAGTATTTAAGTATATATTTTATCCGTTATCAAGTTCACATAGACACAGTTTCTTAAGAAATTAACTACGGGCTTAGATAATTGGTGTGATTGTAAGTAAATATTTATTTATTTATCTCATACCTATATATTTCTTTATTTATTTATTTAATAACTTAGTACACACAAAAGTTTTAAAGGAACAAAAATATAGACAGTAGAAATTGTACAAGGGCACAGCTTATTCCACATTGTAATATCTTCCAGCTGGTCCGTTTCTTTTATATACTTATACAGGGTTATTTTGAAATCACTGGCCAAATTTTTAAGTTCGACTCAAAATCGGTAAGTGAACAACTGTCTCCTAGAAACATGGGTTGAAATACGACAAAAATTTTTGGACTTCCCATACTAAATCGATTACGTGATCAGTATGATATGTATGAAAATTAAAAAAAAAGACATATTTCGACCTATGTTTCTAGAAGAAAGTTGTTCACTTACCAATTCTGAGTCGAACTTAAAAATTTGGCCAGTGGTTTCAAAATAACCCTGTATATTATGTCATGTCATATAATTACATTTCTTTCATAATAGGTACCAAACGGTAACCACGGCCTCTTCCACCGTTTCGGCATCGAGGCCGTGAGCCTCGAAGGCCGCGACGTAGACGACCCTGCAGGCCAACCGCCCAAGGTGGCCGGCCTCAACGCTGCCAACTTCTATCGGCTCGGCATTGCTCTGGAGAGCATCCTGAGGTCTCTGAATAACCTGCTGGAGAGGTTCCATCAGAGTTACTTCTTTTACCTGCTGGCAGCTACGAACCGGTTTATTTCCATCGGTGAGTAATTAGACGGTCTTCCTTTTGTGTAGTGTCATCCATGTAACTAGTAGCGCCACCTGTTAACCGTCTTTAGTACTTTAAATATAATATAACAGGCTGAATGTTTTTAACGTCTATCGGCTCGGGTTTGTTGTGGAGGCATACTGAACTGAGGTATTTGAATGACCTGGAGCTGTTCCATCACAGATACTTTTATCTGTAAACAACTAACTAACCGGTTTATTTCCATCGGTGAGTAATTGGACTGTCTTCCTTTTGCACAGTGTAACTAGTATCCAGTATCCATTGTTACTAGTAGCGCCATCTGTTAATCGTCTAGCACTTTAAATGTCAAATAACCTGACAATTCTACCGCTTATCTATTGCTCTGGAGAGCCTACTGAAGTCCGAATAGCCTCCTGGAGAGGTTCCATCAGAGTTACTTCTTTTGCCTGCTGGCGGCTACTAATCGGTTTATTTGTATTGGTGAGTAAAAAGATATGTACCTTTTTATTCATGTAACTTGAAGCGCCGTCTGTTGACTACGAGTACAAGAAAGAGTGCTACCGTATGTGCGTCAAGTTAGCAGCCTCACAACAGAATTAGATGATTTAGATTATGTCAAAAAATACTGTATAAATAGTGATAAATAGTGATGTATATTAAATAAATAGTGATACTTTGATTCAAAAGATATTTGAGTATCTTAGTGAGGCTGAGGTTGAGTCACCTCAAGAAATACAGTATCAATGTGATTTAGATGTCAAAAAATACTGTATAAATAGTGTATCGTAAACGCAAAATTTCAAAAGTAGTGCTTTAATACAAGCCGAGATATTAGGGTCTCTAAGTGGGCTGCTAACTTGACGTTTCTTGCGATGGCGATTCCAGGGAAACGGGTACAAGTTTTAAATAAATAAATACTTGAAAAAATACTGTGTGAAATAGTGAATCTTAGGATATAAATAAAAAAAGAATTCTTCTTTGCTATTTTCAAAAAATCTAATGTAAACTTCTACCATACATTCGATTTTGGGTACAGTCGTGTACAGTTTTCTTTAGACGTAGGTACGGATATTGTCAAATTTTTATTCCAGTCATTTTAAATGACACATAAATCTATCGTATATCGAAACATAATATGTCAAGCATTTGTCATTTGTGACTCGAATTAATTTGGCGAAATCCGGAACGACACCGCAATGCATACAAAGAAGTAGACACGACACGAATCAATCTCTTAGTTTTGGATAGTGTTAGACGTTAAAAGTTATGACAATTAATATAACACGTTAAATCAATATTAACTTTGATGCCCGTTAATATTTACACCGGCGTCTAATGCCATTAATTAGCGCGCTATTTGATATAATACGCAGGTGTAGCCGGGTTTTAGCGCACTAATTTGATACAATAAGCGCACTAAGACGCGCATGCCGTTATTAACGGCGTTAGGCGTCACGCAGGTGAAGCCCCAGCATAACAAAGGTAAAATAAATGAATGAAACAGAATCACTATTTTTTTACAGCATGTAATTTTTTCTTGACGTACATTTGGGAACGCCCCCCATCGCCAGCGCAAATGAGTCACTGGCGTAGTAGGTACAAAGCAACACCGCGAGATGGCGTGATTTTGTTTGCTTACGTGATTTCGGTTCAGTGACATGACATTGGAGAAAATTTTGTTTGTTTTAAAATTGGTAAGCAGTGAGTACATTTGTACCATAAGAAGTGATATCAATTGAAAGTTTATATCCTATGATAACAACCTACAGTTATTTAAATTTTTACTTTTTTGCATTCACAATGCAATTTTTATCATAGAAAAATGGAAAATAAAGTATTCAGAAAAAATCGACCCGTCTCGATTAGCGAAAGGTCGTGGGTTCGAGTCCCATCGGAGCTGGTTGTGAGACGGGTCGATTTTTTCTGAATACTTTATTTTCCATTTTTCAACAACCTACAGTTTAAGGGCCAATTTCACCATTGAAATTAAACGCGTTCAATTCGAGATAAACTCAGTTTAGGCGCTAAACGTTTTGGGCCGATTTCACCATTGAAATTAAACGCGTTCAATTCGAGATAAACTCAGTTTGGGCGCTAAACGGCGTTCCGTTCTCAACTTTGGGTTTCACCGACATAAGCTAAACTTGGTTCAGTTCCTGAACGGCCGATTTTCGACGTTTAAAGTATCTAAACGCGGGTTAAGAGCGCTGTCAAGTTAAATTGTCAGACAGACAGATCCTATTATTGGTGTCTTACTGTGAAGTATTTGTATAAAGAGAGAAAATCAAATCTATAAACAAATCTATAATCTATAAATATGTCGACTATGGAAAATAATTCTTGTTTCACAAAATAATTGTCATTAACAAATGTAACAAAATACCTGTCACGTTTTATATGCATTTGTATAGAAAATAATTTTCAAAATTGTCACATGTCACCTGTCGCTTGACAATTGTCATTCGAAATATGTCTCTGACAATTGTCGACGTGGTGAAATAGGGGCCTGACAGCCTCAAGTTCAATAATCCCCTAAATTTCTTTTGACAATTTACTAAAATTACCTACATGTGATATAAGTCTTGAATTTCTAAATTTTAATTGAAGAATATCGTGTTCTGTATAAATTTATTTAATTTTATTTTCCCATAAATGAGCGAACAATTTCTTTAATTGCAACACTTTGTTCGCAACTCGTCATGTCATTCTTTGTCAATGCTAAACTAAGTTTTAGTAAACGGGATCAAAACGAAGCCGGTGAAACTGGTGCGACGTAAACCGCGATCAGAACTAATTTCTAATCTCGATTAAGCAGAACCAAGTTTTATTAACCTCGGCTACCATTGGGAATGGTGAAATCGGCCCTAAAAGTACGTAACTTATTTTCTATTTTGGTATTTATTTATTAAAATGATATAGGTTAGTTCTTAGTTATACAAAACTTCTCGTATTTAGTACCTTCATAAGTACCAAGCTAATCTTTCGTAAAGTTACTACTTACTTAGTTACTTAAGTATATTCTTAGTGCATTAAATATTAAAGTTACTGGATTAGTCTTTTATGACTAGGTAGGTATTTAAATCTGTTCAGTTACAGCGGTTACTTTTTTCAAATGACGACCGATTTTGCGCAGGGTTAGGATACCTGCCTTCTGCGCTCGAGGTCTCGGGATCGATTCCCAAACAAGACAAATATTTGTGTGCATGAACATATCTGTTTTTCTTGGTCTAGGTGTTATTATGTATATTAAGTATGTCTATACCAAAAAAGTATAAAAGTACCTAGTGTACCTAACTAATGTGTTATCTAAACTTCGTTTAATGTAGCATGGGTCCTATGACAGCTCATAAGTGCAAAGCAAAAAGTTCTTTTTATACTGAGGTTTTAAATTATTTTTATGCATTTACAATGCAGTTCTGTAAATATAGGAAAAATTGTGATAGTAAAACACCACGAGCCCTGCAAGTAGCTTTAACGCTTTACGAAATTGACAACAAATAATCATAACGAGTTAGTTAAAATGTTTTAAAAACGTTGTTATATAAAAAACAAAAGCCTTTTAAATTATAAAGTGTTTCACGGAACAGTCCCCTGAATGAAATGAGAAATTAAAGAGCTTGGTTTTTTCCTTTTTAGTGGTAAATTTTTTGCAGTCGGGTAAGTTTTTTAATAATTACTTTTATTAAAAACGTTAACGTTTACGTTTCTATTTTCGACTATTTAGTTAATTATCAATAAACCACCTTTCCAAAATAAGAACTTATTAATTTAAAAATTTGTAAATTCAATCTTTTGATCCACCACTCCCACTCTACAAGTGAGACGTGGTCTTTTACTATGGTAAAATCACCCAGCGGGCAAAAGAAAGAGAGCGATGCTTTGTATTTCCCTGCTCGATTGAATCAGAATGATGAGATTCGCAGGCGAACTAAACCAACCGACATTGCTCGAAGGATTGCATCGCTGAAGTGGCAGTGGGCGGAAAGGTTCTCGAATGGCGACCGCGTACCGGACGACGTTCTATGGGCAGGCCCCTACAAGGTAGACTGACGATCTGCCTCCTGATTCACGAACCGTCGGAAACGCTCCCGACAGCTGAATGTATGCCCTGTCTCTGTCACACACTATAGAATAGACAGACAAAACACAGAATTCGAATCCGATTCCGTTTCCGACGGTTCGTGAATCAGGGCGCTGGTCAAGGTCGCGGAAGCCGCTGGATGCGGGCAGCGCAGGACTGATCGATTTGGAGATCCTTGGGGGAGGCCAGCAGTGGGCATCGTTCGGCTGATATGATGATGATAATGATGATGCCCCACTCGATAGTATTGAAAAATGTTTTTTTACACTGCACAGAATATGCCGCCTAAAAGCAGCTATTTGGTATTTTTTATACTGATGATTGATGATGATGACCTTACTATGTTCCATAGATTACAGAAAGTAACTTGCCGCCATTTTGTTTTTTTTTAATTGCACCTAAATTTGCCTAAGGTGTATATTATTTTAGTCAAAGCACCACCTCTGTATCTTTTACCGTTTCGACAGGCAGTTAACCATCTCCATAAATGGCCGTATAGATTTTCATCAAACGTAGCTAAGAACCACCTCGATTAATTAAGCTTTCAATTGAAAAAAAAACGCATCAAAATCGGCCCTGTCGTTTAGGAGCTACGTTGCCTCAGACAGACAGACAGACTGACAGTAGGTAGGTAAGTAAGTAGGTAGGAAGTAGAATAAAAAGTAGAACATGTCATTTGTTTCTTCCGCAAAAATAATATTAAACTGAGAATAAAGTATTGACACAATCAAAAATTTGATGAGATTTAATAAAAAATAACGGATAGATAATTAAAGAAAAATTAAACCACCTTCAAACAAAAACTGCCGACAAAAACTCACTTCCCAAAAAAAACGTAAAAATAAAAACAAAATTGAATCATTCCATTCAAAGAACGAAACGAAAGGAACGAAAGGGGACATTAACTAATTAATTTTGGAACTTACTGATTTGATTGAAGTCGGTGCGAAGCCATTACCCACCTACCTATTGTTATGTATTTCACACCACTCCACGCATGAGATATTGTGTATTATTGTTTCACTAAATATTTTGATCTTGTTACTTTCGGCTTGACACTCCTCTTTTTTTTAAGTCGGGTAAAAAGTGGGTAGAAATATATTTGTTTAAATATCTAATCAATAGCATTAAACCGATGATACGTATGTATTGACACAATCAAAAATATATATTTCACTTTTTTGCTCGATAGTACGCACCTCACGATTGAAATAATGTTTGAACCTTATTACTAAGGAGCAAAGTTCAACATTGATCGACAGCATATATTCAGATTATTATGTAGAAGTTAACATTAGATTTCTTTAAAAAAGCAAAGAAGAATTCTTTTTTTATTTATATCCTAAGATTCACTATTTCACACAGTATTTTTTCAAGTATTTATTTATTTAAAACTTGTACCCGTTTCCCTGGAATCGCCATCGCAAGAAACGTCAAGTTAGCAGCCCACTTAGAGACCCTAATATCTCGGCTTGTATTAAAGCACTACTTTTGTAATTTTGCGTTTACGATACACTATTTATACAGTATTTTTTGACATATAAACCACATTGATACGAACTGTATTTCTTGAGGTGACTGCTAACTTGACGTTAAGTTAGCAGCCTCACTAAGATACTCAAATATCTTTTGAATCAAAGTATCACTATTTATATAATATACATCACTATTTATCACTATTTATACAGTATTTTTTGACATAATCAAAACTATCTAATTCTGTTGTGAGGCTGCTAACTTGACGCACACGCTACCGTGCTACCGCTGGCGGGCCCCGTGTCGCGGGGAAACGGGCCACAAGGCGCGGGCGCGGGGCCCGCCTCCCCGCGACGGGTGCCCGCGCGGGTGCCCGCGACGGGCCCGCGACAAAGCACTTTTGTATGGAACCGCGAGGGCGTCCGCGTGACGCAGTTTAGGCCCTTAATAATGCAATAAATTTATTTGGACCTTTCAAGCTTGTTTGATTTTTAAATAAATGGTACATAAAATCTGAAGGTCGCTATGATTTTTACAATGCACTTGCTCGAAAAGAGCGTTTTCCAAGCAGCAAAATCGTGCGCAAAGTGCCACTTTTCGCACTAGTGCTTTTTACTTTTCAGTTTTTTTTTAATTTTTAACTCCCGTCGTCAACCCGACCAAAGAGTTTTTATTCTTGGAAAAAAGTTTTCGAAATTCAAAAGTTTTAGGCAATTCATGATTTTTTTAATATAAAAGGTACATGAAACCGTATACTTACGAAATGTATTACTTATTAATCATTTTAGAATTTCAAAATCTAATATAGGTAAGTACTACCTTTATTTTTTATTTCCTCGCACAATTCATAGTAAAACATTGTATGATACACATGCGTTAAATATGATTTCAGACTCGTGTCGATTAATACACTCGCTCACTTCGCTCACTCGTGAATAAAAATGACACTCGTCGGAACCGCACCTGTATCATAAATAGCTATTTTAATACAGTTGCTCAAAAAGTGGCGTATTGCAGGGACGTATAGCGTTCGGGATGTGGGCTATTACACACTCGAACTTTTCTTTACCTTTCCCGAACTCGTGCGTTTTCTTTCCCAACTGTCAAAATATTGTCTATTAAAAAGAAAAAACAAACCACGAAGTTTTTACTAAAAAAAAATCATAGAAGTTTTTAATGATTCATGCAAATATTTCTAAAAAGAAGCTACTAATTTGTTTCAATATCAGATTTAAAAGTAATTTTAATTATACATTAAATTAATATTAGTATCGGCCAAATTAAATTTATGAATATAAAAAATATTTAAAATTGACTGTATGACCACAGATTACTAAATATGGTATGACGTGCACTATTTACCATAGTATCTGCATATAGGAGTTTGCGCAAGTAAGTGAAAAGAAAATGAGGGACCTTATTTCTTAATTTTCTAAATTAGTTTTTTCTGGTTTTTATTGTGGTAGGTACTTACTTAGTATGGTGGAATTAGTGCAATAATGTGGCTTTAATGGAAAACGATGTGGTAAAAGAGAGAAATAAGGAAAGGCGCTCCTGTAGGATTCGGATTGCTTTTGTTAGGTTTCATTTCATTTCATCTCATTTAATTTTATTTTCATTTCATATAAATAAAAAAATTCTACTGAAGCCTTGGCTGTATGATCATAGTTTCCTTTGCCAACCCAGAATGGGTGAAGAAAACAAAAAAAAAGTCTGCTTATATTCTTTTACGATTAGTTAGTTGAGTTTATTGTGTTTTATTATTTTATTAAATTGCTTCATTTTTTCGCAACTGTATTAAAAATAGTTGTTCAGTACACGTGCGGAACCGTCATTGCAACTTGTTCCGACTGTCAACCCAACAGGCTTTCCGCACTTGTAATGAAATATACTATTTTATACATAATCAATTTAGTTGAAAGGAACTTTGAGTCCACTTTGATTGTGTAAATTTGTCTTTTATTTATACTAATCTCTATTTTTTTTATTACAGGACAATACATGCCGTCTTTGTGTCTCCTCTGCGTCGCCATGTTAGTTCGGGCTCTAGCCCTCTGGGTAACAATACAACAAGATGGCGACGACGAAACAGACAAACAGACAGACAAACATAAGAAAACTGACGGAGATAAACCTGGGGAGCAGAAAACTGAAGAAGAAGAGACTAAGAAAGATGAAGAAACGGAATTACGTCGTAGAAAACCGAAGGAATTAAGTACAGAGGTACCAGGAGAACAGAAATCTGAAAGAGTTGTTACGCCAAAGAAGCCAAAGAAGAAAACTAAGAAGGAAGAATCGAATATGAGCATAGTAAATATTGGTGCAAATTATATATTTGTTCATTTGCTTGGGTATGCTGTTATGAATTCGCCAGCTCTGCTCAATTATATTGGTAAGGATAAATCGCTTGACCGTTTAAATAAAACTATTAAATGCAGGTAAAGCTTACTTGATTGGTGTTCAGTCACAGGGAAAGTTGAGCCATTTGCCAGCATACTTAATTTAGCCGTGTAATGCAATCAAGTATCAGCCGTGTGCTCGGCTGTACGCCCGATCTGCATTAAACGGCTAAATTACGAAGGTTGGCAAATTGCTTCACTTTCTCTATAGATGCCTGCACTATCGAATGTTATTTGCAAAAAAATAAATAGTTGAACCAAATAAATATTACATTTATTATGATAACAGATGATTAATGGCCTCATTCATAAACATTATAACATTATTTAGCCACACGTTTTGTTAGTTAAACATTTTTTGTTTAAACGTTTTGTCTGTGTCACACTAACACCATTTTAAAGGTGAGTAAAAGAGACAAAACATGTAAAAAAATGAGTTTTATGTAGTTGTCTCGCGAAATTTTCTATGGCGAGATTATGGCGTTAGTAGCGCCGCGCTACAGGCAAGTGACGTCACATGCCTGTAGCGTTCTCCTTGTCTAATAAGAAATTTTGATGCTCTCCATCTCTGAAAATATTCAAGACTAGCTGACCCGGCGCGACTTCGTTCGCGTGGCCCTACCCCTACTCTATCCCTATCTTACCATCTTTCCCCTATTTCTCACCTTTTAAACCTTCCCTGGACTTCCACGAATATTTCAAGACCTAAATTAGCCAAATCGGTTCAGCCGTTCTTGAGTTTTAGCGAGACTAACGAACAGCGATTCATTTTTATATAATAGGTCTTTACCTATGAAATTGCCGTTTTCTATGGGGATATTGTAGGAAGTTGTAATTAGCATACAAAGATATTTGGGGATTTCTTGGACATGTGAACTCCGAATTCAACGAAACTTTCGAGATATGTTCAGACAAAATTAATCTAACTATCGCCTATAATCTCATTTAATAAACTGTCTTAGAATAAAAAAAAAACTGTTCAAAGCTGTCAAATTGACGACAAACAAAGAGCGGTACTTTGAAGCAGTTATAAAAATTTTAGACGCGTGTTTAATTATTCTTTTCTTATATGTTTAACATGACGACATACTCTATTTACGAAACTGACTATTAATTTTGATATATTGATATTAATTAAAAAATTAGAGACCAATAAACATGTGAGAAAAAGACGGCAATTTCATATGTAAAGACCTATTATATAGATATTTAACAATAAATACCTGCTTTGTGTGGCTAATATTACGAAAACGATTATAATTAGTAAAAATAAATATTTAATTACTTTAACTTTTTTATGATTGAAAATTAAGTATTAGAAAAACAATCACCGACTCCGTAGCTCAGCGGTTAGAGCAGTCGCCCGGACAGTGAAAGGTCGTGGGTTTGAGTCCCATCGGAGCTAGTTGTGATAAGGGTCGTAGTTTTCTAATACTTAATTTTCAATAATAAAAAAATACCAGTCAAATACTCTGTTACAAAAGGTAATACTTATGTTCTTTTCAGGTGCACAATACGACCTCCCATCAGAGATGTCTGTATACTACGGTTTGATAACAATATCTGTCATTCTGACCATTGTAACACCATTTCTGCCAAGACTTTTATGCCAGGGTCGCATGACATACGAGGAGATGACACTGTTGAATATACTCCTATTGATTGAGTTGGCGACTGTCTGTTTGTCAGTGGGAATGCATAACTTCTCTTTGGGGTTGGTTATTGCAGTTCTGTATACACCTTTGGCTTTGGTTGTTGGTGTTACGGCTAAAGATGGGAAAAATAGGTGAGTTTTAAGATGATAATAATATGTGGTTTTTAAAAGGGCCCCACAGAGTATCAATTCAAATATGTAATAATAAGGGGTCGTCCACAAATTACATAGCCGGGACACCTCCCCCCCCCCTCCCTCTCCACTCCGTTACGTAACAGATGCTTTGTAAAGAAAATTTCAGGAGAGAAAGAGGTTGGGATAGAATAGATAATTTAAATGAAGGATTCACAATTTTTTTTCCAGTGGCGCAGGCTACTTCGAGTATGAAATCGTGCGTGACGTAACGCAATCCTTGACCACTCCTCCCCCATCATAACGGGACCGTAACGCTTGGCCGAACCCCCTCCCCCCTCCATGATGGGCTTAGTGCTACCCCGTTGTGAATAAATAAATAAATAAATAAATGATGCGTTACGTAATTTGTGGACGACGTATATGTACAATAGGGATAGTGACAAAAAAAAAACATTTAAGAATACCAAATTAGGAATAAAAATTCTCGCTGACTACTACCCCCCAATCCCGTCGATCTCGAGCGAGATCTCGTCAAATTATGCTTTGGGATTGATCTCGTAAAATGACACGAGATCTCGCGAGATTGAGATCCCGCAAGATCGCGATTGCATTCCCTTATGATAGCGTATAGCAAGATTCTGGTCCCGAAAGAAAAGATTTATGAAACCTTTGCAAACAAAATTGATCCTTATATCACACTAATAAGTTCGTATTTTCCAGTGCGTTCGTGTTAGCTCTGAAGCGCTTACTGTGCCTACTGCTCCAGCCCCTTTGCTGCGTGCAAAATGCTTAGACTACATACTAAGGTAACTGGAGTTTTCACCCTGAATAAAAAAGTGTGCCTAGCAAATTTGACACTAAGTACGTAGTGGCTGTCAGTTGTCTTATATGACCATACGTATTTTTTTCAAAGTTTAGGTGAGACGGAAGACAGCCACAGTGCCACAAAAAAGTGTTAGTACTGCACTCTCCAGTTACCTCGGTATGTAGTCTAAGCTTTTTGGCTGCGTGTCTCTCTGTATGAAAGAGTATAGCAAGGTTCTGTCCCCAGAAGAAAACTCTTTTGAATAACATACAGAACTTTTGCAAACCATATGAATCCTTATGTCCGACCAATAAGGTCGTATTTTTCAGTGCGTTCGTGTTATCTGTCAAACTCTTACTATGTTTGCTACTCCAGCCCCTTTGCTACGTATCTCTATGTATGATAGCGTAAAGCAAGGTTCTGTTCCCGGAAGAACACATTTATGAAACCTTTGCAAACAAAATTGATCCCTATATCACACTAATAAGTTCGTATTTTCCAGTGCGTTCGTGTTAGCTCTGAAGCGCTTACTGTGCCTACTACTGCAGCCCCTTTGCTGCGTGTCTGTCTGTATGATAGCGTACAGCAAGGTTCTGTTCCCGGAAGAGAACTTTTTTGAAATGGCGTCGAGAGGCAAAGATGCTGCGATGCAAGCTACCATGTTTGCCGTCGTTGATTCCATGGTAAGTTTAAAGTTGGAATTTGACCCTTATGATCTAATGGTGGATTATTAAGTCACTTCCTAAAATTTATTACCTATTATTGTTGTGTTGTGTTTATTGAAAAACACCTAAACAAAGACGTACTGATTGTTAATTTATTTAATGTTTCTCTCGGGTGAGAGTTGAACCCGTGACCTCTAGGTCAGAATGAAAAGATCACTATCCACTGTGCCATTGGACCAATGCATTATCCTATTTGCATGCACACCATGCTCAAAATATACTTTTGATTTAATTATTATTTATTTATTTTAATACTTTATTAAAACACAACTTTACACATAAAAAGATAAGCTACTAGTGTTTAAAAGGTGTTTCAATAGCTTTGTTGGGTTTATCTAGTCATCTTTAGGTGACCATTACACGATCAATCTGTCGTCAGTTCAGTCCGTGACCTTGGTTAGATTGACTCTCTATTGTGATGGAATGTGACCTTACTAATGTGTGAAGATAATTTTTTTTTTCAATTTGACGACTCTGTATGCAATAAAACGGAGAAAAAGATTGCCCTTGACGACGATTTCTTGCCGGTTCTTCTCGCAAGGTCTCCCGCCGTAGGATTTGCGAACCGATGGCGTAGCTTCTTTGACGTTCATAAGTGTTGTTACTTCGACCGAAATCGAGTAAAAATATTGAATTTTGTTTTTTTTTATTTTGATTGAACGTGTAAGGTGTTGATTGATGCCAGATTGAAATGGATCACGTATTACCAGAAAATTTGATTCTTGCCATCAATCTGACACACAGATTGAACTGACACCAGATTAATAATCTAATAGCCACCTTATATTGTAAAAAAACTAGAACAAATTAGTTATTAAAAATATTTTTATTAAAAAATAGTGCACACTTTTATACAATATAAAAAGTTCGATTTTCAATCGAATAACTTTTGACTTATGATTAGTTGTTTGTTGAATGTAATCGTAACTTCTAGCATTCTTACATACACTTGACATATTATTACTTTATTTTCAAGGTGATACACATTCCTACATAAAAAGAGTGCCCCCTCGTCAAGAGCATTCGCCTATTGTAAAGTAACATTTAGATTCTATTTTGAGTGTTACATTAAATTACTGCCTCACTGACGTGACGAGCATTCCCCTGTATTGTAACATTCAAAGGAGTAGTGCATTGACGTTACAAGTTCCTTCAAAATATTACACATTAGAGGCTCCGCGCGGTTTTACCGGTATTATACCTATTCCCGTGGGTATATCGGGATAAAAAATAGCCTATGTCACTCAGGAAGAATATATAGCTTTTTAATGGGGAAAGAGTTTTTAAATTCGGTTTAGTAGTTTTGAGTTTATATAATTACTAACAAACGACAATTAAATATTTCCTTTTATAATCCTACTAATATTATAAATGTGAAAGTTTAGATGTTTGTATGTTTGTTACTCAATCACGCCAAAACGGCTGAACGGATTTGGCTGAAATTCGGGACACAGATACTTTGTAGCCTGGAGAGGAACATAGGCTACTTTTTATCCCGGAAAAATATCACATTCCCGCGGGATAACGTCGTGAAGACCACGCGGGCGAAGCCGCGGGCAGAAAGCTAGTATTAGTATAGATTTGCGCACTGCAATGCTCGATTAAGCTCGCTCAATGTAATACTTAAATCTGTAATATTACAAGATGCTCACTGTAATGCTCGGTTATGTTATCTTGCCTCACCGATGTAATGCTAGGATTTGTAACGTTACTTTACAGACGAAAGCTCTTGGTGAGGGATGACCTCAGAACTTGATTAGAGTTTTGATATTATAAACAACGTGTTAATACTTTAAGCGAAACTGAGAAAATAGTTTGTTCAGAATCGAGAGTAGAATCGATTCCACACATTTTTGATAGTGGTTAAATTTAAAAATGGAAAATGAAGTATTTAAAAAAGCTGGTTGTGAGAAGGGTCGATTTTTTCTAAATACTTCATTTTCCATTTTTCAACCATAAAAATTGCATTGTTGCAAAAAAGTAAAAAATTAAATTTTTCAGAATAATTGTTTTCAATTTTTGCCGCTTCTAAAAATGTTTATCTCTACTGCCTATTCATTCAATACGCGTGCAACCTGTCACGTGCTCTCTTACGTCATAGTAGAGCTTAAAATCTGTCCGAAAGTCACGACCTATGAGCACAAATATCTTGGAAGTTACTTCAAAACAACAGTGGAATTCAATTTAATAGAAAATGAATTACTTGGGGTGTTATAGGCTTTTCGGTTATTGCATTAACACGTTGTATAACACTTGCATTATAAAATTTATACACGGTAATTTTTTTATCATCTGGGATAATTTCAGGGATTATTCCAGGTACTCATGAAAAAGAAACAGCGAAAAAAAACTGCTGTTCCATACATATCCGGGATGACAAAAAAATTACCGTGTATCATAGTATCTAAATGTAGGTATTAAAATACTTATTTATAAATATTGTAAAATACGGGATTTTTACCGTGTTTGTTGTCGAGTCTCCGAGATATTCCGTGATCATGGCGTATGCAACTGCGCCGAAATATCTAATAATGAACTTTCATTGGTGGTGGTCACTTGACCATGAAAGTTTAAAATCTTATTTGCATACATATTTGTTTCAGATCTATGGAAACTGGTTGTTCAACGTAGTAACATCGTTGATATTGCCTACCTGGCTGATATTCTGGCAAATATTGTGTAACAAAATGTAGTGCAACATTCCTCTAAGACTGCAATTTATTTAATAAATATAGATTTTATATAAAAATACTTTGTTCTTATATTACCGTCACTTTTTTGCGTAGTACAGTCAGCGTCGAATTGATATAAGCGTCTAGAGTAGTCAAAAAGATCTGAAAAACATAAACGCAATTTGATCTAAGAAGTTCGAATCATCATATTGTTGTAAGCGCGCAAGGTGTTCAAAATATCTTGGCACTCATTGTTTCATATTTATATAAGCAGTCTAGAGTGTTCAAAATTATGTAAGCAAACAAAGCTCTCAAAATATCTGTGCAATATGGTGTGGTACATTATGCAACAACAACGTTGTACTTTGTACAAATTACAACAATATGATTATTCGAACTGCCTAGATCAAATTGGTTTTATGTTTTTCAGATCTTTTTGACTACTCTAGACGCTTATATCAATTTGACGCTGACTATACCACAGAACACAAATCATCAATCATCTCAAATTCGAATTCCATTCGTTTTCGAACGGCTGCTGCGAATATGGAGGCTGATGACCAGTACGGTGTGGGGCAAATTTCTTCAACCAAACCATAGACAATAAAATCTGCGCAGAAGAAAATTTGTACTAAATATTGCAGTTGCGCAGGTTGTTTTGTCTATGGGTTGGTTCAATATAAATGTCGGGAGCTATAACCCGAGTGTAAGTTTGTTAATGTGCAAACGTTACTATCACGTTTGCGTTAAGGACTAATTAATTTAATTTCATTTTAATAAATACATGGTTCAGTAAAGCCACGTTACGTTGCACATCAAGTTAAAAAGTTGAACAGCGATAACAGCTTTTACTACGTAGGGCATAAAGGTTGTCTCAAGGTCAACATTGTATAGTCTGATGTGCCGCCGTGTTTACAAAAAATAATAAAAAAACTTTGTATTATAGATCCCTGATGCTTACCCTACAGGGAAAAATTGTTTTGTATAGAGATTGACAATGCATTTTTGATGATTGAATAAACTATAAGCGACAGCCCTACCTGTTTAGGCTATTATCGCACGCTCGGGGCTCGAGTCGGCCTACTTATTTGCTTTTACTATGGCAGGACCGATGGTTGTGGAGATCCTTGAGGGAGGCCTATGCCCAGCACTGGGCGTCGTTCGGCTGACATGATGAACCTCTTCAAACCTTAAACTAATGCCTCAACTGCCTGCTCCTCTTCTTTGGCGAGAACAGCTCTTTAATCTGGGCCAACGTAACTCCTTTAGTCTCCGGTTGGAAGAAATAACTAATGGCTACAGTTAAAAAGCAGATGAATGAGAACATGTAGAATACAGGGCCCAGTCCTATCACAGTTACCAGCGGGTTGAAGATCATCAAGATGATAGAGTAGCAGAGGAAGGCCCATTCTAGCACAAGCGTGGAGAGGAAGCTTTTAACCTGAAAGTAGAAAAGCAAGGGTTAAAGCAGGCGTCTGTCACTCTATATGTAGGTACTTGCGCGCAAATCTCGCCCTCACCGCCCCGCGGCGGTGCAAATCCATAGAAATTAGGTCCGCAAAAGAGCTAGAATATATGCGATAGAAAGAGACGCAACGACTGGCCGTTCGTAATTTGGGCCGTACAAGCTGAATTCTACTTTATTGCGTTATAGTTCGAGTTGCTATTTATTTAAATTTCTTAGCGGAGTCACAAAATAAATAGCGACCGCCCGCGTAGTTACTTTGTGGCGGAGTGCAGTATCTGTTACTAGTAACTATTTACATAGTAATCTGTGGTTAAAGTTCTTTGACAACACAATCAACATCACCAGTGTATGTCTAACTGTGGTCTACGTCTAACTATGTAATCAAGATAGGTATCTTAAAAATTAAAGATGCAAAAAGTAATTAAAAAAATTAAACCGAATTCAAAATCGAACCCGGGACCTCTGGGTCTGATATCGGTGGTGTGCATCACTAGACCACAGAGTGCCACAGAGGGTTAGCTATTTATTAGTAAGCCTATCTCTTTTCTTTCCAAATACCTACGTCAAACTAACCGTACATGCCTATTAGCCCTTAGAGCGTGGAGAGCAAAAATGTCGTACCTACTTACGTACAGGAACAAAAGTCAAGCTAACCTTTTCACCGTAATTTTCAATTTTATTCTGAACTTACCTCTGGCAGGAACACTTCTCCGATAAAAACGTAAGGCACCGTCCCCGCTCCAAGAATGTAGGCGATGGCGTACGCGTAGATGATGACCGCAGTCAGCCAGTGCGGGCCCCAGTGCAGGTGTATCTGGGTGCCCAGGAGCAGGCAGCTCACGCCGGAGGCTAAGGACCCGTAGATCACGAGCGGCTGGAAAAACAGTTATTTTAAGTAAGTAGGTAGGTATATTATTGAATAAAGCAGTCCACCAAAACATGTTCTAACAAAAATAGTGCGGTTTGTCTTATTTGACGCTTGATCGAAGTACCTACCTACAATTCTAATTTAATTTCTAATTTAAAAACAGCCACGCACGCCATGCGTTATGGTCTTTATTATCGTTATGTAACTGTTCTCATTATTAGAACAATATAATTTCCTTGTGTATGTAGGTATACCTATAGGAAAAATTGTGATAGGAAAAAACTAGCAGCTCTGCAAGTAACTTTCAGGTGGGATACTTGCAGGACTGGTGGTTTTTTTACTATCACAATTTTTCCTTTAGGTTGGTAGGTACTTAATTACAGGATAGCATTGTGAATGCATAGAAATAATTTAATAGTAGATTATACAACAAGTGTATAAAACGTATCATTTTACCCGATAGGCGAGGGTGGATAGTCAAGTCGAGGGTAAAATGGGTTTTATGTACGAGTTATACAGTACACTCTGCTTTTCACTTCGAATGTGAGGAAAATAAATAGCAATATTGCAAAAAAGAAAAAATAAGACTTCGCCATATTGGCGGGAAGACATTCTTTTACTTTTTTTATATGTGGGCGCGAACGTAGTAAACTGAAACAATTGTTGACTTGCTTGAAACATGACACCGTGTTTACGGAATGGACACTTGGTATAAACAATCACAGTACTTTGCCTTATCAATAATTGCGCTCTGGAATGATCCAGGAGCGGTGCCAATTTGATGTCTGTTTACAACACTGTAACCTGAAACCATGTTTTGTCCTTTGGGAATGTTTATGGTAAATAAGTTATAATCTTAATTGAATTTCTAGAAAGATCCAACCAGTGTAAACAGGTTGTTTGTAGCATCATATAAATAGACGGGACTGAAGCCCGGCAGATCAGAAGTTGTCTAGCCAAAGGACACGGCACTAAGAGAGTGCTCTGAACTGCAACCAACTTGTAACGTTTGACTCAACAACACCTCTCCCACCCACATATACGTGGCCTTGGCAGCACAGTGACTTTAGCATAGATCTTAGTCCATAATGCTCTTGAAATACTTATTTCTTAGAAAACTCATTAATTTTGCCTAGTTTTATTAATTTAGTATTAATTCAACATGGATTATGTAGGTACAAAATTTAAGAAACAGAATGAAATAACAAGTTTATTTAACGAGGTTTAATTGCGTGTGTGACTGTTTACCTGACGACCTTTGTCTTACTGAGACTTTAGACGAAGATTTTACTTTATGCACTAGAGCATAAAAAGCGATTTTATGCAGCCTATACCCAACATAAACACGAACTTTACGAGCATGAGAAGTGAAAAATCTTAATTCCTTGTATAGGTATTTCTTAGAACAAGTCGTTTATTTTTGCAAATTACTGCAAAGCTTGCCGTGCGTTATGCAGTTGCTAACGCCCGAGCCCGAACGTAACTAAACCTTAGCCCCCTTATAGTGTAGTCAATGAAGCTAGTTGACCCCCACAGTAATACCTCAGTCACAGAAAACTTTACAGCATGATAAAGTATCAATAAATTAATAGTATATTTTATAACGAGGGACTAAACGAAGCCATAATATACCAGAGGTGGTTTGGCTCCCGAGCGTGCGAGGGAGTCAATGAAACCGAGTGTATATTAAGTTGGCGTTTAGTCTCGAGGTGCAAACTGTACTTTTCACTTCGAGTGCGAGAAAAATAGTCAATTTAGTACAAAAACATTCTGAAATTTTCGCGGTCAGTAGTAGTTGACGTACTTGGTTGTAGTAAAAATATTCGTCCTTTTGTAGGACAGGCCAAGACATTTAGCCATACTGCCAATTTTTGAGTATTATTAAATTATTATAATTTCTTATGTTTTCACAAGAATGTAGGTGTGTTACATTCCAATGCTCCTTGTAGTATTTGGCGTCAAGTGTGTCAAGCCAGCCTTCTCGATAAGTCTTGCTGAGGTAGTCACCACTAAACACTCGGCATCACTTTACCGAGATAACGCCTATTTTAATCATTCCACATATCGTCCAGTTGCGTAGACACTTTGGGCACAAAACCACACCTATCTTAAGTCATAAAGTCCACTATGAAACAAATTGCGATTAATTAAAATATCCACTTAACCTAACCCGCCAAAATGGCGCCAAAAACTCGCGGTCAGTTTTTTCTTCTAAACCAGTCACAAATTAACAATTTTAAACACATGGCGCCACCTTCCTTACGGAAAAACCATGAAACAAAAAAAACATCTTAACATTTTCGCAATGAAGATGGTCAACACTTCACAATAATAATAGTATATTCACTGGCTGTATGAGTTTATCTAATGTCACATGAAGGAAATTAAAAAAGTAATTACTTTTTACTCCCTAGGGACTAATATGGTTATTTAGTCCCGCTTCGTAGGGCTATATTGGCGTATACTTTTAGAGCATGAGAAGTGAAAAGTATGGTATAAATTTCCAAAAAATAATAATAATAGAAGGTGAGGTATTTTTTTATGAAAGTCTAATTTCATTGATATCTTTTTTAGGAAAAATGCTCCGTCTAAACTTTCTTCACCGGACATAGTCATGTAACGTATTTAAAAACAATAATATGAAATATCCAAAAAAATATCCCAACAGAAACACCAAATTTTAATAAAACAATTGGGGTGACTTGAACTGAAAAATGTCTCTATCGAACTTTTTAACGGAATTATACCATTTTGCCAAGCATACTCATGCTTGAAAAAATTTTTGGATTTTTATCAAGTATCACATACTAGTATAAAACTCATTTGGTAAAATAAATTTGGACTGAGAAATTACTCGGTTCAATATAACGGGTGTCCCAAAAGTAGGTATAGGATGATATGTCTCAATAAAACGCGAATGGATTGGAATTTCTTCGTAGTTTATTTTATTTTAAAGAAGAGACTTGTACAATTTTATCTGAATAGAATATCTGCTAAATGGCTGCCACTGGCATTTTTGCTGTGTGCAAGTTTTTCATGACACTTTCACACATTTTGCTGCTAATTTCACACATTTCGCTACTTATTTCACCAATAACTCGGAGAATATTTTGTCTATATTGTCTATGTTTTGTGGATAGTTAGCGTAGACTATATCTTTCACGTAGCCCCAAAGAAAGAAATCCAGTGGCATCAGATGCCAAGATCTGGGTGGCCATTTGAAATCACCTCTTCTTGAAATTACGAGATTTTTCGACCTTTCGACGAGTGTTTGTAATTGATCGTGAATTTTCGTTAAATATTTGTATAACTTCTATGCGCTGTTTTATTGTGAAACGCTCCACGATTAATATTACATTATGTCAAGATGACGTATGTTAAATTTCAACCCACCATCTTGAATTTTTCGGAAATAACGCGAAATTCAAATCCTATACCTACTTTGGAGACACCCTTTATAAACAGATTTGTTTATCTATACATATAATAAAACAGAAACGGAAAAAAAGTCTGTACATGGAATATTTAAAAAAAATAATTACTGCTATGTGATGTGTACATGATATAGACCCCAAAACGATAGATAATAAAATTTTTGTCTGTTTGTCTGTTTGTCTGTTTATCTGTTTGTCTGTTTGTCTGTTTGTCTGTTTGTCTGTTTGTCTGTTTGTCTGTTTGTATGTTCGCTTTTCACGCAAAAACTACTGGACGGATTTTTACCAAATTTTGTGTAGTAATAACTTATAACCCGGGTCAACATATAGGGTACTTTTTATTGCGGGAAAATTTCTTTATATTAAAAAAAACGTTGATAACGACTGTTTGTATGTTTGCTTTTCACGCAAACACTACTGGACCGATTTTTACCAAATTTTGTGTAGTAATAACTTATAACCTGGGTCAACATATAGGGTACCTTTTATTGCGGTAAAATTTCTTTATATTAAAAAAAACGTTGAAAAACTTATATTTGCGGGCGTCTGTTTGTATGTTTGCTTTTCACGGAAAAACTACTGGACGGATGTTTACCAAATTTTGTGTAGTAATAACTTATAACCTGGTTCAACATATAGGGTGCCTTTTATTGCGGGAAAATTTCTTTGTATGAAAAAATAACGTTGACCAACTTATATTTGCGGGCGTCTGTTTGTATGTTTGCTTTTCATGCAAAAACTACTGGACGGATTTTTACCAAATTTTGTGTAGTAATAACTTATAACCTGGTTCAACATATAGGGTACCTTTTATTGTGGGAAAATTTCTTGGCATCTTAACGTAGACAAACTGATCTTGTTTTTTTGGTTTTTAAAGTTAAAGTTTCTTGTAAAACACAGTGACCAAATGCTGCAAACATTCGGGGATATGGTAGGAACAACTTCGGCAAACAGTTCATATCGTATTCAATCGGCTGCAATTTGTATGGAATGACATTTATTATGATACAATAAGAACTGTCAAATGAATACGATCATCTTTCATCGTCAGCCATTAAATGTCCCCACTGCTAGGGCACTGGCCTTCCACATTCCTGTGGATGGATAAGGAGAATGGTCCATGACCCACCACGTGGGCCCAGTGCGAATTGAGTACTTATTAAGAAAACTTAAATTAAAAAATCCTCTTTTTTATGTTCTTTCTTACCCTACGTCCACTAGCGTCAGTCAAATACGCAGACACCAACCCGAAGACAACAGTCAAGCTAGCCAATATGATGCTGCAGACATTAGGAGACATAGTAGGGACGGCTTCGGCGAACAGAGGTTCGGCGTAGACTTGCAGGACGGCCAGTCCTTGGAAAATCGACATGGTAATCAGGGATAGGCTGAGCAGCAACGCGCGTTGGGTGCAACGGGATTTACCTGAAAGTGTAATGATTTATATCAGTCACCGTTCTCACTCAAAAGACGAACATCTCTTTGGCAGAACGCAACAAAGATAAAACATTAAAACGAAATTGGCTATTTACTTTATAAATAGTCAATGCCTTTCCAAAACAATGGCACGGGAGAAAAACAAAAATAAAATCACTAGAAAATTACCGGCCACGGACAGGCATTCGTCCGCGGTCACGGAACGCTTCTCCACAGAGCACAAAGCGGGGTGCCAACAAACCGGCCATGATCAAAAAAATAATTAGGTAAGACCATGAATTTATAGGCTGCAAATTTATTGAAATGTCCTATAATAACAAAAGAAAATTAAAAGTTCAACCAGGCATCTTTGTTCTCGCCAGACAGGAACACAGGCCTGTGCGAGTCAATGCATCTGTCAACCATAGATATAGTGCGCCAATCTTTTCTGTTCCGGTGATTATCTTAGGAACTAAAACAGTTTTCATACGACAGTCCATTTTGACAGCTAATTTCGTATTGCAAGTGGCTCCTCTGTCACGACTGTCACCGGAACAGAAAAGCTTGTGGCACTGTATAGTATATTAAAAGGGGTAGATGCGCTACCGAGCGACCGGGTGTAAGAGATAGACATATTATGACGTCAAAATATGGGGATGCCATGATCGCAAAATTTTTTCCCTAAAATGTAGTCGGATTCGTTAAAGTACTCGAATTCCGTAGTAAGTGAAAGTCAACATTTTGACTCGCTAATTAAACAGAGTATAGTCACAGTTTAGGCAATCTTTTTATACAGTTGGCCGACGCCCTTGAAGTTAGGCGATGCCGACGCCTGTATAGGTATTTACGTAAGTACGGAAGGGTTATGACTTTAAAATGTGAAGGTGGACCTTTTGTTTTACGACCCGGGTGGGTACATTGGTATTGCGATATTCAATAATTAATTATGCAATGCAATGTCAAAAATATTTAAAAAATCCAAGATGGCGACCGAATTTTTTGTATGTGGGCTGATTTCGATGAAACTCGGTTTTTGGTACTATTTTGACAAGAAAACAGCAACACTATGCTAAAAATATAAAAAATCTAAGATGGCGGCCAACATTTTTGTTTGTGGGCCGATTTTGATGAAACTCTGTTTTTGGTTTTGATGTAGGTAACTAGGTAACTCCGTTTTTGGTACTATTTTGACAACGAAACAGCAACGCAATGTTAAAAATATTAAAAAATCCAAAATGGCGGCCAACTTTTTTGTTTACAGGCAGATTTCGATGAAACTCAGTTTCTGGTACTATTTTGACAAGAAAACAGCAACAGAATATTTAAAATCCAAGATGGCGGCCAACTTTTTTTTTTGTAAGCCGACTATTTTGACAAGAAAACAGCAACGCATTGTCAAAAATATTAAAAAATCCATGATGGCGGCCAACTTTTTTATTTGAACCGATTTGGATGAAACTTGATTTTCGGTACTATTTTGACAAAAAAACAAATGTTAAACATATTAAAAATCCAAGATGGCGGCCGACTTTGTGGGCAGATTTAGATGAAACTCTGTTTTTGGTACTATTTTGTGTAATGAAAATTGACAACAAACACAAATAAATTTTCTTAATTTTCCAGAGTGGGTAGGTATTGAACCCACGAAACGAAATCTTTTAATTATTATTACCGACTTCAAAAAAAGGAGGTTATCAGTTTGACCTTTATGTATACCTAAGCGATTTAGTTGGAATTGGATAATATTTGTTCTTTAGGCTTCCAAGCACGTGTGCAAAATTTCGTAAGTGTAGGTATGTATGTTTGTATGTTGGTTCTTTAGGCTTCCAAGCACGTGTGCAAAATTTCGTAAGTGTAGGTATGTATGTTTGTATGTTTATATTATGTTTTTCCACGTATTTCTCGAAAACTACAAGTCCTATCGAAATGATTCTTAGCACTCCATCAGTTCAGTAGTTTTTGAGATATACATAGTTCATCGAGTTTATGGTACAATATTAACACTAAAAACTAAGAAGCAAAAAAAGTTTTTTAAAAAATTAAACCGAATTCAAAAAGTATTTAAGTAAGGTGGGGCGGGGCAATTTCGACTGGTTTGACGCACATACCTACCTACAATTTTCTTACATCAAAATTTTATACTTACATAATAATAATGTATTCTAAATCAAACATAACCCTTAGTTCTGATTTTTTTATATTATGTTAGTAGTGATGAGATGGTAATGACAAATCCAAGTTTTCCACCTCGAAAGCCCTTTGGATCATTGTTAAATACATACAGGCGATTATTTAAAATTCTTTGAATGCAGTTAGTTTTATTTTTAAAATAAAAATGAAGTTTTCTTTCAGTAAAATTGTATAATTATCTTCGGGATTTAAGGTACTTTCCCTCCATGTGGTATATTTTGGGACGCCCTGCGTATACATAAAAATTATACTTAGGGAATGTATAATTAATAAATAAGCTCATTATTTTTAAACCCGTTCCAATGTTTGCAAAATCTAAGGTTTATAACACATTTACAAAACCCGCAAAAATAACTTTGTTCTTCATACAAACTCTATGAAAAACAAAGTTATTTTTTGCTGGCGAAAAATGGTAGTGGTATTTTTTAATACTAGCGTCCACATTTTGATAGGCAACCCTATAGATATATTTTCCTAATCATAAATATACGTAAAAATGACGATGAGCGCACTAACTTGCAGTGGGATCTCGTAGGTACTATAAGGCGTACTACTGTCATACTTGAAGTCTTACTAGAACTGATTTCCTTCGATACTTACTTATAAATTGTATCAACGATAATTTTTCCTATGGCTTCTCTGGGTTCAACTTTTCATCTTCAGGACTGGAATCTGGAAACCGAGAATATTGAAAAAGCGATTTTTACGAGAATTGTTCAAGGAAAACTTAAAAAAAAGTTAAATATTTAATTTTAACGTGTTGTGTTGACCTCACCTCCGGGTTCTGCGTCGATCGCTCGTCGTAAGCTCTCCAATTCGCTCTGAATTCCTTTCGAATTCGGTTTCATTGATCTGTAGAAACCTAAAGATTTTGCTGCGTCCTGGAAAACATTCAAATAATCAATTAGGTAATGTTTAAAATGAAGCTAGTAATGTAGCATTAGCGGTTACAATACCTAATGATATTATTTATTCGAAGTACGAGTTCTTTTAAGTAGGTACCAGAGCTAGATAGTCTTGCGTTTAGGAGTTATATTTTTACTTGGTGTAACGTACATTTGCGTATAACTGTGTTTTAAATTCATAATACTATTTTAATGAATACATGCATGCTAAGTGAGTTTCATGGTTTTATTTGGTTATTTATCGATAGCGCTCAGTTGTAATGCCAATTTAAGCGTGTTGATAGGAAAGTACAGTCAGCAGCAGATTAGCTGGTAGTTGATGTTAGTACAGTCAGCAGCACGTTGATAGGAGAGAGTACAGTCAACAGCAGAGTAGCAGGGAAATGTTGGTACAGTCAGCAGCAGATTACTTACTCTTAAAATTTTCCCAACATACCTGCTCCCGCCCCTTCATCATCAAGAACAGAGGGGACTCCCTCAGCAGGAACAACCCCAGGACTCCTGCCACCGACAGGGACAGATTGATTAGCACCACCAGGGAGTACTCCAGGTTCCCTCCAAGAACGTACGAAACCTGAAATAGAACCGAAATACAAGTGTCGGGTATAGGTAGGGTCATATGGGGAACAGCTGATTAGTGGGGCACACTCGATCACGCACACTTCTAGCATAATTATTCTAGGTATGTAGTGCCCTTGCGTTTGTGTGCAAAGAAGCTCCCACGCAAGCAATCCCTCTTCTCTAGTCGCACGCGCGCTATCGTGACAGGTGGAAGATTGAGTCTCTTGGAACGTGATTCGCAAAAAAATAATTAAGTACGTAAGTTGCAATTTTGTTTATATCTTTTAAACGCGGCGGCGACGCGGCGGCGCCGGCGGGTTTCGCAACACTAGACGACTTTTTCCTGCCCGGTTTCTTGTTACCTGCTTTCATGCTAAAATTAGGTACTATTTTTTACATTAAAATAAATAAAATGCATTTTAAGGGGTATGCAGAGACTGTACGAAGAGTGGGTTGTTATAATAATAAGATTCAAAGCTAAGTCATCATCATCATCATATCAGCCGAACGACGCCCACTGCTGGGCATAGGCCTCCCCCAAGGATCTCCACAACGATCGGTCCTGTGCTGCCCGCATCCAGCGGCTTCCCGCGATCTTGACCAGATCGTCGGTCCACCTTGTAGGGGGCCTGCCCACGGAACGTCGTCGTCCGGTACGCGGTCGCCATTCGAGAACTTTTTCGCCCCAACGGCCATCGGTTCTCCGCGCTATGTGTCCCGCCCACTGCCACTTCAATGATGCAATCCTTCGAGCTATGTCGGTTGTTTTAGTTCTCCTGCGGATCTCATCATTTCTGATTCGATCGAGCAGGGAAATACCAAGCATCGCTCTCTCCATTGCTCGCTGGGTGACTTTGAGCCTTCTTATGAGACCCATAGTAAAAGACCACGTCTCACTTCCATAGGTCATTACTGGCAACACACACTGGTCAAAGACTTTCGTCTTGAGACATTGAGGTATTTCGGACGCGAATATATGTCGGAGCTTCCCAAACGCTGCCCATCCGAGCTGGATTCGACGAGAGATCTCTTTCTCAAAGTTGGACTTACCTAACTGGACCGTCTGTCCTAGGTAAACATAGTGGTCAATAACTTCGAGTGTAATGTTCCCAACATTAACTGGAGCGGGTGCAACATGGGCATTGAACATGAACAAAGCTAAGTAATCGCAGGGTATTTCATTTGTTTTAATTAATTAAAAAAATTTTAAGTAAGGTAAGCTCCCTCCATCTTAGGCTTTCTCTCAACCCTAAGGTTCAGTGTGAAGCCAAGAGCAAGCCCATTATATATAAAACAATAAAAATAATATTCACTTTATATTATTTAATATTCACTTAAGAATAATATGAAAAATCTGACTTTTCGAAGTCAAACAAATCCAAGTACAGTGGTGCTACTGTTTTGGTGCCCTAATAAGAAATGATAAAGGGGGCAAGTTCTATAAGAATAAAGCGTTTTTTTTGCTTGACCGGCACTTTCACATTTGGACCAAAAATGTATGAAGCCCGAATGGTGTCCTTTCAAGTCATTACATGTTGCAGTTTCCGAAATACAGCCGTCTAAAAAAAGTGATCACCTGTGTGACCACCAACCATGTGATGTGACCCTCCTAAAAATGTGATAGGACCATTGTTCAATTTGACGACTCTGTTTGAAATATAACAATAACAGGCAGAAATAAAAAGAGACCTTGACAAGTACCGCCGATTCTTCTCAATTAGGTCTTCCACCGTGGGGTTTGCAAATTGATTGTAGCAAAAGCTTCTTTTAAGTTCACACACAGCCGAGAGTCGTTAAACTATATTGAATTATGAATCATCATGATCAGTCATTTAATGTCCCCACTGCTGCTGGGCCACTGGCCTTCCTTATGGATGGATAAGGAGAATGGGCCATGACCCACCACGACTGCAAATACAGCCGGGACCAAGTATTGACGTGCCCTCCCAAGCACGGAGGAGCTCGTGATGGAATGTTTTTGGTCGCCTATCCCAAACATTGTGTGAATGTTGCTTAAGGTGTATCGATGAGCTCAGTGGCGCCGCCAATGGAAATAAATCAATTGCATTTTATTAAAGGCTTGGATTAAAAGTTTCGGTTATTTCGCGCAGGTGAAAGAGTGGAATGCAATTTATAAATATACTTTTGAGAACTCAAACTTACGCAATAAGTCGTGAATCTCAATAGTGCCAAAAGTGGCCACATTTGGCAATATCGAGATCCATAACTTGGTGCTCATACTTGAAGCCATGAAAAAACAATTAAAAATTGCACTTTGCTCTTCTATTTGCGCGAAATAACCGAAACTTTTAATCCATGCCTTTAATAAAATGCAATTGATTTATTTCCATTGGCGGCGCCACTGAGCTCATCGATACACCTTAACCTAAACCATCGCAGGCCGGGCGCGCTAACCACTGCGCCACAGACTTAGTGATGAAAGGACTCGAGGTTTTTAAACCCTTTTATTCAAAACTCGCCTCAATTTTTAGGACTCGACTCAAAAAATACGACTCGAGTCTTTTTACTAATGTAAAATGACTTCAGTCATTAGAGTTAAAGTCTGAAATGAAACGACTCGAGTCTTTTAATAAGAGTTCTAACGACTCAGTCGCGAACCTTTTAGTAAAGAACTCGAGTCGTTTAACATAAGATGAGCTGTTTAACATGAAATTTTAATCTTAGGCTTAGATCTTTAGAACTACGCAACGGATTTTGATGCGGATTTTTTTGAAAGAAGAGTGATTTAAGAGGAAAGATTATGTGTATTAAACATTCATAATTTAGTGAAGAAACACTGTTAACTTAAGAGTTTTCTAATGTCATGTTGTAAATAAACTCATTTTTTATGCTTACATTGCATACGCTGGCTGAATCCTACGAGATTGATCAAAATAATGTACTACAGTATTGTACAACTCAAAAAGGTCCACAAAAAAGTCCGCGATGGTATATGTCTATCTCTTAGAGATAACCCACAATAAGCATTTTTATCCTTCACTTTTTACGAAAAATAATGGCTTATTTACGAAGCAATTTTAAGCAATACAGCATTAATTTTTATCCAATTAAGTACCTTAAATACATTGTGCAGTTAATATAGATCAATATGTCCTTTTACGTAATTTAAATGAATAATTTAAGCGCGGCGCGTAGCGTGCCAATACCTATTCTCATAAAGAGCGCGTTAAGGCGCTGATTCCCGAAAATAGGGTGTTTTAAATTATGGATTACTCGCAAACCACAAGTACTCAAAATTTGGAAAAAATATATGTTATTTAACAGTTATTTATCTAGTGCTTCCGGCCGTATTTTTTCGATTAGTGATATTTTACTGTATCCAATAAAACCCCAAACACCCGTCTAATTATAATCCAAATATACCTGCAGTATACTTGGTTTTAGTTAATGAAAAACATATAAAAATAATTGTCTTCGATATTTGGGATTCCGGCCGTCATATTTTTTTTTTATTATTTCATTTTTAATTGAATTTTAAGTGATTTTCAATTCACGGGGCGCTCGCGAGTTCACAGTTCACTGCCGGCTGCCGCTGAGTCCGCGCGAAATCCATCTTGGATTTTTTATATTTTAACATTGCGTTGTTGTTTTCTTGTCAAAATAGTACTAGAAATCGAGTTTCATCGAAATCGGCCCACAAACAAAAAGTTGGCCGCCATTTTGGATTCTTTTATATTTTTAACATTGCGTTGATGTTTTCTTGTCAAAATAGTACTAGAAATTGAGTTTCATCGAAATCGGCCCACAAACAAAAAAGTTGGCCGCCATCTTGGATTTTTTTATATTTTTAACATTGCGTTGATGTTTTCTTGTCAAAATAGTACTAGAAATTGAGTTTCATCGAAATCGGCCAACAAACAAAAAATTTGGGCGCCATCTTGGATTTTTTTACATTTTTGACATTGCGTTGCTGTTTTCTTGTCAGAATAGAACTAGAAATCGAGTTTCATCGAAATCGGCCCACAAACAAAAAAGTTGGCCGCCATCTTGGTTTTTTTATATTTTTAACATTGCGTTGCTGATTTCTTGACAAAATAGTTCCCCAAACAGAGTTTCATAAAAATCGGCCCACAAATAAAAATACAGGAGTTGATGAAATTTTAGTTCTTTATTTACCTACCTATGTAAGATGAATATTTGCACACACTCACAGTACATGTCTAATTGAATAAGAAAGTAAAACGATAAAGATGCGATCGAGATTCTAGCCTATGATGAGTTCGCCTCACGACTTAAGACTCCCGCGAACAGAGTCGTTTTAAAAGGGTTCGAACCTTTTCGTTGAAACTGAGTCGTTTAAAATTTGGAGTCATTTCAAAAAGACTCAGTCTTAAAATACGCCTCGAGTCCCAGACTTGAGACTCAAATAAGGCTTAGGGTTTAGGGTTTAAAGACTCATTGAGTTGTTAACCGTATGAGTTGAGTCGAGTTCCCTTTAAAGAGCTTAAAAACCTCAAGTCCTTTCATCACTACACAGACTCCTTAATTATGAATAAAATACTTAGTAAAAATAAAAATGTACAATCCAAGCAAAGCAATCAAGCTTTGCTTGGATTGTACATTTTTCATTCATTTATTACCAGCATCCCGATATAGTAGAACACCGCGGTGCATCCAGTCATGGCACCCCTGATGTGGTCTTGGCAGAACTCGGCGACGTATACGGTGATGATGAGGATGGCACCGCTGCTGAGCCCCGATATGAAGATCGCTGTGAGGACCACTTCTACACGCTTACTGCAAGCTATCGTGGCCCAGGAGATCTAGAAAAAAATATCGTTCGTTGTTTATCTATCTATACCATATATCTCGCTCAGCGGTAGTCTCTCAGCGATGCTCGCTTGGCAGTCTACTCTAGACAAAACTATCGGAACTACACACTCGCTTCCCGCTGCTCGTTAACTCGTTCCTTAGTTCTAGCTTTACTCGTTTCTCGTTCATCGCCGGCGGTTTGACAACTGCCTGACACTGTCAAAGACAAGCGGTTTCTTGGTGAAATACGGGACAATGTACAGTCACGTATTGTTTTCTCAAAAACGATCGGTCAAAACGGTCCAACTCATAGCTGAAAAACGGGATGTCCCGATAGTCCCGAGATATACGGGACATCCGGTCAGCACAGGTGCAATACAGGGTGGTTTTGTATTATACTCATGAATATGAACAACTTTTACTATGAGGCTAACTCTGCAACTTCACAAAAAAAATCAGCTGTTCCATACATTCTGGTCAGGTAGGCATTAACAAATTGTATGAAACAGCTGTTTTTTTTTGTTGAGTTGCAGAGTTAGCCTCATAGTAAAAGTTAATAATAATAATAAAAAAAGCTTTATTGCACACAAAGAAAGAAACAATAACACAAAGAGACAGTTATGAGAAAACAGACAACAGGCGGCCTTATTGCTAAATAGCAATCTCTTCCAGGCAACCTTGGGCGAAAGAAAAATAAATAAATCAAAAGAACAGAGGGGAGAGGGTGCATAAAAAGGATAGAATAAGTCTAGAATGACAAATAGAGAAAAATAAGATAATACATAAACTTTAATGAGTAAGGGAGAGAAATGACTTCTAACTTGATCTCCAAAGGATTTTAGAGTCTGAGCCTTTCTGATACCTTCAGTTAAAGTTGTTCATATTCATGAGTACAATCACCATCTAAGAGGTATTGCACTTATAGAAAAACACCCTGTATAGGTGCTGCGCAAACGTGTGTCTTGTGTGGGACACAAGTCACAACAAAAGATGGAATGCAATTTAGGGCCGTGTGCATTGAAACTGATAGGAAGCACCAAGGAAGCACGCTGTTCGGAACGAAAATAGACAGCCTGAAGTGGCATATTTCTTTTTCAGTAAATTCTCGAAATAACGGTACAAAGCGATACTACAAAGTGTAAATTATACTTCTATCGAAGATGAGACTCGAAGTATAATTGAGAAAAGGTCTCCACTTGAGGGTCGTTCTATAATACGGCTAACTAAAAGTGCCTACGTCTGCGCAGGGAGGACTGATTGCTGGTATTCCCACGCAAGACACAAAAAGTGTCTACGTCTGCGCAGCGCCTTAGTGACATCATCGACAGGATAAGAAGAAGTAAGTTCCAAGATTAGTTAGAATAAGTTTTTGAAAAAAAATACAGTTTTATTACAAGCTTTTTTGCTGACTGTACTGTAATATTGTATTGTCATCAAACCAAACCTGTATACAAAATTTCAGCTCCATCGGACAGTGGGTCAAATTAAAATAAAAAGCTTGTAAAAGTCACACATTTTCATCCTATAAATTAAATAAATAATTCCATTTATTTTTCGATTTTGTGTTCGACATGTTAATTTAGACTCACCACACTCATGGCAGCTGAGCATATTGCACAAGGCTTTCTTCCCACTCTGTCCAGTAGCGACCCCACTACTGGGATAGAAAGTAGAGACCCCATTGACGATAAACTGCCCGAAAGTGCTATCTCTCCTTCGGTCATGGGTCTGTGTAGCGTCGTGTTTGAAGAGCTGAAGATCATCAGGACGGATGATGGCCACGTGAGTATGATTCCCATGATCATGTAGAGGTAACTCACTGGAATGAACAGGAAAGTGACGTGTTAGTAAGTAAATATTATTTGTGTTGTGTTGTGTAGGTAACTCGATTCAGTTCAGTCAAGTTTGCGCGAGAACGGTTTGCCAGACAACTGGTTCAGGTACCGTGTCAAAGGTCTCACGGCTTGGCATTGCACAAAATTATAACATCTAAATACAATGTAAGCAAAGCCGCAGGCAAAAGCTAGTTATTATAAATTAGCCATCGCCGCAACTTCATCTTGGTAAAAATCGTTTGTTAATTACCTACTCTTTAGGAATAGGTATTGACTTATTTTTGACACTTTTCCGGCCCCAGAAAAATCAAGCAAATCAGGGTTTCTTAATTAATTATCACTTTTAATGGGAGTTTTATTCCAATGAGAACGTTTAATAGGGTATTTCACTGTTGTTGAAATGTAGATATTTAATGATGAAGTTAAAAATATAACATTTAAGAATACCAAATGTGAAAACATCTGGAAAACATAATTTGAGTCAGTTTTCAAACGAATTATAAGCTGTTTAATATTGACTGTACCTAGCCAAATGAGTAAATAATTTGATTATTTACTCATGTGGTGAAGCGTAAATCTAATAGTAGGTAGCCGTCATAGGACGCTACCACATGTAGAGTGCTTGTCAGATAACTTTACTCTGCTCGCGTCTTGGGCATTTTTGGCGCTAGTTTCAGTAGGTATATTTTTTCTAAGGTTCTGAGGTTAAGGTAAAAGATTAGTAAGTATTAGATTTCGGCTCGCACTTTACTAACTTGGTGACGTCTCAAAGATAGTCGTTCTCTCCTTGTCTTATTAGAAAGTTTGAGGTTCTATAACTTTGAACCCCAGTACCCTGGAATGTATCCAGGGAAACGACAAAGTTTTTGTATTTTCCCGTAGGAATAATTAAATTTCCTGCAATAAAAGGTACCCTATATGTTGACCCGGGTTATAAGCTATTACTACACAAAATTTGGTAAAAATCCGTCCAGTAGTTTTTGCGTGAAAAGCGAACATACAAACAGACAAACAGACAAAAATTTTAATATCTATCGTTTTGGGGTCTATATCCTGTATACATCACATAGCAGTAATTTTTTTTTTTTAATATTTCATCTAGTATAGTATTATATTATCTGTGATTTCATGTACAGACTTTTTGTCCGTTTCTGTTTTATTATATGTATAGATTTAAAGACGCGATGACACGTCTTCAAGTCATCTGGAAAAACCGTAGCCTAGGTTTCCGTACTAAAGTGCGCTTAGTGAGAGCCCTGATCTTTCCCATCTTTATGTATGGAGTGGAAACATGGACCATACTAGCCAGAGAGAGACACAGAATAGATGCATTTGAGATGTGGTGTTGGAGGCTAATGCTTGGGATACCCTGGACGGTCAAACGCACAAATGTATCTATCCTAACTCAACTAAATGTCAAGACTCTGCTGTCCACTATCTGCTTACATCGCGTACTCTCATACTTTGGCCACATAATGCGAAGAGGAGATGACAGTCTCGAAAAACTGGTCGTGGTTGGTGGAATAGAGGGCAAGAGAGCCCAAGGTCGTTCGCCAACCAGATGGTCTGACTAAGTAAGAGTAGCAACCTCCTCAAGCAAATTCCATCAAGCAGTGAGAGCAACTATGGACCGAGACCGATGGAGGCAAATCATAAAAGCAGTCGGTGATCACGATCCTCAGCTATGAGGGAACGATTAAGAAGAGAGTGAAGAATATTGGAGCAATTATACCTAATTTCTCTATCATAAGTAAGATAATGTGATAAGTAATACCACCTCGATTGATTTAAAAAAGTTTGAATAATTTGGTGCGGGTTCGGTTATCGGTTTGGACATTCTATTTATAAAAAAAATCTTTGAATGCAGTTAGTATTGTCATTTAAATAAAAATGAAGTACTATTTAAAAATTTTTTCTATCTAAAGTATTTGGTGCGGTCTATGCCACCATGTGACATAGTCATTGGACGCCCTGGGGGCGTCTGTTATGTCTGTTGGCATGTGTTACTTATAACTTTATCAAACACTTATGATAGGAAAACTACGTATCATCATGTCAGCCGAACGACGCCCACTGCTGGGCATAGGCCTAACTACGTGTAATTACTCCAATCTTCACTCATTAGTAATAAATGGAAATGTTAAAGTTTTGAGCACAACAGTCACAGAAAAGGCTATCCATAACGCTGCAAAAACTTGTTATTCAACATTAAATGTTAAATTTCGTAGTCTTTTTTTTATTTAAGATGCTATTTTACTTTAAAGTATAAGTATAATCGAGCCTTTCGATCGGTACAATAAAATTAGAGATTTTTTTTTACTTTCAGCGGGTTCGATTCCCAGTTCAGACAATTGATTATTTAAAATTCTTTGAATGCAGTTCGTTTTCTTTTACAAATAAAAATGAAGTCTCCTTTCAGTAAAATTTTATATCTACAGTATTTAAGGTACTTTCCCTCCATGTGACATAGTTTTGGGATTGGGACGCCCTGTATAATAGTAGGTACTACAGTACACAGAAGACACACTTTGCAAACTCATTCATATAAAAATACATATTTCCGTAGGAAAAAGTTCAATTCCGGTCGCATTATCATCGCTTGCGCACTGTTATAATAACCTAAAGTTCACGTATGCAAGCAAAAATCGACCCAATAGCTACGCGCGAAATTTTATATTTCTATGAAAGTCTCAAACGGCACAAATGGCACGATTCAGGGACCGTACTCTGAAATGCTAATCCGAAACTTCGGTTAGCCCCGCCCTTTTCACTTGATTCTGTCCCCACTAGAGAGTGAGAGGGGACGGACGAACGTACTAGAGAGGGACGGATATACCGAAGTTTCGGGTTTTGCGTTTCAGAGTAGGCCCTCAGGGTTGACTTGCGAGTTCTGTGAAGTTGTGATAAAATCGCTTGGTAGGTGAAATAGCTTACTATTTACATTTAGAAACCACCAAAATATAATATTCTATACCTAACCTAGGTAGCTATCGGTATATGTCACGTAAAAAATAAAATAAAAAATAAAAATAAAAATGTTTTTTTTTCAGAACAAGGAGTCCACATTGGTAGCAAACAACATATTTTAAAATTAAATTATATTAAATTAAAATGTTATGCTTTCCTACTAGTAAAATACTTATATATTTTTAAAGAGTCCAGTGAAAACCTACTTAGGAAATTCATCAAAACACTGTTCATAGAACATGTAGCTTAATAAATCTATCAAGCATCGGGGAATCCTCCCAATCGGCTATCAACCTCAGGATACTGTTCAGGATTCCTCACCCTCTGCATGAGCGAAGTGGACCTATGACGCATCATTGCATAGAAGTCATCCACTCCGGCGTACGTAAACATTCCAGATGCACTCTGCAGTATCGGGGAAGCCTGAACAATGCCCTAAGTAGGTACCCTCTGTGTAAAGCTGGTCCACAGACTTCTTGTGTAGAAGGATTGACAGGAGGCGTTAGACAATGTTATCTTGACTTCTGCGGAACTACAAGCAAATCTGTGTACCAGCATATTGCTGCGAACTGACAATCCCTATTAATATCAAGGTCATCCTTCAAACTATCCATTACAATATGGCCAAAGTATTTAAATTCAAAAACACGATTTAGGGGTATCCCATTTAAAGTGCCAGGTGGAACATTCAATGGCAGTTTACCATAATTAATTTTTCTTTTTTTTTTATTTCAGTCCATGTGCTAATGCATAAATTTCACACTCATTTATCAAGTTCTAACTAAGACCTCCAATTAATGTGCTCAGTAACACCATGCTATCAGCATAACTTATATTGTTTAAACAGATGTCATCTATAAACCAACTAACATGAGTACTAAATAAACATTAAAATCACAAAGGGGCCACAGAGAAATAATATAAACCGTATGAGGGAGGGGTCTCTCTAGCCTCCCTTCAAGCCTTGGAGCTTTGAAAAAGGCTTGAATAGCCCAGAACTCCCACGAGCCTGCAATTAGGCCCGACGGGAGGTCTGGGCGCGGACACAGAGTGCAAGTGAGTCCATCATACCTTTTGGTATGGCTAACATGAAACATTTGCCCTGCCCTGACTAAATAAAAAAAAAACAAAAAGTAAAAAAAACCCCCAACGTATTACTTACCCGTTTAGTACTTTTCTTTTTGTCGTCCCCCGACCGAGTGTGTCGGGGTGGATATAGTAGATTGTATTACAAGGGAGCAAAATAACATATTTACGGCGAGGGCGCTATTTTGAATCCAGAGCGCAGTGAAGGATTCGATTCTAAAGTAGAATCCTGAACGCAGCGAGGGATTCAATATACGTCGCCCGAGATGAAAATAATTTTGCGGCCGAGTAATACACTCTACTTTTCATTTCGAATATAAGGAAAGTAAATACACTCTGCTTTTCATCCCCCTCTATAAGAAAAGCAATAAAGACAACTAAAACTATCTAGAAAAATAAAACAAAGGTGGCGGGGGGCTTCGCTTTCTCTGTTTTTTCTATAATAGGTATATAAAAAAATTTAAGTTTTGAAATAACAAAAAAAATTTTAGAAGAACAAAAAAAAGTATTTTGAATATAAGTATAAAAGTAAAAAAAAAAATTTTGAACAAAAAAATTTTTATATGTTAAATTTTTTTTTATATGTCTATCGGATGCCTCCTAACTATCTCCGGAGTACCATAGGGGTTAAAAAATTTGTTAGATTTTAGCTACGCTACGAGACGAGACGCACCGTTTTTGAGATATTCTCGTTTTTGTAAAATTCTTTTTTTTTTAAATTTTGCAAGTCCCGTCCCCATACAAAATTAGTTGAAAACTTTTTCATTGCCGATGAGGTAACTCTATGGTTGACTGTAACTAAATTCAGTTCTATTCTTAAAATTAATTTCCAGCCTAGGGTTTTGGACCCGCTGCTCAGTTTAAATATACATCACTTTCCGAATCTGAGAGATGAAAAATATTTTTTTTATTTATTTGTTATTTCATCCTTTTTAAATTACACACAGAATTAAAAAAAATTTGGTGCAATGAAAAAAAAAAGGACAAATTCGGTGAACCACCTCTTGCTTCTTTTCACTTGGCTGGTGCTTCGCCATTCACGCGCAGACCCTTTTACTATTTTTTTATGTATTAAACTAGGGTAGTACAATGCATAAGCAATTACGGATAGGGACTGCAACTGAACGGTGAGACGCCAGCCACACGAAAAGAAGTAAGATGTGGTTCACCGAATTTGTTCCAGACTGTACATTATTTTAGTCAAAGCACCACCTCTGAATCTTTACCGTTTCGGCAGGCAGTTGACCATTACCATAAATGGCCGGATGGATTTTCATCAAACGTGGCTAAGAACCATCTCGATTAATTTAGCATTCAATAAAAAAACCGCATCAAAATCGGTCCAGTCGTTTAAGAGCTACGATGCCCCAGACAGATACACGTCAAACTTATAACACCCCTCTTTTTGCGTCGAGGATTAAAAATAAGTTTCGCTAAGTCCTCTGCTACTCCTTTTTTCGTGAAATTTAATAATGCTTTAATTTTTATACTCTCACGAAACACATAGATAAGTATAACTTTTCTTCAAATTTAAATATAGTTACTTACATATAAATGTACCTAGAACTTGAAAAAGGATGGCCATCGTCACAAACTTGCAAACACAGAAACACACAAAATACAACCAATCCCTCTGTCAGTCGTTTAGAAACTATTGCGAACTTATCGCGAATATAAAACATATACCTACCTAAAGTAAATAACATAATTTCTATGTGTAGTTTTGCTTTGAGTAAGAAATTTTTCGTTATTAGCTATTATCACACAGGCTTTGTTTGATGATCATCAGAGAAAGGTGATGATCTTAAAATTTTGCGTGTTCTTTCATTGTGTTTTTAGGTTTTTACGGGTACACGCTCTGTTTTAAGCTATTTTAGACTTTTTAGGTTATTTGGTTTTTACGGATTTTCCGACATTGCTGGAATGAATTTTGAATCTTTATTGGATAATTATTATTATATGACTTTAAGTTTTCGAGAAATTCGTGGACAAACATCCACTACTTAACTAAATTTAGCACACGTGCTTGGAAGCCTAAATGAAACTCTTTAAACTCAATGTCACATACCTACATACAGGTCAAACTGATAACCTCCTTATTTTATGAAGTCGGTTAAAAATGCACGTTTGTTATAAGTAGGTACGGCCAAATTAATAAGGTAGCTACAATAATCGACTATTGTGAATTTATTATTTTTTGCAAAGTACTCGATTAGTCGATTGTTTTTCACAAAAAATAATAGATTTTAATAAATCGATTTTTTACTATGTCAGTCACACTGGCCACATTCAGCAGAACTAATCGCTAAGTCATCGATTACGCATCCGATTACTATTTTCGATGGATCTGCTGAACACACTTTTTAGCGTTTGTTTTGTTTTGACATGACGAATGATAAAAAACACTATATTTGACAACAACTTGCAACTAATCGGCTAATCGCTGCTTCTCATCGAACATGAAAAGCGATGGAAAAGATGGCGTCCGATTGTTGTAAATCGCTGTCAGTCATCGCGTTTTTGTGTGCATTCAGCAGATAATTTGTAATCGATGTGTTCTGCTGAATGCGGCCACTGTCACACTCACACACACCCCCCTAGGGACGACACGGAGCGTGCCGCGCGGTAAGTATCAAGCCCCCAGTACACGATGGCCGATCATGGTCGGCGACCATGACCATTACATCGTACATTGACACTTTTGAACGAACAAATTTAAAAAGGTTCTTTCAAAAGTGTCAATGAACGATGTATTGGTCATGGTCGCCGACCATGATCGGCCATCGTGTACTGGGGGTATCATACTGTCCGCGACCATGATCATTTTGCTCCCCGCACTGTCTACACCCCCGTCAGTAGAGGCATGCATCTATCATCTAGGCCTCCCGCTGTAGGGTTTGCGAACCGATGGCGTAGCTTCTATGACGTTCACAAGTATTGTAAATAACAATCTAAATTGAATAAACAAATTTGAATCTTGAATCTTGGCATTGTCAAAATTATTACTACCAAATATTTATTAGGTACCGGCCAACTTGCTTGCTAACGGTACTTCTTGCAAATATTATATCAAATCAATGATAATGGCGAGTTTACAATAACATGTAGGTATCTACCTGTAACGAATTTAATACGTACATTCCATACGAGTCGTGGTTAATCGTGACGAGTTAACTTAGGTGGCGAGTTTACAAAGACCCCGCAAAAAAACTGGCACTGCTTGGTTCAGCTACAACTGTTTTTTTTTCTAAATTAGAAAACTAAAATTCCTTTTTTATATAGGTAATTTATATGTATGCCATTAAATTTTGTCTCATTAGGATTTGAAGATGATCTCTCTTAAATGGTGACCTCCAGAGTTGACGCACATTTAAGTCCTATTTTTTTTTCCATAACTTTCCGTTAAAACCTGCGATATGATCCTTTTCTAGAAAAAAATATACCGCCTTCAAGACAAAAAACTGCAAACACAAACACTTCCCAAAACACGTACAAATGAAAAATAAATTGAATCATTCAATTCATGGGATGAATTTGCAAGAATTTTTCTAACTATTGGAATTTACTGATCTGTTTGAAGTCGGTGTCAACCCTAATATGTATTTGATAGGTTACAACTAACATCACAGCGCCCATGCAACCAGCATTTAATTTTTTATTATTGTTTTTTGTACAAAGTATTTTTTCTTTTTACTTTCGGCTTGACACCGACTTCTAACAGATCAGTAAATACCAAGATTAGTTAGAAAAATTCGAACATTTTCATCCTATGAATTGAAAAATTCAATTTATTTTTCATATTTACGTGCTTTGGGAAGTGAGTTTTGGTTTGCAGTTTTTTGTTTTTTTTTATCCACAACGGGGTAGCACTTAGCCTTCATCACACCTGATGTTAAGTGGTGATGAGGCTGAAGGTGGAAGCGCACTACTCCCGGAATCCTCAATCACTGAGGAACTGGCAATCTTATCTTTGGCGGAACATAATAATGCTGAAAACATAATTATTATTCCCTTTATTACATTTTAAATACTTACAAAATTATATTTCTAAACATTAAATTTTTACAATGTATAACACTAAAAAATATAACATTTAAAAATACAAAAATGCAGTTCCCCAACGGTAGCAAGATCAGGGTCCCGGCTACCGATGGTTAAGGATCCAGAGACAGGAACCTTCTCACTATACGGGCCGTGTCCAGAAGTACTGCCTTCTGCATCTGACTCCCGATCCATCCACCTAACGCAAGCCTCTTAAGGTGTTTATCGAGGCTCTTGGCTATCAGACCATGGGCAGATATGACTATCGGAACAATAATTGCTGAATCAATGTCCCACATGTCAACAATCTCGTGAGCTAAATCAAGATATTTGTTTTCTTTATCTTTTTCAGCTTTCACAAGGTTGTCGTCATGGGGAACAGTGACATCAACAATTATTGCGCGGCGTTCGTGTCGATCTATCAATACAATATCAGGCTTATTAGCTACAATAGTCCTGTCTGTAATGATAGATCGATCCCAATACAATGTGGCATGGCTATTTTCAAGGACCTGTTCTGGTGCATACCTGTAGTACGGCACCTCAGATGCCACAAGACTATGTTTCAGAGCAAGTTGTTGGTGTATTATCCTGGCCACTTGGTTATGTCTATGCAAATACTCGCCGTTTGCGAGACGAGAACAACCGGAAATTATATGCCTAAGGGATTCACCCGGGCGATGGCACGCTCGGCAAATATCCACTGTGCCATCTCTTAGGATATACTTTCGGTAGTTATTCGTCATCACAACCTCATCCATAATTGCACAGACAAAACCTTCGGTTTCACCAAAAAGATCACCGAAACGGAGCCAGGATACTGAGGCTAATAAATCTACGTCGGGCCCATGGAGAGCCCGGTAGAATCTGCCATGTAACTCCTTGCTTTGCCACACAGTGCTGCGGTCGGACGTACTAAGTACTACAGGTTTGCGCCAGTTTTCTTTTGCTAAAAATAGAGGAGTCAGTCCATTGTCAACAGCAACTACATCTCTATGAGACCCCATATCGACTTGGAGAAAATACTCCCTAAGATTGCATATCTCGCGGTAATGCAATGTCTTAGCATTTAAGAAGCCATGACCACCGCACTTCCGCGGGATATACAATCTCATGGTCGATGAACGTGGGTGATGCATGCGATGTGCTGTCAGCAATGTACGAATTTTTCTATCCAGGGCATCCAGTTCAGTTTGAGTCCATTTAAGTATGCCAAAGGAATACATCAGTACCGGCATGACCCATCCATTGTATGCGCGAACCTTGTTTCCGCCAGACAAAAGACTTTTAAGGACTTTTGAGAGGCGCCCCAAGAAACGCTCACGCAATGACTGTTTCATGTCAGCATCGTTGATGCCTAATGCCTGTGACATACCTAAATATTTATAGGTTTCGTTAACGGAGAGAGATCTAACATTAATAGAATCCGAGAGTTGCATACCCGTGGATTCTATTATCTGACCACGCTTTACATGCATGACTGCACATTTGTCCACACCAAATTCCATTTTAATGGCATTACTGAAAGCTTCAATAACCTTCAGTAACGCTGTCAAATGAGAACTGCTATGGGCAAATAGTTTCAGGTCATCATTTCAGGTAGCCTAATCCTGAACTCTCGAGAAGTGTACTCAGAGGGTTCAAGGCCAGACAGAACCACAATGGACTCAGACCGTCACCCTGGAAGATACCTCGCTCTATTTTTATAGGGTCGCCCTGACCTAGAACCCGTCGAGATCCTGGATAGTAAAGAACCGTTCTCCATTTTCGCATGCACGATATCAAGAAAGTGCTTAGAGTTGTATTTATTTTATACAACTCCAGCACCCTCATGAGCCACGAATGCGGCACGGAATCATAGGCCTTCTTATAATCTATCCAGGAAGTCGACAGGTTCTTTCGGTTTCGACGAACCTGTTGGTTAATAGCCATGTCAATGAGGAGTACCTCCTTACTACCACGGGCCCCATTCCTACATCCATTTTGAGAGGCGAACATAATAGAATTTTGATCAATCTGTTTATTAATCTTCGACCTCAAAATGGACGTAAGAATTTTATAAATTGTTGGTAGACAGGTGATAGGTCTATAGTTTTTGGGGTCCGCAGTACTACCAGATTTATGGAGCAGATGGGTTATGCCTGTTGTCATGTATTCTGGAAGCGATCGAGATAATAAAGCACTTTGAAATTGAGATGCTAAGCAAACGTGCGAGCTAGGTAACCATTTATACCAGAAATTGTGCAGTCCGTCCGGGCCTGGAGATTTCCAGTTGGGTAAGGAACGAACTGCACAAACTACGTCTTAGTAGTCAATGGTTACTTCATTCATATTCAGGTATAAGCTCACACGAACGCTCAACATCCTCCATCCACGCGCCTTCAGAGTGAGTGACAGGCACGGACCAGATGTTGTGCCAGAAAGAAATCATGGCATCATCATCTGGCCGATGCATATCAGTATCACTCTGATCCGATCGCTCCCAGGATGCATAAACACGTCGTTGATCTCTCTCGAACATGCGGTTCTGAGTAAAGCGATCGACTCGCACCCTATACCTTCGAATACGATTAGCCCATGCACAAATTTTCTGCTTCAGGAAGTCGATGCGCTCTGTGACACATGAAATATAATTTTGAGGACTAATACCAGTCCCCAAGAATGCACGTTTCATAAAGCGCATGACCCTAGGACGCATGTTGCCCTCCCTAAAGCAGCTGAGCTTACCGATGAGTACCCTAGCCTCACTGATACGACGTTCAATCCTACACTGCCAGGCTGATACAGCCAGACGAGGGCGTGTTGCTGTGTCAGTATTTGGAAATTTGACATGAGCAACACGACAAGCCGTGATAGCCGCACAATACAAGATCGAATGAGTATCAGCCAGGTCTTCACTACTATCAAAGTAATTTGATAGTAGTGAATCTAAAGCACACATCAGCGCCCTATTTTTTTTGTGCATGGGAAAACGCGGAAGCCGAGGTCTAAGGTGAACAGAAGTCGATCGAAATTCCCGAACTACATCTTCAAGAGTACTCCTCAATATATCATTGTATTGGGGACTTACAGTAGTAACCATACCATCTTCACCATCACTATCAGCAACGCCAGCTTGCAATGTGGCCGCGGCAGAAGCTTGAGTTGCCGCCTGCGATGCAGTAGTAATGATACGGTTACGTTGCACCTCTGTTCGGAGCCGATCAAGTACAGAGTCATCCAACAAGTTATGGCGTCAGCAGATCAGACTTAGATAAGATGATGGTAGCTAGCCAGGTGGACTAAGAACAAGTCCTACCACCAACCAAACCGAATACAATATGTACCCCCACTGAGAATCGAACCCGGGACCCCTTGGTCTAAAATCGGTGGTGTGAACCACTAGACCACAGAGGCGGTTTGTTTTGAAGGCGGTTTAATTTTTTTGGAAAAAAATAGTTTATTTTTCCATTTTTAGTGTAAGAAATCTACTTACCTTATGAAACCACAATATATGAGCAAGTGTACCGGAAAGTGAAAGGATAAAACTGTGTCTAATGGTTATCCATATTTAAATTAAAACACCAAGAAAAGTTCTGCCTTTCAACTCTTAACTGTTATGCAGTTTAACTTTCCACTGGCTTCCACCATCAGCTTACCTAAATTAGAAAGAAAGAAAGAATTACTTGAAAGAATACAATTAAAGGTCTATTCATGCGTGTGGTAAAAAAAAATATGCTCTTACTCTTAAGCGTTAAGGAGTTTTACCTTCCATCATCAGCTCAACTAAATAACCATAAATATTACAACTACACATCTTTACGTATTAGCGATATTTAAAAAAGCATTCTCCAACTCCTAACCATTAAGGAGTTGTCCATCACCAGCTCATCATCATGAGATGATGATTACCAGATGCAAATACTTGAAAAACTTTATAAATATAATATAAAACACGTAAAATACCTAAAAAAATTACGAGTTTTCCTCAATTTCCCCTGGAGTCCACCATCAGATCGTGACCTGGTTACAATGGACCCACCTCAGGAGTATACTCTCTCGAATAAAAATGACTAGTAAAGCAGTAACTTTCTACCAGACGACAACCATGTGTTTTTTCAGGATTCTGAAGAAACTTCTGAACCGACTACTGTAAATTTTTCATGGGAACTAATTGAAACTTTGGTCTAGCAGATAAAAAAAGAATAGAGAGATATCGCGGAACATACATAAAAATTACGAATTGAGAACCTTTCTCCTTTTTTGAAGTCGGTTAAAATGTTTCCTTTAGGGCTGCCAGCGTCTGTGGCTTGTTCACATCACATACACCAGAGATTTCGTACCCTCAGTGGAAAAAAGGCATAAGTAATCTTACTTTGAATGATCAATTTTATTTCATTTTTAAATGTTTAAGTTACATACATCAGCAAGAAATAAAAAATATTATGAAACAGTAACAGTTTCATAACAGGTTTTTTCCACTGATGGTACGAAGATCACCCGATCTGACCTGTCCAGACTTCTTTCTTTGGGGTTATTTGCAATTTTCAAATCTATAAAGCATATTTTCAGATCGAGTGATCTTAAATCGTCGACGAAATTCATATTACCTAGGTTAGTAAAAACATTGACATTCCAAGTTCTTGGGGAGTACCTATATCGGTCCATGTTTATTTTAGTGTATTTTACATAACATCAAAAATAGAATCAACACATAGGACACATCAACGTGACATGAAATACTTTAAACGGTTTGTATGAACAACACGTTTTAAAAGAAGTTGAAATTTGACCCTTACGATCTAGGAAGTAAGGTTATAAAGGTGGTTTATTCCTAAAATCTATTACCTTCCTATTATTGTTGTGTTGTGTTTATTGAAAAACAACCACACAAATAAGTACTATGCCTAATAAAATTAATGTTTCTCTCGGGTAAGGATTGAATCCGTGACCACTACATCAGAAAGAAAAGATCACTATCCTTTGTGCCATTGGACTCGAAAGCCATAAAAAATAGGATATTGCTCGCCATGGTCAAAATATACTTTTAAATAGCTTTGTTAGGTTTATCTTGTTATCTTTAGGTGACCATTACCTACACGATCAATCTGCCGTCAGTTTTTTTTTATCCACAACGGGGTAGCACTTAGACTTCATCACACCTGATGGTTGATCAGTTGGTTGGATTGATGTAAGATTGGTCGTCTAAAGCAGCGTTTCCTAAGTAGTGGATAAATTTCCGGGTCGCAGCATTGACATGAAAAATATAGAGTAGGTACCTACAAAAATACATGATGCAAAACTTTTGGTGGGTCACAATGAAGAAACAAAAAAATACCGCCCGGACATAACAAAGTTTAGGGAACCCTGGGTGCCTACCATCAACTTTAAGACAGCGATTCAAAAATAGCGCGATGCAGAATAGGTTCCTAAAATGAATTGCTTTCTTTCGTACTACGACCTTCTGAAAACTGGATCGCAAATGAATTGCTAAATGTGAATGACCGAACGATTTGTGTACTTAATTCTTCTACCCGTCTCTTTCACTCGATTCTGTCATGCCCGGAGAGTGAGAGGGACGGGTATAACCTGCAGGTGTCATGTCAGCTTGGCCGAGTTATTTTAAATGATTTTATTTTTTATTTTATTTATTTATTTATAAGTCAAATAAAAGATCTGACAGCTTAGCGGCTGTGAAATGTCATTGAATGATCACTGAATCGCTGTCATTGATATTTAGCTGTCGTGGTACGAATAAGCGAAGCAGATCAGTTTAGGTCCTAATCAAAACCGCAATAAGAGTTGATGGTAGGCACCCTGGTCTAAGGTGTTGATTGAAGCCAGATTTACAATGATCCAGTGTCAGCACTGGATTGGCAATGGATCAATGTAAACATGTTTCAATCCAGTACAGCGTCCAGTAAAACATGTTTATATTGATTCAGTGCCAATCCAGTGTCAGCACTGGATTGGCACTGGATCAATGTAAACATGTTTCAATCCAGTACAGCGTCCAGTAAAACATGTTTACATTGGTCCAGTGCCAATCCAGTGCCGCAATCCAGTGACACTGGATCGAGCTACTGGATCGATGTAAATCTGGCTTGATGCCAAATTGAAATGGATCACGAAATTTGATTATTGCCATCAATCTGACACACAGATTGTACTGACACCAGATTGATCATCTAAGCAAAGGTCAACTTATATTGTAAAAAAACAAGAACAAATTATAACAAAACATTTTTATTAAAAAAATTGTGCACACTTTTATACAATATAAAAATTTCGATTTTCAATCGATATAATAACTTTAACCTAAATGATAAGGCGTTTTAAAACTTAATTCTTTGTTGCAAAAATAATGTTTGTTGAATGTGATCGTAACTTTCAACAGGCAAATGCTCTTGATGTAGAGGCCCTCTTTATAAGTAGGATATTTTCATGTGTATACATCAAATTAAAAATAAATTAATAAAGTAATATGATATGCAGTCAACGTATAATCACTCAAAGTATAATCTAAATGTTACTCATACATTAAAATATCTACCTACTACCTCACTGAATTGACGAGCATTCCCCTGTACTGTAACATTCAGACAAGTAGGTAGTGCATTGATGCTACAAGTTCTTTCAAATACTTAGCTTAATGTACGCCTAATACTACATTAGGCTCCGCACGATTTTACTGGTATGGTACCCGTTCCCGTGGTCATATCGGGACAAAATATTGCCTATGTCACTCAGGAAGAATGAATCTTTCTAATAGGGAATAATTTATTAAATCGGTTTAGTAGTTTGGTTGAGTATTTCAATCTCTAAAGTTGATAAGCCTAAGGACATAATGCCTATGGACGGAAGGCATAAACTTTGAAACAGCTATGTATTCTGTACATATGTTCTATGTTCAAAACAACTTAGTTAAAATTGTCGTTAGATCTAACCGTTGTATCTAAGTTTGCAATGCCTATTATTTAGTAACCTAATGGGCAACAGGCTTAATTTTAAAATATCTAATGGTCGTTATCTATAGGTACATAAATACCTAAGCATTTTATTTTCGATAAAACAAATGATTATAATTATGTATATTGTTTAATCATATTTAATGAAATTCATCCAATCAGAACATTCAGAACACGTGATAGGTAAGAATGAATACGTTAGAAATTGCAATTTATTTAGGTAATAAATTATAGATTTTATATAAAAATACTTTGTTCTTATTTTACCGTCCCTTTTTTGTATATGTTCAACAGAACACTAATATCAATCATCTCGAATTCGAATTCCATTCGTTGTCGAACGGCTACGAAAATGGAGGCTGATCACTAGTATCCCAAGTGTAAGTCTATATTTTATTTCTTTGCAATAAGGTACAATTTATCCATCGAAAATTTCTCAAACGCGATTGTAAGCGTATTTGCTAACTTACACTCAGCCCTCAATATACTCTTACTTTTATTCAGCAAATAACCTCATCAAACCTTAAACTAATGCCTCAACTGCCTGCTCCTCTTCTTTGGCGAGAACAGCTCTTGAATCTGGTCCAGCGTAACTCCTTTAGTCTCCGGTTGGAAGAAATAACTGATGGCTACAGTTAAGAAGCAGATAAATGAGAATATGTAAAATACAGGGCCCAGCCCTATCACAGCTACTAGTGGATTGAAGATCAGCAAGATTATGAAGTAGCAGAGGAACATCCATTCTAACACAAGCATGGAGATGACGCTTTTGACCTGTAAGTAGAAAAGTAAGGGTTAAAGTTCTCTGATAAAACAAAATCAAGATTATCTTAAAAAAAATAAAAAATGCAAAAAGTAATTAAAAATTAACGCGACTACAAAAAGAATGTAGGCGCTAGCAAATGCGTAGATGATGACCGCAGTCAGCCAGTGCGGGCCCCAGTGCAGGTGTATCTGGGTGCCCAGGAGCAGACAGGTCACGCCGGAGACTAAAGGCCCGTAGATCAAGAGCGGTTACAACTTACCTCTGGCAGGAACACTTCTCCGATCAAGATGAAGGGCACCGTCCCCGGTCCCAGAATGTAGGCGATGGCGAACGCGTAGATGATGACCGCAGTCAGCCAGTGCGGGCCCCAGTGCAGGTGTATCTGGGTGCCCAGGAGCAGGCAGGTCACGCCTGAGGCTAAGGACCCGTAGATCACGAGGGGCTGGAAAAAGCAATAGAATCGTCAGTTATTTATATATTTATTGAGCAGTCCACCAAAAAATGTGGTAACAAAAAAAATGCGGTTAAACTTAGAAGCTAAATACCTACAGTTTCTATCTAATAACAGCCACGGCATGCGTTGTGGTCGTTACCCCCTGGCCTCAAACGGGCCAGGTACATGGTAGGAACAACATCGGGATACAGTAGCACAGGAGCATCATTCATCATCAGCCATTTAATGCTCACACTGCTTCCCACGCGGGCTCAGTGCGGATTGTTTGGAAATTAACTATGGAAACTGCAGCCGGGACCAACGGCTTAACGTGCCTTCCGAAGCACAGAGAAGATCGAGATGAAATTTTTTGGAGCGCGCTAACCACTGCGCCACAGGCTCCTCAAGGAGCATCATTAGGGAGTAGGTTATTTAAAGGTACCTAATCAATCACCTTTTACAAAGGAGAGTGACATTTCGCAAACCTTCCAAAACACGCCTGAGGTTAAATGACAAACAAATTGGGGTGTTTGTCATTGAACTAGGTATAATATTTAACATGAAGACTGATTGAAAAATGAAAAAATGAAGTATTTATAAAAAATCGACCCGTCCCATCGGAGCTGGTTGTGAGACTTGTAATTTTTTTATAAATACTTCATTTTCCATTTTTCAATCATAAAAATTGCATTGTGAATGCAAAAAAGTAAAGATTTAAATAACATGAAGACTGATGTTACAAAATCTCTTTTTAAATGTTCTTACCCTTCGTCCATGCACTAGCGACCGTCAGTCAAATACGCATCCGAACACAGCTGACAATCTGGGTAATTTGATGCTGCAGACATTGCAGACATTAGGAGACATGATAAGGGAAACGAGGCATCATTACGTTAGTACTATTATGTGTGTGGCATCATTAGGAGTTGTTCGACCATGTAAAGTCAAGTACTTTCTTATACTGGGAAATATACCTAAGAAGATACCTTTATTTTTGCATCTCTCGTCTATGAGCAATTCGGAACACGCCTGCGGTTAAACGTCAAGCATCCAATCTGAAGACTGTTATTATAAAGCCTCTTTTTATGTTCTTACCCATCGTCAACTAGCATCAGTTAAATACGCAGCCACCAACCCGAACAACAACCAACAACAAGATAGCCAATATGATGCTGCACGCATTAGGAGACATAGTGGGCACGGCTTCGGTGAACAGAGGTCCATAAGGCGTCATTAGGAGTAGTTCCATCGTGTAAATTCAAGTTCTTTCTATACTGGTCAACTGGGTCAAATGCCATTTAGTAATCCACGCCCTTGGACTGGACTATTCAAGACACGCCTGACGTTACTAAGTCAATCACCCAATCTGAAGACACAAAGCTTTTTTATGTTCTTACCCTCCGTCCACTAGCGTCAGTCAAATACGCAGCCACCAACCCGAAGACAACTGACAAGCTAGCCAATATGATGCTGCAGACATTAGGAGACATAGTAGGGACGGCTTCGGCGAACAGTGGTTCGGCGTAGACTTGCAAGATGGCCAGTCCTTGGAAGATCGACATGGTCATCAGGGATAGGCTGAGCAGCAACGCGCGTTGGGTGCAACGGGATTTCCCTGAAAGTGTAATAAAGTAATAAATGGTCATATCAGACATTGATCTAATTGCGAGGTAAGTTGCTAATTGCTGCAATGATTTGATTACTTACAAAGGATTGACAACAAACACAATATAAATTTTCATAATTTCCCAGATAATTGAACCATGAAATTGAAAATTTTAATTGAATGAACCTTTTAATTATTTTGGGATAAATGCATTTACGCTTCCCTCGCTACCAGGTAGGTACAAGGGCGATCCTTGCGTATAATGTTACGTTTCTTTCTTAATGTGTGGGGAATGCAGTCTTTTCACCTAGCGGCCAATCACGTTGGGCTCTTTTAGCCACAGCCATACATAGTGCCCCAGAAGGGTCCAGGGCGACTGAGTCATCGGCGCACTCAAACCTCACGATACCTGCCGACCTAGCATGAGCGGCTTATAACGCGCGATATGATATGGTACGGCATGCCGTCTTGCTTACACCTTAGTGGGGTAAGCAAGACAACTTGCCGTACCATATCATATCGCGCGTTATAAGCCGCTCATGCTAGGCCGGCTGGTGCATTCCTGGTGCAAATCCTACCGACTACATCATCGAGCCAGTAGCCAAAATGAAATGACGCAATGATTATTAAGGCTTAGGGAATAGTAAGACTTGAGGTCCTTTTGAGTACCTACCTAAGATCTCAAGTTTTACTACTTAGCTTAGAACTATTCACTTCGATACTTACTTATAAATTGTATCAACGATAGTTTTTCCTTTGGCTTTTCTGGGTTCAACTTTTCATCTTCAGGACTGGAATCTGGAATCCGGAAATATTAAAAAAAAAAACGTTTTTTACGAGGATTATTCAGGCAAAATCTTTATAACAAAATACTTAAATATTTTTAGACCTCACCTCCAGGTTCTGCGTCGATAGCTCGTCGTAAGCTCTCCAATTGGCTCTGAATTTCTTTCGAATTCGGTTTCATTGATCTGTAGAAACCTAAAGATTTTGCTGCGTCCTGGAAAACATTCAAATCATCAATTACTATCTTAAATGAAGCTAGGTAGTAATGTTGCATTACCCGGGAAAGCGGGGCTCTGCTCGGGTGGTACGTTTAGATCCCTCGCTATTCGTGGGACCAACATGGAACCTAACTTAGAAACACAAATAAATTCAGACTTAAAGCCTGGCAGACGCGCCGAAAGTGAGGACTCACTTCCACGAGCTTTTGACGCGTCTCTTAGAATAAGAAGTGGAGAGGAGATTAAAGAGGATGTCTTGCTGGAGTCTCCAACCCCGTCCCCTAAAAAGGATGAGGACAGTGGTTCCGGCAATGACAACAGGTGGCAGATGTCAAAAAGTATGTGGAAGCGGGAGAAGCGCAAGCTCGCACTAAAACTTAAGGGGGGCCAAACAACTTCTGGATCGCAGGTCCCGCCAACTAACCCGGCGGGCTCTGGGACCGAGAAGTGACAACGGCCACCCAAAGCTAAGAGACAGGGGACGGATCCTGATGAAGGACCGTCGCAGCAGCGTCCGCCCAAGCGGCAGAACCGAGGCAGCGACTGGGTGGAGGGACCGCGAGGCTCCGCCAAGGAGCAGAGCGATCTCGCCGTCTATGTGTGCCGAGGAGATGGGGCCAGGGTGGACGAGGCTGCGGCGGCTCACATCAGGAAGAAGCTGGTGGGTCTCATCAGAGAGAGGGTGCTAGCCCGGATAGAGGGGGACAAGGGACGATCCACTGCCTTCGCTACGTCCGGTCTGGTGTCGGAAGGATTTTTCCTTGTGACACCATTCACGACTGAGGCAAGGGAGTGGATCCTTACTTGCGATCTGAGGGAGTACGAGGGCACTACGCTCGCAATTAAGCCCCTCAATAAAAGCAGAGTAGCTGTGTGGCTGCCTGGAAGCGAAGAGAACCACGCCGACGCCCTAATGCTCCTTAAACTCGCCAACGAGCACCAGGAGTTGAGGATCCAAGAGTGGACCCTCCTCTACGGGGAGAAGTTGGCGACGGGATCTCAGCTGGTTCTGGGAGTCCCAAACGAGGTTTTTGGGGAAAGCAAAGACCATGCCTGGCTCCATTACGAGCTCACCAGAGTTCAGGCAAGGGTCTTACGAGCGGGGAAGGGGGGTAGCCATCCACAGACGGGGTGCTCTGCCTCAAACACAGTTACTCGTACAGAGCACCCAACCACAAGCGCCATTACACGAACACATACACAAACATGTGGGCCGCCTGGCGATCGGGGCAGAGACTGCGGGGACAACTGTGAGGCGTCAAGACGCGTCTCACAGCCCCTGCGGTCCAGTTCCCTGGTTTTCAGCGGATCCAACCCACATGCCACAAGCACAAACCCAGACCCTGTGACAAGCAACCTGGAGTCGGCACCTTCTGGCCCATCATCCGATGACCAGAGGTGCACGACCTCGGGGGCGAATCATTAGGGTTTAGGAGCAGACTCATACAACCACAATACACAAACAGTAACACTCAACATGCACAACAACACACACAAAACACAAACACAAAAACAAAAAACAATAAAGATACTTCAGCTAAATTTGCACCACTGCCGCGAAGCCATGACCGAGCTTTGCAGATTCGTGGTTACAAATGAAATTGTGAAAAATAGTGGACCCCAAAGAAATACTTACGGAAATGATGGCCACTCACTTCCCGGACTGTATAGAGCATACAGAGGAGGAGATGAACACTCTGTAGGTAGAAAATCTATCAGACGGCGAGGTGGAGGTCAGAAAAGTAATTACAGAGGACATGCTAGTGAGGAGCATTTCTTCCTTTCAACCATATAAAGCAGCAGGACCAGATGGCATCTTCCCAAAGATGCTACAAGTTGCTTTAAGGTTTATAAAGGAGGACCTCCTAGTTCTATATCGAAGCAGCCTAGCAACCAACTATATACCTAGTTGCTGGAGAAAAGTTAGGGCTGTCTTCATACCGAAACCAGGGAAGGCCACGTATCAAGAGGCGAAGTCCTTCAGATGCATTAGCTTTTCCTCGTTCCTACTGAAGACACTGGAAAAGATACTAGACAGACACATAAGAGAAACCATAGGCAATAATAAAATACCACTACATGACAATCAACATGCCTATATGGAAGGGAAATCTATTGAGACAGCCCTCCACAACATGGCAGTCAGAGTGGAAAGATCAATTACAAATAAGGAATACGCTCTAGGGTGCTTCTTCGATGTTAAAGGCGCCTTTGATAAAGCGTCTGCGCAATCCATCGTGGAGGCTCTAAACAGAGAAGGCATAACAAAGCAAATATCAGGTTGGATCACCAACATGCTACAACACAGATCCATACAAGCTGAACTAGCAGATATCAATTAAACCATCAAAGCCAGGAGAGGCTTTCCCCAGGGAGGTTGTCTGTCTCCACTGCTTTGGTGTATCTTAATAGATGAACTAGTAACTAGGGCATGTAATATCGGAAGGTTTTCAATTCCGATATTGATTTTCGATATTAGGTCTCAATATCGGAATTCCGATATTAATATCGGAATCGCACAAATTCTTAAAAAATTGCGCATTTTTTTAAAAAATGCATAAATATTGCATATTTTCTTTATAAATTGCACCTTTTATATAAATTGCTCGAATATGATGATGGATTGTGTACAATAAAACCAATCTTTTATGCGAATAACTAACTACGCCACAGTACCTATGTATCGTCTGGCGTTGCGATGCATAGGTATTGTGACGTAGCGTAGTACGACGCTAGAATTTCAGACGAGATACCTTTTTCACTATTTTGTTTATCACCAGATAACGATCGCGCTCGGCGGCTAGTACATCAGTGTATTTTTCAGGCGAGCGATGTTGGTTTGGAACATCAAATTTTAAATATACATTATTAAGATTTTGAATTATTTTTATACATTCACAATGCAATTCTATGAGTATAGCAAAAATGTAGATAAAAAAGAAACCACCAGCCCAGCAAGTAATCCGCTTGAAAGCTACTTGCAGGGTTTGTAGTTTTTTTTCTATCAAGAATTTTCCTAAACCTTGTATTTTTTTATTACTGAAATCAGCAAATCGCGAAAGAATTTGAATAGTTCAATATATTATCCACACTCCATGTTGTACTTATCACAGCCACCTAGCAGTTGAACTGCACGATGCTGTTCAACTAACAGTCTGAATGATAATCAGCCATCAATCAAACAGTAGGCATACGGCTTGGAGCTATGACTTTTGGCTACTTGCCTTGTTAATCACTGTTGGTGGCCAAGCTTACATTTTCTTTTGAAAAATGGTCTTCTGGTCTGGCGCTTCGCCTGCCGCTACCGTGGCACGCTCGCTTTACACACACGGCTCGCGCTTTCTTTGTCACAGTATGAACGCTTCGCTTTAAATATTTTTTTTTAATCCTGCACCCTCTTGCTAACTGCACCCCAATTTTAATAAATAATTTCTTACAATCACACCAATTATCTAAGCCCATGTAAATTTTGTTTAAAAACTGTGTCATGGGAAGCTTGATAACGAATAAATATATACATAAATACTTTTTGTTTGTAAAAACATACTTAATATACATAGAAAACACTCAGACCAAGACAAATATACATGTTCATGCACACAAATACGCGAATCGAACCCGAGACCTCTGGCGCAGAAGGCAGGTATCCTACCCCTGCACCAAATCGGTTGTCAAATCGTTAAACTTTTACACTGTATTTAATGCTTTTTTCTTATTTTCGTCATTGGTGACAAAACTTAGGCCTTCACATAGTTGGCTATCTAAAGGCCTAATTACCTATGAACCAGTCACCTAGCTGCTGAATAGCATCAATTTCATTTCATTTAATTTAATCATTTGGCTGCGATGTACACACAGGTAAACAGTGAACGAGGCAGACAACGCTATCATAGTTCTTGTATAGCATCACATGCTTAGCGATCCAAAGCGGGCTGCTAACAGGAACATGGTCAGTTCAGCTATCGCGTTTGGCGCTACGCAATACAAACAAGGTTTAAAACCTATACTGTAGCTCCGTGTGTTGTTTTACGCCGAACTGGTTTTTATAAAAAGTCAAATAAAAATATTTGTCCGATTCCGATATTACGATATTGGATGGCTCAATATCGGAATTGTAATATCGGATCTCAGGGTCCGAGATTCCGATATTACGATATCACGAGATTCCGAGATCCATGCCCTACTAGTAACTAGGATCACTGCTATGAATATATACATCCAAGCATACTCTGATGATGGCCTGTTACTTGTAAGAGGCAAAGTTCTAAGCGTGGTCAGAGATATAATGAGAAGTGGAATTATGACAACATTGAGATGGTGCAGGGACAAGGGATTGAACCTCAACCCTATCAAAACCAAACTGTTGTTGTTCACTAACAAAAGTAAGATTGATAGCATGATCCCAATTAACATTGAGAATGTAGAACACGAGACAGTAAAGGAGTTTAAATACCTAGCGATAGTCTTAGACAGTACCCTAAGTTATAGGACACACATAAAAGGAACCAGTAAAAAGGCAATGACAGCTCTCATGCAGTGCAGAAGAGCCGTTGGCAGGCTCTGGGGCATGAAACCCGAAGTGGTCCAATGGATCTATAGGGCAATCATCCTACCGAGAATCCTTCACGGAGCACTAGCATGGTGGCATAAGGCAAAACTAGAATACAATAGAAAAGAACTCACTAAGGTACAAAGGCTAGCTAGCATCATGGTATCGGGAGCCATGAGAACAACAGCCGCCTTAGAAATGATACTAGGCCTTAGTCCAATAGATCTTGAAATCGAAAAGAAAGCTACAGAACAATGGTTTAAGCTGAAAAGCACTAACCTATGGATAGGAGGGCACAATGATCAAGGTCACGCTGAAATAGGGAAAAAGTACGAAGAAAACCTTTCCATGATACTGGTCAACAATGACCTAATAAAAAAGGAAAGGATCTTCGACAAAAAGTACAGAATAAGCATCAGACCCAGAGAAGACTGGAAACTAGAGCATGACAATCTGGATAGCACTGTAGTATGCTACACAGATGGGTCAAGAAAGGAGTCAACTGGACTATCGGGAGCTGGGGTATATATAGCTAAACCCAACACTATAAGAACTAATTTTAACCTGGGCAAGTACGCCAGCGTGTTCCAGGCGGAAGTATTCGCGAAACTGGAGTGTGCGAACACGATTAAAAGTGAGATAGGCAATTATGTCGTAGGAAAAATAATAATATATAGCGATAGTCAAGTTGCCATCAAGGCAATTGACAAAGCGGGGACTACCTCAGCCTTGGTGAAAGAATGCAAACAAAGCATTCAGAAACTTGCTAACTTGGTTGAGGTAGAAGTTGCCTGGGTGCCCGGACACGACGGTAACGAAGGTAATGAGGAAGCCGATGAATTAGCCAGGGGAGGAGCTGATGAACCCTTCATTGGCCCTGAACCGAGACTACCAATCGCATATAGAATTACTAAGAACATTATCGAGATTAGAACAATCAAAGAAACCAACCAAAGATGGATGAGAAGAAAGGACTGCAGACAGTCTAAGATCTTCATCAAATCGGTTGACAAAAAGAAAACTAGAGAACTTCTGAAATAGAGTAGGAGAAATATAAGAACGATTGTAGGTGTACTTACTGGGCACTGCCCACTAAACAGAAACCTATCAGTGATTAAACGGACAGAAGACCCTATCTGTCCGCAATGCAAAGAAAGAGAAGAAACAAGCTATCACTTCATGGCAGAGTGCCGGTGTACGCATTACTGCGCTGGGAGCTCTTTGGAACGGACAAGTTTAAGGAAGAGGATCTAAAGAAGTTAACGATAAGTCAACTCAACAGGTACTGTAAGCGCACAGGTAGGTTCGAGGGTCCGACGCCGGTGGGGTAAATGATAACCCGACTCCCCCCCTGATTTTTCAGCTTTTAGGGGACTTGGGGAACTGAGTGAAATGGTCCCGACCTAGGTGACTGATCACCCGTCCGGCTTCGATGGCGTCCCCCCTATAAATAATAGTAATAATTCAAAGTAAGAGTTCTTTTAAGTACCTACCTACTTCGTCTATTTTTCGAGGTTTCGAGGTTTTCGCCCGCGTGGACTTCATGACATTATCCCGCGGGATAAGTTATTTTCCAATGGGAATGAGCCTTATTCCCGCGGTAAAATGTAGCCTATGTCCTTCCTAGGGTCTCTCCCTACTCTACTAAACTTCATTCCAAATTTAATCAAAATAGGTTCAGCCGTTTTGACATGAAAACGGAACATACAGACAGACATACGAACAAACATACAAACAATCAAATACAAATTTTCGCATTTGATGAGAACGTTCGGTCAACAACAGTGTCATGTCAGTCAAGTGTCACTTAGGTGACTGTATTACACGATGAAGCTGGCGTGACCTTGGGTTGTAAACAAATTTTCTGGATATACCTACCTACATGATACATTACAATTTGGCATCAATTAACACAGGATCAATCTGACATCAATCTTGAATAAGGTCATGGACTGAACTGACGCCAGATTGACCGACTAATGGTCACATTAGGTACCTACTTTATGAAAACCGCCAGTATTAGAAGTGACACAAGAGCTGACTCTAGTCGAGCGTCTCATGTAAAGACTGATACGCTGTCGACTATACCTACATAATTTTAATGAATATTTACATAACTAGTGGCTCCTCGCGGTTTCACCTGCTTGGTACCAGTTCCCGTGGGAATATTGGGATGAAATATGGCCTATGTCCATACATACCTGCTCCCGCCCCTTCGTCATCAAGAAAAGAGGGGACTCCCTCAGCAGGAACAACCCCATGACTCCTGCGACCGACAGCGACAGGTTGATAAGCACCATCAGAGTGTACTCCAGGTTCCCTCCAAGAACATACGAGACCTGAAAGAGAACCGAAGGGTTACTTACTAGATCCAAAAATGAGATTTGCTGGTGTACCTATGTGATAGATGTGCGGGGCAGCAGAATTTTCAAAATCTCGAGATTCTCGTCTCGTCTCGAAATTTTTCGAGTAATCTCATAATTTACTTATATTTATTTATTATATTTATTTATATTTATATTTATTTCATAAATCATGCAGGCTTACAGAAAAGATTTTCAATGCGCCAGCAAGTCATACAATACATTTTACAGTAGGTATGTCAAACTTAACTCTAAACACAAAAATAAATAAAAATTTAAACAATAATTAAGAAAGGAACAATGTCAACTTATCATTACCTACAACAATAACTATAAAATTCGCATGTCAATTAAAATTTGATGAATTAATATTTTTTTTTTTTACTTATCATTTACGACCAGTGTTAAAAAATTATTATTTATTATATTGTTTTACCAAAATGCTCAATAAACATAGATACTTACCTACTTTATTAGTGTTAAGAATTTATTATTGTTTTACCAAAATGTTCAATAAACATAGATACCTACTTTATTAGTTTTTTTTACTCTTTCAATCCTGACAATTTCAAAATTTCTCTGCTTCCCTGACAAAGGG